>OY992891.1:54183865-54336365 GCA_963921405.1 Cepaea hortensis
CTATCAGCAACAAAGAAAGAAGAAAGAGTCCCCGGTGGAAATTAGGTCATGACTACTGCAAATGTATCGGCTCCGCTACACGGGACAGTTGTAGTATGGGACGGTGTTTCGCTACATGGGACATTTGTAGTATGGGACGAGGTTTACGCTACATGGGACAGTTCTAGTAAGGGACGGTGTTTACGCTACATGGGACAGTTGTAGTATGGGACCGGGTTTACGCTACATATTACAGTTGTAGTATGGGACGATGTTTACGCTACATAGGACATTTGTAGTATGGGACGGGGTTTACGCTACATGAGGGCAGTTCTAGTAAGGGACGGTGTTTACGCTACATGGGACATTTGTAGTATGGGACCGGGTTTACGCTACATATATAGGACGGATATGTAGGACATCTGTAGTATGGGACGGGGTTTACGCTACATGGGACAGTTCTAGTAAAAGACGGTGTTTACGCTACATGGGGCATTTGTAGTATGGGACGGGGTTTACGCTACATGGGACAGTTGTAGTATGGGGCAGGGTTTACGCTACATATTACAGTTGTAGTGTGGGATGGGGTTTACGCTACATGGGACAGTTGTAGTATGGGGCGGAGTTTACGCTACACTGGACAGTTGTAAAATGGGACGGGTTTTACGCTACATATTACAGTTGTATGGGATAGGGTTTACTCTACGTGGGATAGCTGCAGTATGGGATGGGGTTTACGCTATATGGGGCAGTTGTATGGGACGGAATTTACGCTACATGGGACAGTTGTAGTATGGGACGGAATTTACGCTACATGGGACAGTTGTAGTATGGGACGGGGTTTATGCTACATGGGACAGGTGTAGTATGGGACGGGGTTTATGCTACATGGGACAGTTGTAACATAGGACCGGGGTTTACGCTAGAATGCGGGTGTTCGTACGAACAGAAAGAACGAGACATTTATGAACGCAATTTGCTCGTTTAAAACTCTCCCAGTACATTCGACATTGTTACATCAACGTTTGACTTTCTTCAGCAGTTACACCTGTAACTAATATTTTTTGGCAATTATTGCATTAACTTCTGCCTCCGTCATTTATTACACTAACTCCTGTATCCGGCAATTATTATATTAACTCCTGTCTCCGTCAGTTGTGACTTTAACTCCTGCCCCCGACAGTTATTGCATTAACTCGTGTCTCCGGCAGTTATTACATTAACTCCTGTCTCTGGCAGTTATTACTTTAACTCCTGTATCCGGTAGATATTACATTAACTCCTGTCTCCGGCAATTATTACTTTAACTCCTGTATCCGGCAGTTATTACTTTAACTCCTGTCTCCGTCAGTTATTACTTTAACTCCTGTATCCGGCAGTTTTTACATTAACCCCTGTCTCCGACAGTTATTATGTTAACTTCTGTCTCCTGCAGTTATTACATTAACATATATCTTTCGCATTTATTACTTTAACTCCCGCCTTCGGTAGTTCTAATCTTAGCCGCAGTCCCGGAGAAAGGTTTTATGAAGACTAGAACAGGTGACCCTGATCGTTATTATAATAATGATAATGTTCATGATAATAACAGTACACTGTAATGCTAATATAATGATTATCATCATAACCTGTTTTTTTTTATATACTTCTATTACATATTCCCCACCTATGACTATATAACCTTTCTTTATAAGTCTATGTTTTCTTTTCCTTTGAATTCTCCATGAGAAAAGTCAAAATGTAAGTGTATCGTGAACAAATAATAAAATAACCAAAACATATTTCATGCCGACTACATAACGGCAACCACTAGCAGCTGTGAAATCATTGGCACGTACAGCAAAGAGGCGTTTCAGTCGGCGATACTTACAGATAATTCTATAGAAATGCCATCAATGCAGGAGGCGATATAGAATGGCTTCTGAACGATCTCCACTCCACGAGCCAGACTTGTTCCCCCAGGGACAGATGGTGAAGTATAATCAAGAAGTTAAACATTCAAACTTTCAGTACGACGTTTTTTAAACAAAGATCTGATTTTGTTAGACGCTAAAGTCAGTGTGACCTAGTTTTGCTCCCGCCATGCGCGCGCGCGCGTGTGTATATATATATATATATATATATATATATATATATATATATATATATATATATATATAGAGAGAGAGAGAGAGAGAGAGAGAGAGAGAGAGAGAGATGTAAATCACGACGACCTGTGAAAAATGCGACTAACTGTTTATGCGTTGCTATTATGAGTTATCAGAAAAGGGCAGTCACCGTTTTTCAGATTGTGAGAAGACAAAAACCGGTGCATGTTGTGAAAACCGAAAAGATTTGCAGAAAGTGATATAGAGGAATACAATGTGAGAAGATTCTTGATAGTCTTGTTTCATGGCACGGGAGGGAATCAACACACCAACTGATCCATGCTGTCGGAGATCGCAATTTGTGGAGAGGAATGATCGCCCACACCTGCCGGCAAGGCACTGGATGATGATGATGAGACTTATGAGCAGAGGCAACTAGCTCATTTCCTCTTTATCTTCCCTTTCCGGAAACGTATTTAGGACTCATTTACCAAGATTTGTTTAGCCCCTGACCTTGATGCGAACAGACCATAAATTAACTCTTGAATTTCACCCGAAGCACTATGTTACAGTGAAAACTTCCCGAATTTCAACTGGGTTTGTAAATTCACTGGAAGAAATATACCTGAAATTATCACTGCAGAAAACCCAACGTAATGATTCATGACCTCTAAGTTCAAGCCATCCTACCTGTTCCCTCTCTCTCTCTCTCTCTCTCTCTCTCTCTCTCTCTCTCTATATATATATATATATATATATATATATATATATATATATATATATATATATATATATATATATATATATAAGTCGCTTAAAAGTCGACAGGGTCGACTTCATCGCACCAGGTTTTATCCCATATGGCTCGGTCTCTTTCCGCAGCGCGGAAAGCGTCGCACAAAGCACGAACTCCGTAGCTTTTAGCGACGACCCACAGGAGTCTCCGAAACATTTTACTCGTAAACCGAAGGGCGCGGCCCAGAATCGAACCTACAACCTTCGGAGCACGAGTCAAACGGCTTGACCACTACGCCAATGCGACTCCCAATGAGACTCTCTCTCTCTCTCTCTCTCTCTCTCTCTCCCTCTCCCCCCCCTCTCTCTCTCTCTCTCTATATATATATATATATATATATATATATATATATATATATATATATATGTGTGTGTGTGTGTGTGAGAGAGAGAGAGAGAGAGAGAGAGAGAGAGAGAGAGAGAGAGAGAGAGAGAGAGAGAGAGAGAACAAGCTCGTTGTCCGCTAAGGTAGGGAAAGATGACCGCCTAGGCGTCTTTGCACTGGAACCTAGAAAAGTGTGAAGGTCTAACACTTGATGAACCCAGAGGTACTTGCTATAGGAGTTTGTGTTTGTTTGTTTTGGTTTTGTTTCGTTTTTTGTTTTAAATTCTATAGACGACTAAAAGTGAATTAGCAAACTCTATATACAAAGAAACGCTAATCAGCTACTTTATACATGACTAAAAGTAAATCAGTTACTTTATATATGACTAAAAGTACATTACATACGTTATACATGACTAAAAGTAAATCAGCTACTTTATTAACGACTAAAAGTAAATTACCTGATTTATACATGACTAAAAGTAATTCAGCTCCTTTATACATGACTAAATATAAATCAGTTACTTTATACATGACTAAAAGTAAAAATTTAATAACGCATACTAGACCAAGTCTAGACGTCTACATAAATCGTGACTTGCGGGACTAGTTACGTTATAAAACGAATTTCAGAAGGGCGAGATGTACAGAACTGTAAAGTATGGAGGGAGAAACAATATCAAGTAATCGGTTCTTGTATTAACCCGATCTTGAAATAATCTTAATTTCCCCCCCCCCTCCCCGGACACCCTAAAATTCCCACCGGGGTGGGGGGGGGGGTGGGGTAGGGGAATTCCCTACCGTCTGAGAACCATTGGTCTGGAGGCCTCTTGTCTGAGTATCAATTCTGAGGCCTCACATCTAAGCATCAATCTAGAGGCCCCGTGTCTGAGTATTAATTTAGAGGCCCACGTCTGAGTATTAATCTAGACCCATGTCTGAGTATTAATCTAGAGGCCCATGTCTGAGTATTAATCTAGAAAGGCCCATGTCTGAGTATTAATCTAGAGGCCCCACATCTGAAGATCAGTCCAGCGGCCCCGTGTCTGAACATCACACTGAAGGCCTCATCTCTGTGTTTCAGTTCTCTAGCATTGCTTGCACACACACACACACACACACGCGCGCGCGCGCGCGCACGCACGCACGCACGCACACACACCAGAATGTCCCAGTTGCTGAAGATGGATTTCTAGGGAGACGATTATAAATTCCTCTGCTAAAACAAAGTAACGAGGCAGACGCCATAATGATGACAAAAAATTACCACAGAGGAAAAAGACGTCGTTCCTTTTGAAGATGTGCAAATTGTAAAGAGAAGAAAGCGGTGAAATCAGTTATTTCAACATGATTTTATAGCAACAGGGTTTTCCAGCAATGATTTTCTTCTGTTTCTTCTTCTTCCTGTGCCTGGTATGGAGCAGACATTGGCGATCATGATTCCCCAGTCCTGTCTGTCATTTAATATGTTAATGAAGTCGATATAGCATGGAATATTGTTTGCTTTATAAAGAGGATAAATGCAAAGAATAGTAAGAACAGAATGTCAAAGGTTGGCAGAAAAACAAATGCAACAGGTCCCAAAGAAGGAAATGAAAATCTTAAATTGGTTTGAGAAATTAGACGTTGACAGCAACAATTTTTAGGGAATATTTTGAAGAGAAGTGAACTGAAAAATTTAATGTTGTAGATAGTGATGAAAGACTCATGGAAAACCTCAGGGAACAACTGTGGAACTGAAGTGAAACCACAGAGAGTATTGCTGGTGATTGTGCAGCGTGGCATCATGACATCTCTGCTAGTCTGGCGACTACACAACAGTGTAGAACCGAGGAAGATTCACAGCGGCGTACCATCTTTTGTTTACAGCCCATGCTGTGTGACGGTAGCCATCACGTCTGTCCATAGCGTCCTGTTTTGCACACTGCCCATCATTTCTGATGGACATGTTCCTCCATGCTATGATGCCAAACCGTTTACTTGGTTCCCCGTCCAGCTTTCTTCTCATGATGTGTCAAAAGAATGTGGAATGTCCACTTGTGATGCCAATATAAAGTTTTATTTGTGCGTTGGCTTCCTTCAATATATCTTCATTGCTCATACTATCTGTCATCGCTTTCTTATCATTGACCTATAAAACCACATCTCTGCAGCTTCCATAGTATTATGTCCTAATATGCTGATTGGAATGATTTGCAAGAACTTGGAAGGAACAGAGATGTGATTCCTTAGACGAATGTTGTGAATTCCTTGGACTGCCAGAATAACCAACGACGATTTCTGAAAGAGGCTACATTACATACAACAATAAGAAAAAGGTAAACAGCTTTCTTTGGTCAAGTGATGAGACGAGAGGCATTGGAGAATATCGTAACGACTGGAAAGATCGAGGGGATGAGAGGCAGACGAAGAGAAATTACACTGGATGTTTTGAGACGGTAGCATAGAGGAATATCAGCACCAGAGTTGATCCAGAAAATCAAAGACCGAAATATGTGGAGAGACATGAAGGCCTACGTCAACTGGCAGGACACTTGATGATGATGATGATGATGATGATGATGATGATGATGATGATGATGATGATGATGAATGATTCGCAGACAAATTGATCGATTGATAAGGATACATTGTACAGTGGTTTAATCTTCGTCTTGCGAGATGCTGCTTTAAGCTAGGCAATCTTGCCTTTAACTTCTTGAATCCAACTTCCATATGCTGCCATCATCCAGCTATTTACTGCAGGCAAAACACGAAGCAATGCATTTGTTACTTGAATCACAAGACCACTAATGCAAGATGGTTAACTGAAAAATAGGCAGACTGACATGAAAAGGATGAATGTAGATAATCTAGGATTATGTGAAACAAGACAGATCGGAGCAGGTGAAATGTACTTTGGCGAATATATAGCAGTTGTATACGAAAATCAAGTTTAGTTACCTCTGTCGGATACTCATTCGACATCCATCGTTGTTCTAGAAGGTGGCCACTTAGTACACATCAACATACAACAATCAACTTTCTTGGAAATCTCCTGGGAAGTTGGAGGAATGTTGCAACTTGTTGGGATCATTGGAAAGGAAGGCATGAGGCAAGGGATTAGAGGAGCTCAACACTGTGTCAAGGCAGGCTTTATAAAAACGCAAGTGTAAATGTGGGATTTTATAAGAGTCGTCAGACGACTAAGCCAGCAACAAAGAGAAACATAGTGTTTTCATAAAGTCTACTATTGCCAGGTATAGTAATATTTTTTATAAAGATTAGAGGAAATGTTGTTGAATATAGTTACATATAATAATAATAGTAGTGTGAAAGGATATGCTGTGAAACTTTTAAAACATACTACAAACAATTAACTGTAAGGAAGGAGTAATAATCAAAAATTAATTGATTACAGTGATGAAGATAACAGAAGTGATGGTAGTAGTAGTATTAGTAGTAGTTGTAGTAATAATAATACTAGTAGTAGTAGTAGTAGTAGTAGTAGTAGTAGTAGTAGAAGTAGTAGTAGTAGTAGTAGTAGTAGTAGTAGTAGTAGTAGTAGTAGTAGTAGTAGTAGTAGTAGTAGTAGTAGTAGAAAAACAGAAAACAGGGCTACTTGTGAAGCAGCCATCTTTACACTCTTATTGTGTGTCAAGCCACGTGGTTCGTGTGCACGTGATTGCCATCTGCTGGACTATCTTGGCGGTATTAGCAATAAAACCGCCAGTCTACAGGACAATGGCATATGTTTCCAGTGTACTCTAATGTACTTTAGAAAAGTAAGGTGATTATTGAAGTCATATATTATGTATGGGGGAACTGCCCATTCATTCAATTGAACAAGAAGTGCCATCTCCACAGCGACGGCTCAGTGGTCTGCCTTCCTTTCATTGTAAATTCTGCAATTCTCTTTCTTGACCGTGCCTTGACATTATCTATCGCTTTCGGCCTTAACTCTTCCCTCCATTGTTGTTTTCATTGACTGTTATATTTTGTGATGTAATTATAGTGCCTAGTTTGTTTTTTTTCCACATTTAATTCCTTCACATTGTTTGTTTATTTGTATGTTGTTAATGTTGTTGTTGTTAATGTTGTTGTTGTTGTTGTTTTTGTTGTTGTTGTTGTAAATATTCATTTGTATAAGAACTTATTTTCTGTTCCATGCAAGAAACTTATATGCATTCATTAACAGTGATTAACATGTAAGTCATGCTCGAGATGCAGATAATTTCAGTTTATTTGTTGTTGTTGTTTGTTCATCAAGAATGATGATGACCATTCATTTCATCCAGTGGGGTTGAAGGTGTGGAGCCGTGGGTTCTAAGATGGCTGATAAGGCCTATTTTGGCTCGAAATGTTCTTTGACAATGTGTTTATTTAACTGTTACTGAATGTACAAGTTCTTGAGGTTTTTCTAACCATAAGCAACTCAGTTGGTTGATGATGTAAGTTCAGTATTTGTATATACCTCGGTAGATTTATGGTGTGGGGTCTCCGTGGCCAAGTGGTCAAGCCGTTTGACTCAGGCTTCGAAGGTTGTGGGTTCAGTTCTGGGCCACGCCCTTCGGTTCACGAGTTAAATTTTTCGGAGACTCCTGTGGGTCGTCGCTTCGTGCTTCGTGCGACTCTTTCCACGCTGCGGAAAAAGACCGAGCCATATTGGATAAAATCCGGTGCAATGAAGTCGACTCTGTCGACTTTTAAGCGTGTTTTAGATGTATGGTGTGAAATTAGGTATTTGTATGCACCGCGATTGTTTTATTGTGATGTGAAATTCAGTATTTGCATTTAGCTTGATTGTTTTATGATGTGAAGTTTAGTATTTATGCATACCTCGATTCATTTATAATGTAAAGTTTAGTATTTATTTATATATGCCTTGACTGGTGTTTGATGTGTAGTACAATATTAGTATATACCTCGACAAGTTTAATATGTGAACTTCAGTACTTGTGTATTACTCTGTTAGTTTATTGTGTGAAGTTCAATATTTGTATATACATAGATTGCTTTATGATGTAAATTTCAATATTTGTATATACTTCGATTGGTTTATGATGTGAAGTTCAATATTTGTATATACCTTGGTTGGTTTATTTCATGACGTTCAGTATCTGTATATACGCTGTCTGGTGTGGTATTTCATGTTCAGTAATTGCATATTTCCCGACTGATTTATGCTGTGAAGTTCAGTATTCGTATACCGATATGACAGATCGATTATCACAACAGCAGTAAACAACAATTCAGCTGTCAAAGATCGGTATCGCCCTGGTTGTGCCTAATCACCTCAATCGCTGTCATGATCACACCATTGACACAGAGGTCACCATAACAGGACAACTAGTATGTATCCAGTATGACGTCATGCACGAGCTATTCGATTGAACCATGTATGTTTCTTCCTAGGACGCTGAAGTCATCAAGGAGGAACCAGAAAAGAAAAAAGTACAGTTGTAAAATCGTGGATATTTGGCTAGGCATTATCCGACAGTTTATTAAATAACGCTCCGAGCTTTCACAGAGTGCGCATGCAAATTGTTGCACATTTCCGCACTTAGCCCGCATTTGAGTGAGCGTTATTAGATCAAGCCTGCAACCCGTTTGCCATGAAATGCGCATTTTATCATTTCTTGCTCCTTCTTTTGGGACAGACATTTTCTCCGAGAAAATGCCCTTTTAAAAGCATTTAGAGGAAAATGTCCAGCATTTAAATACGGGGTTTCCATCCAGATTTAGATCCACGCACTGTTTAATTCTGACATGAAGAAGAGTTGCTGTTACTCTTCTTTGTTTTAATACTTCTGTTACCACTGGTGTTTCTAAGTTCCTCTTCAAAATGTACATCCTCATGCGCTGCTCATGCGCATTCAAAGTTTGCAAATATGATAATGAAGGCATCTAATAGATTTGCACTATGTTGAAAATCTACTTGGTTTTGCGAATGCACGGCAGTGGTTGTAAAAATTCTCTCGCCGTATTTGTACCAAATTCTCAAAAATTCCACGGCCATTATTAGCGATGTAAATTGATGGAGAATTCTGAGAAATTACAATTTGATGTTTTTGTGGACGCAATTTGAGGAGACTACTGAATGTATAATAGCGCATTGGTTGCTGCGGGGAGACAGCGGTAACCTATTTTGCAGTCGTTTGCAATTAGTGATCTTTATGTTGGTTGTGGCTGTTGTGAATGATGTTCTTGTTGTTGTTGCGTTAACGGTGTATTTGTTACGCTGTTTTCGCTTCAGCGGTCTGTAGGCTCATAGTTACCGCCGCACTTTTGTTTGGACAAGGATTTATTTTGGTGAGTTCGTGCATTAAATAAACACCCTGAAATGTCTTTATAATTACTGTCCTCTATACATCTGTCTGTCTGTCTCTTTCTCTCTCGCCCTCTCTCTCCACACAGACACACACATATACATTCACACGTTCATCAAATTCCTTCCCAACCTGTGTGGGCGATCATGCTTCTCAGCATATCATTCATCTTTGTCTCTCCATATGTTTATCTGTGTCCCTCTGGTTCTATGGATCTCAGACAAAGACCTCTGGCATGTCTAGTTCAACTATTCCCAGTTTTCTCAGTGTATGTCCCATCAGCGTCAGTGTCTTCCATTCATCTCTAGCTTCACTGTTGTGTGTCTGGTTCTCCCCATTAGCTCAACAGTGGTTATTCTGTTATTTGTCTGGTTCTCCCATTTAGCTCAGCAGTGGTTATTCTGTTAGTTGTCTGGTTCTTCCCTTTACCTCAACAGTGGTTACTCTATTGTTTTTCTGGTTCTCCCATTTAGCTCAACAGTGGTTATTCTATTATTTTTCTGGTTCTCCCCATTAGCTCAACAGTGGTTATTCTATTATTTTTCTGGTTCTCCCCTTTAGCTCAGCAGTGGTTATTCTGTTATTTGTCTGATTCTCTCCTTTAGCTCAGCAGTGGCGATCCTTTAGTTCTCTCATCACATTTTACCCCTTCTATTCAGCGTTGGCTCCAGTTAATGTCTGCATGTGGTTTATTAATAACTATATTAATCGTTCTCCAATTCGGCACACACTCATCCACCTTAATACGAAATGAATTGACCAGTTTCTTGTCTGTTCCTTCCCCGAATTAAACTGCTGGGTGCGTTGAAGCGATGCTGTAATGATAAATATTGAAGGCCATTAAAATTCTTCTCCTGTCCAGATGTATTCTAGATGGTCGAATGAAATCTCCGAGGAGCAGCCCCTAAGACCTTGAACTAGCAGAAGAAGACAGAAAAATAGATTAAAACGAATAAAACCTCAAGATTGCAACAACAACCAAAAAAAAAATTTTTTAAAGACATCTTTATGTTGTTTTTTGTTTTATTTTTTAGAAAGAGAAATCCTTTAAATTGTACCCCATTTACAGTTTCTCTGTATATCTGTTTCTCTTTCATCTTTCTCCCTTTGTCTTCTCCCTCATTCTGCGTTGTTTCCTTCTGTGCCTTTCTCATATATTTGGCTCGTTTTCTTTTTCCTGTCCCTTTCGCCGTCCTCTTTCAGTGTCAGACTTTGTCTCTTCCCTTTCATTCGGGCTATTTTCAAAAATCCATCTACACGCAATCTATCTGTCAATCAGCCCTTTCTGCTAACATGCACGTTCGCTTGTCATCTGTCCAGTTGGCCTCCCTGCTGCTGAACATCCCTCGCGCCAGGACTGCCTCTTCTGGAGTCTCCCACTTGGCCGGCACTCTCTTCTTCTTGAGTATCCCTGATGAGTAATTAGGTAGCTGCATGTTTGAGAAAGCTGGGGGAAGCAGAAAAAGAAAACAGAATTCAATCTCTCCTTGTCATGTTGTCTCTATTTTCCTTTTCTCCTTCCATCCAGCCGTCTTTCCTTTCTGCCAGTCGAACTGTCACACGATGTCAGGAGAGATGACAGTATCAGTCGAATCTTGGCATTTGTTGAAGCAGAGAATTATGTTCCCGTTTAGTTACATCATTTGCCGGTGTCTGCTCTGATGCTTCATGGTTTCTTTTTATTTGCCTATCATTTTATTTGATGTTATGAAACTCTCGATATTGTATTTTATCCCCCCTCCCACTCCCCCATGTTTTGCATTCTTATATGCCTGTCTGTCTATCAGTTTATCTGTTTGGATCTTTTCTATCTGTATTGTATAACTAATTGTCTGTCTGTCTGTCTGTCTGTAGGCTGTCTGTCACACACTCATCTATGTCTGTCTGTCTGTCTGTCTGTCTGTCTGTCTGTCTGCAAATATATCTGTCTGTCGGTCTGCCTTCCTGCAAATCTATCTGTCTGTCGGTCTGTCAGAATATCTGCCTCCTTCTTTATAGTAAAGATAATCTTATCGTAAAGATGTAGGGTTTATTGTAAATATGTATGGTTTTATAGTAAAGATCTATATTTTTTTTATATTAAAGTTGTATCGTTTATTGTAAAGATGTATGGTTTCTTTAGTAAAAATCTATATTTATTTTTTTTTAAATCAAAGTTATTTGGTTTTATAGAAAAGATTTACATTAAAAAAAAAATAAAATAAAGATATATGGTTTTAAAGTAAAGATCTATTTCTTTATAGTAAAGATATATGGTTTTATCGTGAAAATAGTGTTATGCAAAAAATATATCATGTTATATTACAAACAGATAATTGTATGGTCTCCCGTGTGTTGCCGGGGCCCATAAGGGAAGCAAAGAATAGCAACACTGTAGCCTACCATGCATGTCGTAAGAGGCGACTAAGGAGGCTTGATGGTTCCGTCGCCCTGCTACTGAGTGAGTGCGTGGCGCGAGACTGTGAGCTGTGAGTTTCGGGTGAAATGCTTTTGAATCTGCCGAGGTTTTTTGGAACGTGACTGCATGTTCGGAGCGATGGCAGGTGGCTATGTCCCAGAGTTGACCAGTTTTTGCCTTATGCAGAAATGCGTGGCTGCTGGGCTTCTGGTTGACTGCCACTGCCATCAGCGATGAACTGTATTTTTGTGGACTGTGTGGGTGAACATCTAGGAAACATCCAGATGGGAAAATGACTGCCGATTCCATCAGAAGTGAACTGGGTGTTTTGTGGGAGACTGGTGTGTTGACATTCTGGTGGCGGCATTATGCACAGTGTATCTGTGCGGGCTGTTGTTTGTCGAGACTCCTGTCTTTTCCACTTTTCACATTGGGCAGTGGGGAGCGTTTTGTGCGATATTCACTGGCACAGGAACGGAGCATAATGGGGACAACCCGTTGCTATGAAGTTGGAACTGCGACTAACTAACTAACTAACTAACTAATTGTATGGTAAAGCTACATTATTTTATAGTAAAAAATATAGTTTTATAGTAAAGAGAGATACGTTTATAGTCATAATATACAGCCTCCAGTAACACGGAATTTTAAACATGATTATTTTACTTAAACGCACTCGAACGCGCCTGTGCATTCACGCGCACACACGCACAGACAGACATTAAATAGAAAAGCAATACAAGTCGCTCCCCCATTCAGTCTTCTTGCATTCCTCACTCCCAATCCATGTCTTATTTTTAATACGGTCGCTTGAATCTAATTCCCCGTTTGGGGCAAATGCTCCAAATGCTAATAAGAATTGAAGCATCGAAATTATTCAACAGAGACAGAAAAAAAATGCAACTGAGAGGAAAAGAAATAATTGCGAAACAGCATCTGGAATTTTCGATTTTCTCTAGGTCACTTGGAAACCCCCCCCCCCCCCCCCCCGAACCCCCACCCACCCCAACCCCATTAGAAATTAGAAAGAAAAAAAATTTTTTTTAAATAAGAAAAAAGTATTTAGTTTATATAATTTGTTAGTAACACAGGAATAAAATTAATGGTTGAATACTTTAATGCATGCAGAGAATTTCGTGGACAATGTAAAAATGGTAAAAGCATTTTAATGGCAGATGTTGTGCGGGTGAAAGCGGGGGTTACCATATCACATTTACTAGGTAGTGTGAGGAGGGGCGATGCATTATTTTTGCAAAACTTTACTTTAATTAGGGTTTCGTATGTGTGAGACTGAACACGCCAAAAGTTGTACTCACTCACGGTTTTTAGCTGTCTCTGCCACGGACAGTTTTGTTGCTAAAGAATATTACTGCATGGAACAGTACTGACAATAATAAATGTGATAGAGCGGTTTAAAGTAACAACTATGGAACAGTAGTGAAAGTTAGAACAGATAAGGCAAGTTAAAATAATAACTGTGTGGAACAGTAGTGAGCGTAAGGGAAGGAATAGAGCGGGTTAAAATAACATCTGTGTGGAACAGTAGTGAGCGTAACGGAAGGAATAGAGCGGGTTAAAATAACAAACCTAAGGAGCAGTAGTGAAAGTAACATAAGGGATAGGGTGGGTTAAAGTAACAACTGTATAGAACAGTAGTGAAAGTAACATAAGGGATAGGGTGGGTTAAAGTAACAACTGTATGGAGCAGTACTGAAAGTAATAAATAGGATCATCATCCAGTGCCTTGCCTCTCCACAAATTACGATCTCCGACGTCTTGAATCAGTTCAAATAAATGGGTTACAGCGGGTTAATCTAACAACTGTATTGAAAAGGAGTAAAAGTAGCAAGAGATAGAGCAGGTAGCGGAAGTGGTACAGTTAATTAACCCAACAAACATCCGCAACAGGAATGATATCATATGTTGCAAATACTTTGGATTGCCAGAACAACTCATAGCGTTTTCCTAACAGAATCTAATGAAGTAGAACATTACATACAAACTATAGGAAAGATACAAACAGCGACCTATGGTCTTACAATGAGAAGAGAGGCATTGGAGAGCATCCACTAGACAGGTTGGGGAGAAAAGGCAGAGGCAGACCGAGAGACGAGATGCTGGATGGACTGGGATGTTGGCGTCAAGGAATATCATCAAAAGAGGTGATTATGAACCCCAGGGAGAGACAGATCCCGAGCCTAATGGACAGAAGAGGCACGAAAGCCTACGCCATCTGACATGGCACGTGATGGTGATCATAATTACTGGCATTATTAATGTGTGCAACGACTTTGATTCTTAAAGAAACGTTCTGGTTTCTCAGTTACAAGATCTGTCAACCCTATACTAAGTATCTTATGTATTGGGAAGGAACTGCGGGGAAATTGGTCTCTAGTACAAACTCCAATCTAGGCCGCAACCTTGTATATGCGAACGCTTAACACTTCACAGGTCTACAGCAATATTTGTCATTTATTTTCGTATCTCGCTTTGAGCTCAAGCGTAGTCTATACACGTGCTACTAATTCTAGTGCACTAGACTGATTTTTGCGTGTGGATTAGCTTTCCCTAATACCAGTGTCCCTCGCCATCAGGCGAACCCTCTCCGACTTGTCAGATATATTTGCCATGTGATTACCGCAGTCTTCCGCCTGTTGTGCCTCTCTTTACGACGTTCATCGCTAACTACTTGCGGTGTGTACAGATAATAGAACGCCTAAGGGATCCAACTTCCAGCCTGTACAATTAACTTTGGATCACATTTGCACTTCTCCCAGTTTTATCCCAGATTCCTCCAAACCTCACCCCAGTTGTATTCCGCTCCTAACTGACCTTATATAACCGCTACTGCAATATCAGTTTCCTCTTTCATTACTGCACCCATTCTCAATTTCACTCTTCACCCCCTCTCCCCCACCTTATACGGCCTCTTTCCCCCTCACCAGCCCTCCCAAGGGCGCACGTGCGCATACTCGTGGCCGTGGCACAAATACATGCACATTCTAATTTACTTCGGGTTACATGTCACATGCTCCTACAGTCATCCCAGCTTCCGATCAATGCCCCTCATGCAGCAAGGACTTGCATTTTCTATGTCCATATCTGTCTGTTCCTATCTGTCATTCTCTCGTGTGTCTACGCAAGCGTGCAGAAGTTTCGTGTCAGCGAGGCGGGAGAGGAGGCGAATGTCTTCGCCAGACCATTCTTGTACACGAGGCGCGCTCACCAAGTGGTAGATCAGAGGTCTGCAAACACTTTTGGGCAGGGGCCAAGAGTTAGGGGGCTTAAGGCTCTGAGGGCCCGGAGTTAGGCAAGCTGCGGGCATAGAGTTAAATAATTTAGCATTTTTGCGGGCATAGAGTTAAATAATTTAGCATTTTGCTGTCATAGAGTTAGATTATTTTAAAATGTGTGGGCACAATGTTAAATAATTTTAAATGACGCCGGCACAGTTGCAGTTAATGTAAGCTTTGCAGAAATAATGAAATCATGAATGCCAACTTTGCAGGCATGCATTTAGGTCATTTAAAGTTTTGGGGGCACAGAGATAATTTATTTACGCTTCGGCAGCACACCAGGGATAAAGCACACCGCCTCTGTGGCGAAGGGGTTACGCATGCAGTTCGTAATCCCGCATACACGCGTTCGAAACACACCTGCGGGCGATTTGGTAGCAGACCGCCTTGCTTTGGTTCCTATACAAAGGTATGAGAGACGGTTGTTCAGAAAGCAGTGGCAAACTACTGAACGTAAACTTGCCAAGAAATCACAGCCAAAACAGCCTGTGGTTGATTGCCACGTCCTATAAAGGATATACAACTAACTTGCCAGGACATGATTAGACATTGTAAGTTTTGCGTGCTTAGAGTATGATAGTTGCAGTTTTGCGGGTTCAGAGTATGATCGTTGTACGTTTTGAGGGGTTAGAGTATGATAGTTGTATGTTTTGCGGGTTTGGAGTATGATAATTGTAAGTTTTGCTGCATAGAGATAGATAATTTTAAGCTTTGTTGGCACAGAGTTGGATAATTGCATGTTTTGAAGACATAGAGTTAGATAATTTAATCTTTGCGGACATAGAGTTAGATAATTTAATCTTTGCAGGCATTGATTCGAGTAATTAATTTAAGTTTTGCAGTCATAAAATATAATTTTATGTTCTGCGGGAACATAGATAATTTTAAGTTCTGCGGGAACATAGATAATTTTAAGTTCTGCGGGAACATAGATAATTTTAAGTTCTGCGAGAACATATATAATTGTAATTTTTACATGCATAGAAATAGATAATTAATGTACGTCTTGCAGGCACAGTCAGCAAATTTGCTGGCCTAGCATTATAACATGTAATCTTTGCGGGCGTAGAGTCTGATAACTTTAACAGTGTGGGTCATGCATTAAGTGTATTTTGTTTTAAATAATGTTGGTCGAGAAGTATGTGATTTTAATCCCAGAGGTGGGAAATATAAAACTAAGTGTCGGCGCTTGTTTTACAAAAGCAACCCTTCTCTGTCTCCCCCCCCCCCCCCTATCATTTCTACTCTAACTAGTTTATGTGGTAGTGATCTGACTAGAGGCTGACCTCCCGACCCAGTAGCCATGGGTTCAAATTAGCATGTTGTAATCGACCTGGACTTGCTGGTGTCCGATAATCCTGGGTGGTTATGATTGGTCATCTCAGACTATCACTAGAATATTAGGCCAGGCCTTTATTCTCCCCCAGATTATACCAGTTGACAAAGACATCCGGGTATGTATCTCTCTGCCTTCCTTATACTCTTTTACCATCAAGTTTGCCAGTTGACAACAAAGTCAGGAAATGTATCTCTAATGCATAAAGGTTGGACCGTCTCTGTCTAATTTATGTTTTGGTCAGTGTGTTTTTTTTGTTTTGTTTTTTTCTTTGAAATTCTGAATCCATTGTTTTCCTCCCAATTTATAGTACTGTGTGACTCTTAGCCATAGACAAACATCTCTAATATCATCAGATTATTACGTCACTGCAATCACATGCAATACGTCACTTGTCTGTCCAATTGTATTTGTTCCTGTGCAGATCTCTCTCTCTCTCTCTCTCTCTCTCTCTCTCTCTCTCTCTCTCTCTCTCTCTGCGTGTGAGTGGGGGATGCGTGTGTGGGTGAGGGGTGTGTGAGGAGATGTGTCGGTGAGGATGTGTATGTGGGGGGATACGAGGACGGGTGGGAAAATGTGCTGGTGGGTGGGGATGTGTGTGCGGATCAGGGGCGTGTGGGTGGCGGATTAGTGTGGGTAGGGATGTGTGGGTGGGGATGAGCGTGGGTAGATATGTGTGGGTGGGGGTATGTATTTGCATGGGTGTTGATACGTAGTGGGATGTGTGGGTGTGGGTGTGTAGGGCTGTGTGGGTGGGGTGTGTATAGGTGGTGTGGGAGTGTATGTGTGGGTGCGGGATATGTGTGTAGGTGGGGGATGTGTGTGTGTGGGAGTAAGGATGTGTGAGTGGGTCGCGGATGGATATGTGGGTGGTGGGATGTGAGTGGATGGGAGATGTGTGTGGGTAGATGGGGGATGTTTTTTGTTGGTGGAGAGATGTATGTATAGGTGGGGATGTGTGGGTGGGAATGAGTGTGTGGGGATGTGTGGGTGGGAATGAGTGGGTGGGGATGTGTGTATGGGTGGGGAGATGTCTGTGTGTGCGGGTGGGGAAGTGTGTGAATGGGTGAAGGTGTGTGTGGGTGGGGGTGTGTGTGGTTAATGGATTTATGGTTGGGGATGGGTGATTGGAGATGGGTGGAGGATGTTAAGGTGGGGGGATGTGTGTAGGTGGGGGATGTGTGGGTGGGTCCTAGATGTGTGGGTTGGCGGGGAGATGTGTGTGTGCGTGGGGGATGTGTGGTTGGGGGATGCGTATTTGGCTGGGTGGTAGGTGATGTGTGGTGGGTGGTGGAGAATATGTGGGTGGGTGAGTGTGTGTGGGTTATGGGATAGGTGAGTGTATGTCTGTGTGGGTGGGGGTTATGCATGGGTGGGGAATTGGTGGGTGGGTCCATGTATGTGTGCCTGGGGGTGTGTGTGGGATGGTGGGGGATGTGTGTGTGGGGTGATGTGTGTGAGGGGGGGGGGGGTGTGTGGTGGATTGGAGAGGTGTGGGTGGGTAGGAAGATGTGTGTAGGTGGGGAATGAGTGTGGGAGGGGATGTGTGGGTGGGGGATGGTTGCATGCGTGAGGGAATGTATGTGTGCCTTTGGATGTTTGGGGGGTGGGTGAGGGATGTGTCTCATAATATGGTAATATGCATTGTTTATGTTTACAACATTCATTTGACAATGCTGTTTTCCTATGTGAGTGTATTATGCACTACTAATAAACAAAAGATGTGCGATTGGAAGGGCCGAATGTGGACCTGCGTGCCCAATTTGTTACCCTTTGAAAATAAAGTTCGTTCGTTCATTCTCTCTCTCAGTTTCCATCGCTGCCTCTCTAGAGCTCTCTCTCTCTTTCTCTCCGCCTCTCCCTCCCTCGTTCTCCTCTCTCTCTCTCTCTCTCTCTCTCTCTCTCTCTCTCTCTCTCTCTCTCTCTCTCTTTCTCTCTCTCTTGCTGTCGTTGTCCTGTTTTCTGAGTCCATAATACTCTTGTAACTGTCCACGAAGACAACCATCTCTACAGCCATCAGACCATTATGACACATCACTCAGTGTGTAACTTCATGTCTATCAAATTCTCTCTCTCTCTCTCTCTCTCTCTCTCTCTCTCTCTCTCTCTCTCTCTCTCTCTCTCCTGTTTCCGCTACTCCTAGTAGGACTATTTACATATGATAAACACAGTTCCCCCTTCAAGATTGCTACTTTTTCACATCCCTATGCCTAAATCAGAGGAGGCTGGTAAACACAGATTTATGAACGAATCAATAACTAGCACTACACTTTCCAGTTAATCTTGATCACTCTTCTGTCTATCCTATCTTTGTGAGCAGTCAAGAAAGTGCACATACCCTCCTGTGTTCACATCGGCCTCACCACTAACCTCTCCTCCCACAGTGACTTTAAGGGTCATTATTCATCCCCCCATATTTTCTCTTTCCCAACCCACACCTCGCCTCACCCTGCGGCCAGATAACGACATGCTCAGATACTCTTGTTTCTTTCGGTTTAGCTACTCTACCCACCCTCATCTCCCTCCCATACAGCCCCCTCCTCCCAGTCTCTGGGCTAATAACGAACATGCCGAAAGTGCGCCGAAGAAACAAATCAATTCGGAGTGCAACCAGAGGCGCTCTCAAATGCAACAGCGCACAATGAATCTGCAGTCCGTTGCTTATAGCCAGCCAATAGATTACAACGCCGTATAAAGCGCCCAACACCTCTCTCCGTATAGTGTATGAAATCCGATTTCATATATGATTTATACCATTTTGTATTAACACTGGCTATAGATTTATTTCTTGCTCGGCACAGTTAATTTCATCGTTCCTTCTGAAGATTGAAAGATTGATTAATAAGTAGGGAGGAACTCTCACTCCTTTTTTTGTGTGAGTGAGTGAGCTCACTCATCCTCCATTCACATTCTTTCGTCATTTCATCTTTTGCAGCGGGGTGTATTTTTAGTCCTGCCACTGCTTAGTCATTGGTGGTAATGGAATTGTGAAGAGGAGGGGAGGGGGGAGTATTGAAGACAGGGGCTGTTGGGTCAGCTAGGGAGTTTGGGAATTCCAATAGGGAGCCAATGAAGGACAATAGAGCGACCCATTAGTGCAGTAAGCAAAGGGCCCGCTTGGAAATCAAGAACTATTGTGGTAATATGCAGCGTTTGAAATGTGGGGACATTGGGGTTGATGGAAGTGAGGCAATGGCTACAGTTAATAGTTGATGCCAATGTGAGGAATATGTGTGGGGATCAATGTAAGCTCTGAGCACGACACTCGAGAAGATTACATGGTCATTACTGTTTGGTCTTATTATACACACGGGCACACCAGTATGCAGTCAGCTGTGAAGACAGGCTGTGTGATGCTATTACACATTAGGTGGACATTACATCCGGTCTTATTATAAATCCTGGGATCGGTGAATGTGGATTAGTGATAGTGAATGCAGTGAATGCTGTGCTTTGATGTTTTACAATGGTATGATATTTGGCCGTTCGGAAAGTAATGATAAAGTACTGAATGTATGATTGTCTTCCAACTCACAGATAAATAGACGATTAGAGACGGGATTGATTGTGACGTCCTGTAAAAACTGACTTCAGTACAACTGGTTGCTCTCCTACTTAACTCATGTTGTATACGTTTAGTCAACTGAGAAAACATGCTGTTATTACCAATTAGGTCAACATTACATTTGATCTCATTATACACATGGGAACTTTCTTAGATAAATCATGCTGTATACGTACAGTCAACTGAGAACACATGCTGTTATTAAATGTTAAATCAACATTACAGTTGATGTCATTATTCCCACGGAAACTCGCCTACATAGATCTGGTTGTATAGCTATGTTCAGCTGAGAACATAGAACGCACCATCCTGTTACCCATTAGGTCAACATTACATTTGGTCTTATTATACACTCTTAAACAACTCAATGGGTTTATTATACAACAGTCTAACAGAGCTACTGTTGTACATATGTAGTCAACCGAGAACAAAGAAACACATGATGTTATTACACATTAGATATTTTTTTTCCCCCATTGTTCAGCAATTAATTGGGTGAAAGCGACTTTTTAATTAAAAAAATATTAAACATTAAGAACTAAAATATAGAACTGAGAAACTCGAAGTGTGCTGAATGGATCGCGGAAGCTGCGGGGGAGGAGGGGGGGGGGGGGGGGGCAACCCCCAGGCAGCGATGGAATGATCGAGTGTCGGAATCGATGGATCAAATAGATGTCTTTGTTTAAAGTTAATTTTATTTGACAAAACAAATGAAATATCGCCACAAATTAACCACCTTCTTACTGGCTCAAACTAAAATTGTCTAATGAGCGGACGCTGTGACATGTTTGTTAATTCTCGCAATTCAACTATGAATAAAACTGAGCTTTATTCATAGTCCGACTATGAATAAAGTCTCCCTTTCCTAAGCTGATATAAACGTTGATGCATTATATAATGTTGAGCTCACGCAGACGACATGAGTACATCAGATGCAAAAACTACAGATGACACATTTTTAGAGGAGTTCAAATACACGAGGGCCGACTTCATTGCACATGCGTTTCATTTCACATGGCTTGGCCTCTTTCCGCAGAGTGGACTGCCAAAAGTATCCCTCAAAGCAAGAACTCGGTAGCGCCAGCCACAAAATCCATAGAAGCCTTGGAGATGTGGATTTATAGAAGAATGCTGAAAATTAATTGGACAGCCAAAATGAACAATCTGGACATTTTTAGGGAAGCTAAATCGCACAGACAACTTATCACAAACATTAGAAAGAGGCATTCATCGTTTGTTGGCCACGTTATGAGAAATCAAAAACTGGAACATGTCGTGATAACCGGAAAGATTTGCGGAAATAGAGATGGAGGAAGACAGCGAGAGAAGATTCTGGACAGTCTTGTGTATGGCGCGGAAGGGAGTCAACACCCGAGATCGTCATTTATGGAGAGGCATAATCGCCAACGCCAATCGGCAAGGTACTGAATGATGATGATAGTCGTTGTTGTTGTTCGTTTTCGTTCTTCTTTCTGTCATTTATATAGTTTTATACTGTGTGGTCGTCTCGTCCCTCTGTCTTGTCCAACCTCTGTGCTTATTTGTCCTCATAACAGCCTGTTTCTTCCACTTGTTAACAATGCGGTAATAAATAAGAATTATAAACCGCTGACCAAGTTTATTTCACTTAATAGCAATAGTTCAGAGTCAGTTATATATAGACCAGCATTTATCCTTTCCATAATGTGCAGGCAGTAGCAAATCTATTTCAAAACGCAACCAGCAGGACTAAAAGAGCAACGACAACAACAAAAAAGGAGTAAGATATACAATCAAAATAAACTCCAACAAAGGGGTCCCTTGTTATCCGAAGCCCGACAATTGAGCCAACTGAAATCATTTCACCCATCTGCTGCCCCACATTTAGCACTGGCGGTCTGTAGACATCTCTCTTGCAGTGATACCGCAGAGAATACGTCCTACTGTGTGTTGGCAGTTAAGATGATTGTCTGGTAGAAGTAGATGTGTGTTTAACTTATTGCTGACTGTGAGGGGGAGGGATGGAGGAGGAGGGGATGGCAATTTTAAGCTGCAGTTATCGGAGTGTGCATTTGTCCTATTTTCTGCCTGTTTACGTCGTTCAACGTTTCCCAGTTCAACGTAATATAATCTGTATTGTGCTAGGTATCGGTACGTTAAAAAAAAATTAAGTTGCATATCCTTTACAGGACGTCGCAGTCAACACCAGGGGGGGGGGGCTGTTGCTATCTCTTGGCAAATTTACGTCCAGTAGTTTGCAATTGCTTTCTGAACGACCGGTACCCATACCATTTCTTTAAAAATAAAACACACAAGGCGGTCTGCTGCCAAATCGCTCGCAACTGTGTTTTGGACATGGTTATGCGGGATTACGAACTGCGTCTGTAACAAATTCGCCACGGAGCCAGTATTGCTACGTTACTGGCTACTAATTATGGGTGTTACTAGTGCATCTCTCTCTCTCTCTCTCTCTCTCTCTCTCTCTCTCTCTCTCTCTCTCTCTCTCTCTCTCTCTCTCTCTCTCTCTCCCCCCCCCCTCTCTTCACACAAGCACAAAATTATATCTTCATCATCCCTGCCAGCTGGCATACGCGTTCATGTCTCTACACAGATCTCAGTCATTGGTGTTCTGGATCAACTCTGCTACTGACATTTCTCAACGGCACCGTCTCAACCATCCATCACCATTTCTCTTGGCATGTCTCTGCCTCTTTTGGCACTGATTTTTCCAGGTGTCACGATGTTCTCCACTGCCTCTCTTCTCATCACAAGGCTAACTGCTATTTGTATTATAGTTATGTACTGTATTATAGTCTCATTAGCCTCCTTAAGGAAATCGTTGTTAATTACTCTGACAGTCTAAGCAGTTCGCAGCATTCGCCCCAGGAACCACGTCTCAGTTTCCCCCTAGCGCTTCCCGATAATAGTTATATTGCACTGGAGAAAACTGCAATGCTGTTAATCATGTCCGGGTGACAATAGTGACAATAGCAATAGTCACATCGTTGAAGATGATGGTTGCAACATCATAGGTCACAGTTAGACGACTATCATTGCAACATTTCTATTTTTGTGAAATTCAGTGGGCATCAATAGTTCTCAGACGATCCGTGAAACATCAATAAGCATACTCAAGTGGCAAGCCGCCGAGCCTTTCCTGGCGAGGTTATGGACATTCATGTCATTGAATGGGGCAACATTCAAATAACATTTAATTACAGTTGATAATCAGTTAATTAAATTGCTGTTGTTGAAACCAAATGCAGATGGGACATAAGGAATGCGGACAATAATTATCAATCAAGAAACCCGAAGTTAACACAGTACAACACAAATTAACCAACACACCACGGACATGAAGAAAGTTGAACAAATGGGCGAACGAACTTCATTTTCAATAGGTTCAGAATTGACAAATTAGACATGGCCTTCTAATATTGTGTCAATATGATGCTCATCTTTCGCGCGTCAATTCTCTACTTCATCAATTAACTGATTAAGTGACATGTGATGATCAATCGTCTTAAGTAACTTTCCCTATATGCCGTAGGCTTATATATCGCAAAAATGTTGCCACTGCTTTATAATACAATATGTCTGCTACCATATTAACAACTTGTAAGTCACAATTGTGACACACCCCTACTTCCTATTTTCCGCCTTCCGTTTTTGTTAAGTTCAAACCCACTTTTTGTTTTGCACTGAACCTTTAAAGGGGTTTGAAGGTTTAACGGCAAAAGGTAGCACTTCACTGCACCGGGTTTTACCCCATGTGGCTCGGTCTCTTTCCGCAGGGCGGCCTGCCGAAAACGTCACACAAAGCACGAACTCTGTAGCTCCAGCGACGACCTCCTGAAGTCTAAGAGAAGACTGCACTAGTGGACTGAATGGCGGAGTCCAGAAACGAACCCACTACCTTCGGAGCGCGCGAGGAAAGAAGCTTAACTCCTTCGCCACGAAGACACCCCCCCCCTTTTTTTTCCCCCCTAAGTTTTCTATACTAAAAATGTTTAGTAAATTTTAGTTTAGTCAATTTATTGTAAAAACACACACACACACATACAGACAAGGAATAAGAATAGGCGTTTGTAAACAAGATACAGGCATACAGACAGACAAACAGACATACACTTAGACATACAGGCAGACAAATGAGGGTAGGCGACATTGTTAAGGTGAGAGACAGATACTCATGGCGGGCAGACATACTTACAGACAGGTAGATATATATAGTAAGACAAACATTAAAAAAAAACCCAGCCAGACAGAGACTGACAGATAGTAACACAGACAGACAGTCCGATAGGCTGACAGACAGAAAAATAGGCATATAGATATACAAACAGAACGACCGACAGATAGTAGAGAGAGAGAGAGAGAGAGAGAGAGAGAGAGAGAGAGAGAGAGAGAGAGAGAGAGAGAGAGAGGGTGAAACGTCAACACATTAACAAGCAAAGAGTGCTCAATTATGAGCTTGGTTTTTCCCAGCTGAGATACTCGTATTTTGACATGCGCAAAGGAGGGTAAACTAATTTGTTGATAATCTGCAATGGGTAGGTTTTAATTATTTATGTTCAAATCACACGGTTCTCTCTCTCTCTCTCTCTCTCTCTCTCTCTCTCTCTCTCTCTCTCTCTCTCTCTCTCTCTCCCTGTAACGGTTTTATGCTCTCTCTCTCTCTCCCTGTAACGGTTTTATGCTCTCTCTCTCTCTCTCTCTCTCTCTCTCTCTCTCTCTCTCTTTCCCCCCCCCCCCCCCCCTGTAACGGTTTTATAGATCCTTTGCTAAAGCGGCAGTAATCGCTAAAGATAAATAATGAAAGAAACAAAAAAGCAAAAAAACAAAAATGAAATTGAGAAAGAATCGAAATACAGAGCAGTAATTAAAATTATTATTTATTTAATAAATACCAATTTTCTTATCAATTCTTGGACAAGCGGTGTCTGAATCACAGAAATTGCTTTTTGTCGTGTACAACCCAACACGAATCTGATCACGAACTGCACTATTTTTGTCTGTGACATGAAAAGTACCTTGCGAAGTGAACCACACGTATTTACACCGATTTTCGGGTGCTTTTGGTGGGGGTTGAACGATTTATAAGTGGAAATTTGTGAAGTATGTTGCTGCTGATGGGGATTATCCCTTTGTGACTTTAGCCTCTTGATTGTGTTGGGCCGGAGGGGGAATAAAGATTACTAAGTTTAAACTCTTAAATGTGAGTAAAATTACAGCTCATTTGTTCAACTTTCTTCATGCCCGCGATGTTATATATATATATATGGCTACTGATATCAGGTCTTAGTTAGATATGACTGAGCTACAGGATGACAGTAGACTGTACTACCTGCTTTCTGTTGGCGCTGAGTGTTGGGCGGCTCTTACCAAACCCGACACCCCAAATTGTGCCAACAGCTTCGAACGGAGGAGCGTAATTTGGAGGGTACAAGCCTTATCCTGGTGCTAGGAAATTCAATCCAAAGATTAAATGTCATGTCAGGGCAGACCAGGCCCTAAGCCCTGGTTGGCAGCTGGTCTACGATCGAAGCTCCAACAGACCTACAGTTAGAGCATTGCTTTGTTAATCCGGCAGCTTCTGCAGCTTGTCTTGTTTCAGATGTATTGGTGTTACCTTTTTTCTGGTAGGCCGAGTGAGGGGCAACTCATGGTCACTGCAATCATGCAAAGGCTTTATGCCATGGAGAGGCACACTTCCATTCCTGGTCTTATCGCCATGGGTTGTAGTGTAGTTAACCTTACCTGCAAGCTTGTCAGCCTGCTCATTTCCTTGTACACCCGTCTTTCTCGAAGCAAAACGTAACAATCTATCGAATGTCTGGGCGGCAAGTTGCCAATGATGTGTAATATAAATATACATCCTCCAAAGAACATGCAAATTATATATATATATGTGTGTGTGTGTGTGTGTGTGTGTGTGTTTGTGTGTGTGAGAGAGAGAGAGAGAGAGAGAGAAAGTAATGAAGTGCGTCTTCTTACTCTATAATGTAGCTCCTTGTTTACATATTGTCTATAGTGTGCTATAGTATATGTGTGCTAAGGCTCCGTGGCGAAGTGGTCAAGCCGTTTGACTCGGGCTTCGAAGGTTGTGGGTTCGATTTCGGGCCGCGTCCCTCGGTTCAGGGGTGAAAATTTTCGGAGACTCGTGTGGGTCGTCGCTAGAGCTACGGACTTCGTGCTTTGGGCGACGCTGTCCGCGCTGCGGAAAAAGGCCTAGCCATATGGGATAACAATCCGGTGCAATGAAGTCGACTCGACTCGACTATGTGTGCTATAATCTTCCCATCCTCTTTACGTAAGTATGTGTCGGTGAGAAAGTTTCTCAGTGTGTGGAAAACACAGCAACTGCGGAAACAATTAACGAGGGGAATGATCTGTAAACAAGAATTATTATGGAAAGTCATGAATGTGTAAGAGATGAAGAATGAACGATGTAAAGTTAACAACGAGGGAAGCGACCAGAAAAGGTTAGAGGGATGGAGAATCAACCACGTGAATTTAACAATGCTAAAAGCAACGCGGAAAGGCCGGTCTCCCTGGCGAAGGTGTTAAGGACGCTGTTCGTAATCCCGTACACTATCGTACGAAACACAACTGCACGAGATTTGGCAACTGATCTCGTCGCGCTGGTTACTTGCGGAGATATGTGAGCCGGTTGTTCAGAAATCAATGGCAAACTACTGAACGTAAAACTTGCCAGGACACCAACTGCCGCTGAAAAATGCTGGTGTCCTGCAATGTCCTGTCCGCGAAGAATAAATTACGCGAAGATAACAACGATGAAAACGACATCTAATGGGTAGGGAGGACGAAGGATAGACGACGTTAAGTTAACAACAATGGAAGTGATATGTAATGGGTTGGGAGGACGAAGGATAGACGACGTTAAGTTAACAACGATGGAAGTGATATGTAATGGGTTGGGAGGATGAAGGATAGGCGACGTTAAGTTAACAAAGATGAAAGTGACATGTAATGGGTTGGGAGGACTAAGGATAGGCGACGTGAAGTTAACAACGATGGAAGTGATATGTAATGGGTTTGGAGGACGAAGGATAGGTGACGTTAAGTTAACAACGATGGAAGTGACATGTAATGGGTAGGGAGGACGAAGGATAGGCGACGTTAAGTTAACAACGATGGAAGTGACAGGTAATGGGTTGGGAGGACGAAGGATAGGCGACGTTAAGTTAACAACGATGGAAGTGACATGTAATGGGTTGGGAGAACGAAGGATAGGCGACGTTAAGTTAACAACGATGGAAGTGACATGTAATGGGTTGGGAGGACGAAGGATAGGCGACGTTAAGTTAACAACGATGGAAGTGACGTGTAATGAGTTGGGAGGACGATGGATAGGCGACGTTAAGTTAACAACGATGGAAGTGACAAAAAACTGGTAAGAGAAAGAGAGAGAGAGAGAGAGACGAGGGGGGGGGGGGTGAAAAAAATAGACGACATGATGTGAGCGACAAAGAACTGGAAGTAAGTGAAGACTAGACGACGTGAGGATAACAGCGATGAAAGCGACAAGAAACGGGTAGGTGATGAGGGAAGCAAGTAAGCAGGAAATAACACTCACGGTTGCCAAATACCTGCATCAGTAGACGAGGCATTATAGCGGGTAGAGACAGACGTAGCCAAAAACAAAATGCGTGACTTACGTAAACTCTAGGCACACCCGTGACCTTCGTGTCTTGCCTGGCATGGTACAACAAAACTGTAGCTGGAACTAGATTACTGTTGAGTGGGGTCACTTTGCCCCCGTTGCCAGGTTTTTCAGCTTTTTGCAGTTATTTTTAAGTTGAGCGTTGAGCTAATGGGAGGGGTGTGCAAAGTCGGTGGGAGGCATAACAGCAGAAGGTAAAAGTCTACTTGTCTGAATATCTGGAGCAGGGCTTCTCACACTGTTTGTGAGATGCGGTTTGTGCTTTTGGGGGGCGAGCTGTTGCTGGTGTGTCACCGGAGATATCTGCAAGGACCTGTGTTCCTGGTAGGGCGCAATTTAAAACTGTACTGTTCAAAAAACAAAAACAAGGAAAGAAAGAAAGAAAGAAAGAAAGAAAGAAAGAAAGAAAGAAAGAAAGAAAGAAAGAAACGCAACATTATTGCAGTTTCAGTTGCAAACTTGTACCAACATTTTATTGACGATGCTGATTCGCCCACTGCAGTCTGTTCTGGTGATGCTGGTCCGCCAGAACAGGACCTCTGTAGGGTCTTCTAGTCCAAAGAGGAGCGTCGTGCAGCCGGTTCCTGGCCGTTTGATCTGAAATTCGACAAGCTCCTGGCACTGACTGGACTGTGGGGGACGCAGATGCAAATCGATTCCTAAGGTGACGCAGCCGTATGAAGCCGTCTTCGGCAGCAGTTGTGATTCTTGGTCTTCCACTGCGCGGCCGGTCTACCATAGAGCTAGTTTCTTGAAATCGCCTCCAAAGGCGACTAATGGTGCTTCTAACCACATTAAATTCTCTGGCTACTACACTTTGTGAATGTCCAGCCGGTAAACTTCCAATGATGATGAGACGTTGTTCTGTAGTGAGATAAGCCATACTTGCGCATTGCATTTTCAGCTGAATTTATTCGAGGAGCGTAAATCTTTTATAGGCATTCAATAACATCGTTCAGTTAGTTTCACGGGTGCCTGTCACGAGTAATTGTCAAAAATGTTGTTTTGACCTTGATTTCTTTCATGACCTCACGAATCATGATGTGAGTACAATTTAGCTAACCGCGAGAAGTTAATGACCAGGTGGACACAGTCGGTAGGTTGACTAATGTCCAATCAGCGAATATCTTTTATAAAAGTAACACCAAAAATGTAGCGTTTCTATTTTTTGAACAGTATATATATCTCACAGCTTAAGACACATCTCTCTCTCTCTCTCTCTCTCTCTCTCTCTCTCTATATATATATATATATATATATATATATATATATATATATATATATATATATATATATAATGCAATGTCTGTCTGTATGTTATTTATTCGTGCGCGAATGGTCCATCCGTTTGAGATGAAACTTTCTACACGTCTTCTTCTCATTCCGGTGCTACCAACTGTCATAGTTTGTTAGTTTACAAACAGCTATTTACGTAATAAAATGTAATTTTGTAATTTACAATATAATTTATATATAGCGAGGGGACTTAACTTAAGAAAAGTTATATCAAGGGACATAACTTTTAGTAGCATTACTTTATATTTTATATATAATTGTTGCATTGTTATCAAAGCTTTATAAAATGTTTGTCTACAGTTATTTACAGGCATATGCGTTATAATATATAATGATAAAATCTTTAAGGCACTTTTAAAGTTTTCATAAAAAATAATGCATCTATTTTAAATACGTGAAAATGTTCTAACTCATCTGTTTATTTTTCTTCGACATCTATGCAGTCATCCCAGAATTTATTGGGTTTTCGTGATATCGTGGTAAGTTTACGTTCAGTAGTTTCAGATTGCCCTATTTAGTTATTGGGATGAAGATTGTTCTCTTCCAATCTGTTCGCCATATTTCCGGGAACGGGAACGCGAGCTTATATGACTACTAATACGAATTAAATGAGACGCTCCCCACCAGGGTCTGGGCGAAGCCGGGCCGGGTCGTCTTTTTTGGGAACGGGAACGGCGGCAGGGGCCGAATATGAATTAAATGAGACGCTCCCCGCCAGGGGCTGTGCAAAGCCCGGGTGGGTCGTCTTTTTTTTGGGGGGGGGGGAACGGGAGCAGGGGCCGATTATGAATTAAATGAGATGCTCCCCGCCAGGGCCCCGGCGAAGCCGGGCCGGGTCGTCTTTTTGGGGAAATTGGAACGGGGGCAGGGACCGAATATGAATTAAATGAGACGCTCCCCGCTAGGAGCTGGGCGAAGCCGGAGCGGGTCGTCTTTTTGGGGAACGGGTCGTCTTTTTTGGGAACGGGAGCAGGGGCCGAATATGAATTAAATGAGATGCTCCCCGCCAGCGGCTGGGCGATGCCGGGCCAGGTCGTCTTTTTGGTAACGGGAACGGGGGCAGGGGCCGAATATGAATTAAATGAGACGCTCCCCGCCATGGGCTAGGCGAAGCCGGGCCGGGTTGTCTTTTTTTTGGGAACGAGGGAGGGAGCAGGGCCCGAAAATGAATTAAATGAGATGCACCCCGCCAGGGGTGGGCGACGCCGGGTCGGGTCAGCTAATGTGTGTGTGTGTGTGTGTATATATATATATATATATATATATATATATATATATATATATATATATATATATATAGAGAGAGAGAGAGAGAGAGAGAGAGAGAAAGAGAGAGAGAACAGAACATGGCTGTAATTATTTTGCGTGTAGCCCCGTAGCAAGAACTTGCTGTGGTTATGTGAGTGTTAGGACAATCACGCTTTGTATCCCTCAGTGCACGGCAGGATGGGTGAACAGTCTTTCTCTCCCGTGGCGAACGTCGATAGCTGACATCGAACTCTCGTCCAACGTCGCTCAGGCCATTGTCAGCTACAACTGTCCTCTGTCGCCTATAGTAGCTTACGGTGTACAATAGAGGGTTCGTGAGCCAGAGAGTTAAGATCACCTGGCTAGCTCACTCACCGCGAACTGTGCAGGTTAGGGCTTTCTTTTTTTCCCTCGACAGAAAAACATCCACATTTTACCGAGGATTTGAACCCGGGTCTTCGGAGGAGAGCCCGACATTCTAGCCACTCGGCCAGCAGCTCTATAACGACATAACCATGACACCAACTTGCCGGCCAGTTGTACCCGGATGACTTAACAGTTGCAGGGTCATTCGAAGAAGGCTACGGCCAACATCAGTGAGGAACCGTGACGTGACAACATACAGCAAACGCTAACGTGGCTCAGGGGTTGAAGCATGGAACTGCAGCTTCACCTTGAGACATGCACTCAGACAACATGGATTACTACATGCCCCAATAAGAGCACATCAGACCACAGACGAATGCAATATTATCTGCAATAATATGTGTTCAAGTCTTCAACTGGCAGTAGCGTGTTTTTTGCTATAGGCTATGAAGTTGTACTGAATATCAGCATAGTAAAGTACAACTTTGTATTGCAAGAGTGCAAGAAACATGAACAATAAAGAACTCTGCTAATGGATTACCTGAACTAAGTCCCGCAACCCATTATTAATTTCCTGCTAATCGACTGTTTCTAATAATTCAGTTAATCCAGGTAATCCATGAACCAAAAATCCATACATGCTACCAAAACCAGCCCAAAAACCGCATCCCACCAACACGTTAAATTTCCCGCAAATAGTCCTGAAAAGTAACTCAATTTGGCGTGAAATTTGCCAAACTGGCAACACTGCGTAGCAGTGCGTATTACGTATTTTTGCTAGTAGATCAGTGCTCTGCAATCTTTTTCCTGTCACGTCACACTTTTATAATTTTAATTTCTGGTGATGCACCAAAATGTAATTTTACATAATAAAAGGTTATGTGTATTTATTTATTTATCCGGTGTCCCACCACAAGATAAAGAATAGATACAAATATATAAAGAAAAAAGATAAAAAAAACTTTTAAACCCTTTTAAGGTTAAAAAAAAAAAAATTAAGGCTAATTCTGACGTAGATCAAGTTGCTATGGCATGGCTGCTGTCCCATGGGAAATACAAATGTGTGCTGTCCCATCCCATCCCTTCGGACCTTTCTCATGGGAATAACATACCCATGGCCACGCCTGGGATAAAATAATAACTGTCCTGTGTTGCAGAATATTATAAAGTAACAACTTATCAGTGGAGTAGAAGGAGATAAAGTAACAAATGGGCTATGGAACAGAAGGAGATAAAGTAACAAATGGGCTATGGGACAGAAGGAGATACAGTAACAGATGGACTATGGGACATAAGGAGGTAAAGTAACAAATTGGCTATGGGACTGAAGGAGATAAAGTAGCAAATGAGCCATGGGACAGAAGAAGATACAGTAACAGATGGGCTATGGGACAGAAGGAGATACAGTAACAGATGGGCTATGTGACAGAAGCAGCAAAAGCTTTTCCCTGGCTAATAAATAAACGGAAAACAACACACTAAAAATCCCAGTCATAAACAAACAAAACGGTTTGAACAAGTTATAACAACATTTGTACAACAAACAAATATATGAATGTTAGAGGGAACAGAATGAATTCGTTTTCTGGGCTCGACCGTGCAGCAGGTGAAAGAATGCTGAGACAACAGCAGCAGTTAGAACCTCTTATCTATGACGTCCATGAATGTGTTTTTTAGGTCAGGAAATACTGTGAAATCTGGCATCGCCGACGCCATAACTGTGTAGTTTAAGCAGAAAATGACCCGTAGGTGAAATGTGCCACGAAAAAATGCCATATATTCGTTAATTTGTTAAAATTTGGCATTCGCCTTATCAGAAACGCTCAGTAGCCGAGTTATGCAGTCTAGATGGGGCTGACATTATCTCGTGTGTGTATGCCCACTGAGATAAATCTGAACTGACTGGTTAGGGATGGTTAGTGTTGGGCGATACTCACTTCCCAGAGCAACAGTCGGGAGCTCACCAAGCGGCATTCCAAGTGTTATGTTGGAGTAGAATGAGAAGGATAAGAGGGGATGGAAGACATGCACGTGATAATACCCTGGAAGGCATACATATGATAAAATCCTGGAAGACATGCACGTGATATACCCTGGAAGGCATACATATGATAAAACCCCGGAAGACATGCACGTGATAATGCCCTGGAAGACATGCAGATGATAATGCCCTGGAAGAAGTAAACTAACACCGGATATTGCTCAGAGCTGAGTGGCTAGGCATGGTTAGTGCTTGTCGATACTCACTTTTTAGGGCCACCAAGTGGCATTGCAAGTGTTGCGCTAGAATGAGAAGAATAAGATGGACGAAAGCATACACGTCACAATATTCAGGAACAAGAGGAAATTGCGTAAATGTGTAGTAAAGTTTGTTGCGTGTCGTTTTACAGGACATTGCAAATAACCGCAGCATTTCTTGACTGTGATGTCCTAGGAATTCTTTGTTTGTTACTTTCAGTAGTTTGCCATTACTTTCCGACCGGCAAACTCCGATACCATCGAAATCAACGCATTGCGATCTGCTCCTACATCGCCTGCGTTTATTTGGAAACTTTATTCCTGTATGTCGAGGAATTGTGAAACTGCGGTCTTTAACTCCTACACCACACGCCAAGTCAATAGAGGGGCACATAAAACACACGGAGATGAGAATTAGAGACAGAGATGGGAGCTGGGAGCGCATGGAGATGGAAAAGATAGAAGTGCTTGGCATAGGTTGGGCGAGTGGTATATGCCTCTTTAGTGGATACAAAAGTCGCTTAAAAGTCGACAGGGTCGACTTCATTGCACCGGGTTTTATCCCAATAGGCTCGGTCTCTTTCCGCAATGCGGAAAGCGTCGCACAAAGCACGAACTCCGTAGCTCTAGCGACGACCCACAGGAGTCTCTGAAAAATTTCACTCGTGAACCGAAGGACGCGGCCCGGAATCGAACCCACAACCTTCGAAGCCCGAGAACGGCTTGACATCTTCGCCACGGAGACTCCCAACGTAGTGGATCAAGAAGAAGAAGAAGAAGAAGAAGAAGAAGAAGAAGAAGAAGAAGAAGAAGAAGAATAGAGAAGGGAAGGCTACGACTGGCCATAGTTTACGACACAATGTTCAGTAAACCTTGCCAAGAGACGAAGACGGTGACCAAGGAACACCTCCTTTGCCCAGACGCGCACAGACCTGTGACTGCAGGCACGGACAGCTCTGAAGCGGGCAACAGAAGTCAGACATCATTGGTAAAGCATGATTGGGAAAGCTGCAACATCATTTTAAGAGCTGATCACCCTGGAACCATGTGAAGTAGACTAGAAATATGTTTTCCACACCTTGTCTATTTATAACTGCACGCCGGTGTATCTTTAAAACATGCGGAAATGAGACATGTGAAACTTGGAGGAAAATTATTGTTCTAAGCACAAACATGTCTTGGTGCACTCTTGCACGGAATACACAAACACGCACGCACGCCCGCATACCCACCCACACACACACACACACACACACACACACACACACACATATATATATATATATATATATATATATATATATATATATATATATATATATAATTTCGAGCATGTGCCATGCCAGTATGCATGGGCGGTCATGATTCGCCATTTCACTCTATCACAAGAGTCGTGGATCAGCTCAGTGTTCTTCTCTCGACCATGCCACTTAGTCAAGCCATCCAGGTATTTACTTCTCTGTCTTCCCCTTGTTATCTTCCCTCGATCTTTCCAGTTGTCACCAAGTTCTATAATTTATTTCTTCTCATAATGTGTCCAAATAAATTTTGACTGTCTACGTCTAATTTTCTAATCGATTTACGATTTTAATTTGTTTCTTGTAGGACTTGGTCGTTGGTTTTTCTGTCTGTCCATGGCATTATTTGCATTTTCCTCAGAAACCACAATTCCACTGCCATCAGATGTTTTTCAGCTTGACTGCTCATTGTCTACGCTTCATACCCATATAGAAGTTTATATATTACAAAACCAGTCACATCTTTAGTTTCACGACCATAGACGTGTCGTCTGTCGTTAAATAAGACAATTTGGACTAAAACGTTGCTTCTCGTCCTTGACTTGGGGTGGTAAATTACAAGTACCTCAGAAGTCGGACTAGGTTCGCCTGAAGGCGCGGGACACCACTAATAGGGAAAGCTAATCCACGCAGAAATCAGTCTATTGCACTTGAAGTAGTCGTACATGTATGGAATACGCTCTAGTTCAAAGAGAGAGGGAACGCACACACACAACACAGACAACACACACACACGCACGCACACACGCGCACGCACGCACACACACACACACACACACACACACACACACACACACACACAACGCTACCTGACCTCATGCCGCTGATTGTTGCGATACCTTTATGAACGTTGTCACGGTGTAAGAATTGACACAGTATAGGGGGACCCGTGTTTTTAGATCCACCTATATCACTTGCTCCGAATCGAATAAATAGATGTTCATCACATCAGTTACAATTACATTGGCCTCTAGAGACAGATGTAAATAATAACAAGGGGTGACTAGCATTGCAAATGCCATCACGCCTTGATGATTGAGTGTTGAAGCACGTATTAAAGACACCCACACCGACATTTGTTACTGAGTTGTATATGATGTGTCGCAAGCTTTAAGTTTTCTGAAGTCTAATTTGCTCTCTGCTACCTATTTCTTTATCAGTTTCTTATATAAGTCACAGTAACATCTGCAGGAGATCCTCCTCCGGAACGTCAAGTATTCTTTACCCACATTGTCAAAGAACATTTCGAGCCAAAATAGGCCTTATCAGCCATCTTAGAACTCACGGCTCCATACTTTCAACCCCACTGAATGAAATGAATGGTCATCATCATTCTTGATGGACAAACAACATATAAGTCACAGTAGCATCTGCTATGGGTGCGAATCAGTACATCTATATTGATAAATCAGACAAAATAAGCGCGAAGAAGGCTAAGAGGGTAAAAGGATGGTCAGACAGAAAACCAACGAGAAAGTACTACAAGAAGCAAATAAGAACCGTAAACTAATTAGAAAAATTAGACGTAGACGGACATCAGTTTTTGGACACGTTAAAAGAATACATAAATTAGAGAACTTGATCACAGCATGCAAGATTGATGGGAAACGTACAAGGAGAAAGCATGCAAGATTGATGGGAAACGTACAAGGAGAAGGCAAATAAGTAAATATCTGGATGGCTTGGCCACGTGGCATGGCCGAGACCAGAACACGGAGCTGATCCACGACTCTGGTGATCGTGCGAGATGGCAAAACATGACCGCCAAGGCTTATCGGCATGGCACGTGATGATGATGATACCATGTTCCAAGCAGGGGAAATAATACAGCTGTGATTCGCCGAGAACCAGCTAGGGCCCTGTGATGTATTGTGTCGTTTTATAAGCCCTAAGCTGACGGTTCTTTATGGGTATGTGGGCGATCTTCAAGCAGCCATTTTCGACGATTTATGCTCAGTCAGGATCGATACGGTATTCACATTTTTGCCTTCGTCGATATCCTTCCATCTTTCTCACTCATGATTGTATCCCTCTCTTGTCTCGGCAACGCACAAAGATCATGTGTTGCCCATCTTGTAGATGCGAGTGTTCCTCTGCTTCATTGAGGCACATAGGTGTGGATTTTACTGGCCCATAAGTCGTTGTTCAACAACATATGATTTATAGTCATTGATAGCTGTTCACCTGCTTATCCCAAATAGAAGTTCACTGATGTTTAATTGTCTCATAGAGAAATATACCGTTCTTCAATTATCTCATAAAGAAATGTACCTTTCTTCAACTATCTCATAAAGAAATATACCGTTCTTCAATTATCTCATAGATATCTCATAGAAATATACCGTTCTCCAATTATCTCATAGAGAAATACACCGTTCTCACTTCACATTCAACTTCGGCGTCATTCGCGAAATGTCTCCCGCCAACGTGGGTTTTCAATGTTAATGCTGACAAATGTTTATCCCGTATAGCGATGCATCATTGGCACCTTGCCGTCTTGACAGACGATAGTTTGTAAGGGATGGAGTTATTGCCTCTCCATAGCACAAAGCCTGGGCTAAAATATAGAGATCATGTGTTGCCCATGCAGCATGATCCCTCTCTCGGCCTGCCTAGTTCACTCCAGAGGAAAGGTAACACCCCTACATCTGGAACAAGACAAGCTGCAGAAGCTACCGGATCAGCAAAGCAATGCTCTAACTGTCCACCTGTCGGAGCTTCTATCGTAGACCAGCTGCCAACCAAGGCTTAGGGCCTGGTCTGCCCTGCCATGACACTTTGTCTTTAGGTTGCATTTCCTCGCACCAGGGTAAGACTTGTACCCTCTCAATTGCGCTCTTCCGCCCGAAGCCGTTGGCACAGTGTGGGGTGTCGGGTTTGGTAAGCGCCGCCCAACGTTCGGCGCTAACAGAAAGCAGGTAGTACCGTCTACTGTTATACGGTAGCTCAGTCATATCTGACTAAGACCTGACACAATAACAATATTAATAATGATAATAGAAATACTCAACATGTAGTAAGCTCACAACAGATAATACCAACAATGAAATTATCAATAACTTTGAGCTTTTCTATATTTTAGCATCATTTGACAACCACTCAAGCAATGGAAACTGAATGGAAGAGTTGATGCTGAAAGCGATGCATAGCTGGGTAGAAAAAGTTACGAGGGCGAGTCAATAAGTAAGTCTCACAGTTCTGTGGGATGGCAGATAAATTAAAACAAAGCACACAGTTCTATGCAGCCGGTTTGGGAGGACTGATAAAACGATGCCATAAGTGCATCAATGTTGGTGGAAATCATGTTGAGAAATAAAGGGACAATGTATGTATAAACATAAACTGGTTTCAAGTTATCATATTTAGTTATTTTTCTACAGCCATTTGTGACTTACTTATTAACTTACCCTCGTATAAATCTGCATAAATGGAAGGCATATAAAGAGTAGTTTACTTGACGTAACAGATGCTCAAATGCGTTTTAAGGCATATAAAGCGTAGGTTACTTGACTTACCATAAGCCCGATGCGTTTTAAGGCATATACAGGGTAGTTTACTTGATTTACCATACGCCCGATGTGTTTAAAGCATACAAAAAGTAGTATACTTGACTTACCATATGTCCGATGTGTTTTAAGGCATATAAAGGGTAGTTTACTTAACTTACCATATGCCCAGTGCATTTTAAGGTATGCAAAGTGGTCCTTTACTTTTTGTTTAAATACTGCAGAAGACTAGAAGTACCGTCGGGTTCGGGTTCGATGCCTAATCTCGTCACTTGCCACAGTGAGGAGATTACCGATTACCCATTGCTCCTTGCTCTTGTCCTACAAAATGTGATGGCGCTACCACATCATAGACCCACTGCAGGAAAAAGCTTCGGGACCATTTTTTTTTTTTTTAAATGTTACTTAAAGTGTGGGATGAAGAATAAGCAGTTTTGTCCTACTTAGAATTATCCCTGGCCTCGTGTACTATTTATGTCCTGACAAGCACCACACGAAGATTACTGAACAACTTAAAGTACTAACCACGTGCTTAACTCTCTCCCTCACCTCACCACTCCCGACCTCTCCTGTTTCTCAATCTCAGCCCCCCTGCGACCCGTCATGCCCCACCCGTTCCCTATTCCTTCCTAACCTACCCGTTCCCCCAAACTGTCCCTCATGCTTCAACTTCTTCACCTCTCCACTACTCACTCCAAACCCCCTTCTCTTGTCCCCCGCCTACTTATGCGGTCCTAAAAGTAGTCAATGTTGCACACAATCCGGTAATCGATAAGAATTGTAACTGCCTACTTCAGTTAGTCAAGGAATCCAGTCAGCCTGTTCAGGTTTACAGGCGGAAGTGCTGTGGGCACGGCGCCAGATTTTTACCAGACAGTAAGCTATTTTAATTGACTGTGCAGTGCGCAGTCTCAGCCACTTGCCAGAAAATTGGTTTCGTGGCCCTTGAACCAAATAACATTATGGTATGCTGGTGCCAATACGAGGATTTTGACCTCTGCTCCACGTCGTGTCTATTTAATGGTTAGAGGCTGTTTTAGTTTCAGGCAACTTTGCCAAAGAAATGCTTTCCCCTGTTTTCAGGCCGAGGACTGGTTTTGAATATATCGCAGTTTATCATTCCACTAATCAGGCTTGCAATCAGTGAAATCTATCTATCTATCTATCTATCTATCTATCTATCTATCTATCTATCTATCTATCTATCTATCTATCTATCTATCTGTCTGTCTGTCTGTCTGTCTGTCTGTCTGTCTGTCTGTCTGTCTGTCTGTCTGTCCGTCCGTCCGTCCGTCCGTCCGTCCGTCCGTCCGTCCGTCCGTCCGTCCGTCCGCCCGCCCGCCCGCCCGCCCGCCCGTCCGTCCGCCCGTCCGTCCGTCCGTCCGTCCGTCCGTCCGTCCGTCCGTCCGCCCCCCCCCCGCCGTCCTGCCTATTTGTCTGTCTTTTTGTGAGTGAGTGAGTCAGTCAGTCAGTCCATCTGTTCTTCCGTTAATCTGACTCCCTGTCTGCCTGCCTCTCCGTCTGCCTGCCTGTCTATGTCTCGCTTGCATGCTTGGATGCCTGACGTGTGCCTTCTTGCATGTCTGTCTGTGTGCCTGCCTGCCGTTTGTCTGCTCAACTGTCTGGCAGAGCGTTTGTCTGCTCAACTGTCTGGCAGAGCGTTTGTCTGCTCAACTGTCTGGCAGAGCGTTTGTCTGCTCAACTGTCTGGCAGAGCGTTTGTCTGCTCAACTGTCTGGCAGAGCGTTTGTCTGCTCAACTGTCTGGCCGAGCGTTGTCTGCTCATCTGTCTGGCAGTGTGTCTGAATGTTAACTTTGTTACTTACGCAGGTAATACAGGGTAAATCTGTCCAATCACTTGACATCTAATTACTCGGTTCTTCTAATGCCTCTCTCTGTCCCTCTTTGTGTGTGTCTCTCTCTCTCTCTCTCTCTCTCTCTCTCTCTCTCTCTCTCTCTCACACACACACACACACACACACACCCGCACACATACACACAGACATAGAGAGTGAGAGAGAGCGTGAGAGAGAGCGAGTTAGAGAGAGCGAGTTAGAGAGAGAGAGAGAGAGAGAGAGAGAGAGAGAGAGAGAGAATTCTGTATTTTATCATCAGGTTTCCCTTGTTTGTTCTCACAGATGGAGCAATGAAATTGGCTGCACTTGACCGGTGTGGGCGGAGAACAATACTCAGTCACCGGTCATCTCGGCGTTGGCGTCCTTCAGCTCACATACAAGTATCCAGCCAGCACCTGGCCACCACATCTGCTGGATATATATGGAACATAACCGTTCAATTTAAAGCTGGATCTGTGTTGAAAGCTGGATCTGTGTTGAAATCTGCCCATTTTCATAGTCGCCCAGTTGAAATCTGTGAAATGTCAAAGTTGTACAATTGAAATCTGCCAGTTTCCACAGTCGTACAGTTGAAATCTGCCAGGTTTCTAACAGCCGTACAGTTGTGAGCTGCCCATTTCTACAAAGCTGCACATTTATTAAAAGTTGCAAGTTGCCGCTGTTGTTTACATTCGCAACATCGTATCTTTTATATTTATATCCATAACAACTCTTTGTAACCCAAAGCATTTCTGTAATGAGCCGTGAAGACGTCCACATATTCGTGACATAATCAGCACCAACCAGCAGCGTTTAATGTTTCTGTCAGTGGTGTAAGAGCGAACACACCTGCACTAATTATTGCTCAAAGCATGCCAAATATCCACGTCAATTGTTATACCTGTTTGCCCTTTACTTTGGATCTGTTGATCACACTTGCCTCGTGAGCTCGTCATATTTTGTTAGCTATATGAGCATTATGTCGTTGCCAGGAAGTTTTTGAGAGTGTGTTTTCGTCTCTGAGATTTCTACAAGAGTATTCCAACTTCAGGTAGAAATCAATACGTTACCATTGTACGCCCCAGAGATCCAGTCAGATACAAAATGGCGGAGACAAAAGTTTTATTTGAAACCCACTCACGCTCCGGCTCCAACGGCAGCATCAACACTGGCGGCACCAGTAACAACAACAATAACAACAACAATAACAACAATGTTCAAGAAAGTAGCGACGCCAACGGAAACAGACGAAGTCCCATTACGTTTTTAGAAAACCAAGACAGTCTCAAATCACGATCTTCACTACTGGACAGCCTTGATCGTAGGTCCCCACGTGATCTTCATGAACACCGTCGGAACTCTACGCACGGATTAGATCTATCGAAGACACTCCTTCCATCACCAACGGACACAACCAACGGTTTAGATTTGTCCAAATCAGAGCATAATTCCACGAACACATACTCAAGACCTTCTGACCTGATGCCCATTCCTCTTGGAATCCCCTCGGATACGCAGCCGGCCCCGGCATCTATTAGTTACGGGCCTGGACGCTCTGAGACTGCAGGTGAAGCAGTCTCCCCTTTCAGAGCTGATTCTGTTCCTAGTGGATATAGCCCTGATAATCTCACCAGCGGGGGAGGATATAAGAGCAAATTTCAGGAGCCTTATGGCAAGTCTATGGACTCAACTCCGCCCAGATTTCAGGAAGGTTTTGCTCCTGAAGCATTCGAGCCAATAACCACATCTCCAGGACTAAGCCAACCAACAGCTGGATCACCAACTTACGCTACAAAAATTACTGACTCTTACATAGCCAATAAACTATCAGAGAACACTCCTTTTCCCAAACCACAGGACACATACAGTAAGATTCTGGAAGACTTTGGTAACAATGCTAGGAATAATAACAACAATATTTCCGGGTCCAAGTTGAACAAGGACTTCACAAGTATACCTGGCAAACTACCCGACTCCCCGTACAGAAAGATTGCAGAATCATACGCCAAAGAGATTGAATCTCTGGCCAATGGCCACAAATTAGAATCCAGTATTTTTAAGCAAGAAAATTCTCTGTCTCCTGGTGCATTCAAATCCGAGCCTCCACCAATCGGAACAGTTATAAAATCGGATCCTACTATACCTAATGGTGGCACTTATGGCAGCAAAACTGACAATGCTAGCTCCTCCCCCTCTCAATCTTCCAACCAATCACTACCCAGTATTTTTAATTTTTCAGCCAATCATTTTCGAGGCATATCGGCAGCTGAAAGTGGATTGGCTAGCTATCTGAATAATTATGGCGTAGGCGGAGCAGGAGCTGAAAGGTCTGAGAACAAAGGTTGCAGTGGAAGAGACGGACAAAATGGAGGTAATGGTGGTGGAGGTGGTGGAAGTGGAGGCGGTGATTCAAGTATGTCAAGATCTAGCCCGAACAATAAGCTGGCCTGCAGATTCTGTGGCAAGACATTCTCACAAGCTGGATATATTAAGGTGAGTAGATATCGTCTTCATTATTAATCAGTACATCAACATAGATATACATGGCATTACACCCATCACAGCCTATATGTCACTAGACTAGTCAATATTGTTAAGCTGTGGTGAATTATAGACCTGCCTAATGATGACAGTTGTTTAGGGGTGTCTAGTTGTCAGGGAAACAGAGCTGGCGTAGTTGCTAGACGCTCGCATGCCGGCCCAGTGACAATGGATTCGATCGCTTTGGGACGACATTAAAAACTGACCTGCTCCACCCAACCGAAAATGGGCGCAAGGAAGTGTTTTGGGAAGGAAAAGCGCCGGCAGGTCACTGATCACATCATCCCCCAAGCCTGGTTTGGTCTATTGAAATATGGGTCTGCCGGTTTGGTCTATGCAAATATGTGTGCCTAAGGTGTGCCATGAACTGTTACAAGCTGTTCGAGAGCCGACTTAAGGCTTCTTTCTTTAGTCAGACGCTGTCGTTGTATTCCCTTGGTACACACATAAAGGAGCACATAAATTGAGTTTCGTTATTATCACTATCATACTTAGGTGCACACAGATCGCTCTTCAATATTCGTCCACTATGTCCAACCCTTTATTGGCACTCACACATACATTGTAGGGATATCCACCACGGCACTCCTTCAGAGTTTTAACTCTCGGACCACCATCACATCTCCATTGCTTCCACTTTCCAGCCTTAAATTCCTCTCCCTTTTTTCAAGTACCACTTCCACTCATATACCTGGGATCTTCACTGAACTGTTACCGCCCCGTACCTCGGTCCCTATGACCCACAGACGGTCATGGCCGTCTATATAAGAATATCAAGGTGAAATTCATGTTCGTATCACAGCCTGGGATTCTAAGATAAGTAGCAAAAATGTTCTTCACATGTTCATTTTCTCTTCACTGCTCTCATATTTTCATCTTTTCATTCTTCTCATCCCGTTCTTATGCCTTAATGTAGTCACTGGAGGGTATTCTCCGTGAGTATATGTTGTGTTTTGTATGTATTTGTTTGTTTGCTGATGAAGTCTAGTCGCCGCAACGTCCTATTTGTTTCGTAATTGTGTTCCGTAAAGCTGCATTACTGTGTGTTATTTTATATTGTTTGGAGACAGGGTATTCCAACACTAGTTTACCCACCCCTTTCAATTGATATCTTGTGTACCGTACCAACGGATCTCTACTCACGTGGTGTATTTCTATATGTGCTAATCAATATCTGTGACATTATTTTTTGAGTTTATTTTACTAGTGTCGAGGACACCATACAGAGCCTTCCTTTGCCTCTTCTTCTGTCTTTCATATATTGATGGATCATAGGCCATCACCCAACCCATGCCAAGCCCGTCGTTCATAAGTGATTGCAGTTTTGCAGGTAAAGTTTTCAACGGGTTGAAGTAATCAATCTTACACCAACCCTCATTGGTCGCCTGGTGCGACATCATTGTAGGTTGCAGTGTTACTACTGTCTGTTGCAATAATGTCACTTGCCGGCAGGCAAGCGTGCAGTTTGAACACATGAGCACAATGGATCTATATGGGAAGGAAAAGCCAGGACGAGTAGATCCCACACAGCTCGCGAGACTGTGTTTAGGTAAAAGTACAGTTGTAACATTTCACAGGTCTGCGAGCCGTGCCGATAATCGGTATTGACTATGCTGTTGGCGGGAGCCCAGCGGCTAGACACTCGCCTGTCGTAACGGTGCTCTTGTGGTTCGATCCGCACCTTGGCGGTTTGACACTTTTTGTAATTGATCTGGGCTCCCAGGTCGCCTAAAATCATTATCAAGTGATTTGCCAGCTGGCGTAGGCGTTCATATCTATCCACAGATCTTGGTCTTTGGTGTTCTGGATCAACTCTGTTGCTGTTATTCCTCCATGCCAATGTCTCAATCCGTCCAGCATCATTTCTCTTGGTGTGTCTCTGCCCCTCTTCCCCTCGATCTTTCCAGTTGTCACGGTGTTCTCCAACACTCCTCTTAGATAGCTGTTTCTCTTTCTTATTGTTGTAAATAATGTTCTAGTTTCATTAGCCTCTTTCAGGCAATCGTCGTTATTTACACTGGCAGTCCAGGGAATTCGCAACATTCGTCTCAGGAACCACATCTCTGTTGCCTCCAGTTTCTTTCTAATTTGTTCATTTGCATTCCAAGATTCACGGCCACACAACAAAACAAGTTCTATATAGCACTTCAGCACTCTCTTTCTTACATTCAATGATAGCAACTTATTGCATAAGGTACTCTTCATTTTCTATCTGACTTGGGCTCCGTAGGTTGTGGGTTCGATTCCGGGCCGCGTCCTTCGGCTCACGGGTGCATTTTTTCGGAGACTCCCCGGGTCGTCGCTGGAGCTACGGAGCTCGTGCTTTGTGCGACAGCTTTCCGCTCTATTATGCTCTTAGTCTTTGTTGTGCATCTTCCATCTGATGTTATAAATGCCCCGAGGTATTTAACAGTATGCACTTGGCTAAGAATTGTCCCTTCTATTTCCATGTCACATTTCGGTGTCACATGGGCTAGCAGTAAATGTTTTGGGGAAGTACAGTCGACTGGCGACCAATCACATCACTCACTGAGTGCCGTTTGGTCTATACAAAATATGGGCTTAGCTCCATATGCCCCAATGCGCCTTAGGAGACCTGTACTTTACTTTACTTTACTTCACTTCACTTTACTTTACTTTACTTTTACTTTACTTTACTTTACTTTACTTTACTTTACTATACTTTTACTTTACTTTACTTTACTTTACTGTACTTGTCTTATACTCGTTGCTAGTGCCCTTAGAAATCTATGATTGTGTCTGTTTGTTTCGCCCTTTATTCCCTCACGGGTGAATAGGCCTTCACCCACTTCACCCCAATCCGTTCTTTCCTTGGCTATCCCATACAGCTCCGTTCCTGTGTTTCCCATGTTATTATGGTCTGTCTCTGATTCTCTTCTCCGTGTGTTTCCCATGTTATTCTGGTCTGTCTAGGATTCTCTTCTCCGTGTGTTTCCCATGTTATTCTGGTCCCTCTGATTCTCTTCTCCGTGTGTCTCCCATGTTATTCTGGTCTGTCTAGGATTCTCTTCTCTGTGTGTTTCCCATGTTATGCTGGTCCCTCTGATTCTCTTCTCCGTGTGTTTCCTATGTTATTCTAGTCTGTCCCTGATTCTCTTCTCCGCGTGTTTCCCATGTTATTCTGGTTTCTCTGATTCTCTTCCCCGTGTGTTTCCAATTTTATTCTGGTCTGTCTCTGATTCTCTTCTCCGTCTCTTTCCCATGTTATTCTGGTCTCTCTGATTCTTTTCTCCGTCTCTTTCCTATGTTATTCTGGTCTCCCTGATTCTCTTCTCCGTCTCTTTCCCATGTTATTCTGGTCTCTCTGATTCTCTTCTCCGCCTCTTTCCCATATTATTCTGGTCTCTCTGATTCTCTTCTCCGTCTCTTTCCCATGTTATTCTGGTCTCTCTGATTCTCTTCTCTGTGTGTTTCCCATGTTATTCTGGTCTCTCTGATTCTCTTCTCCGTCTCTTTCCCATGTCATTCTGGTCTCTCTGATTCTCTTCCCCGTCTCTTTCCCATGTTATTCTGGTCTCTCTGATTCTCTTCCCCGTCTCTTTCCCATGTCATTCTGGTCTCTCTGATTCTCTTCCCCGTCTCTTTCCCATGTCATTCTGGTCTCTCTGATTCTCTTCCCCGTCTCTTTCCCATGTCATTCTGGTCTCTCTGATTCTCTTCCCCGTCTCTTTCCCATGTCATTCTGGTCTCTCTGATTCTCTTCCCCGTCTCTTTCCCATGTCATTCTGGTCTCTCTGATTCTCTTCTCCGTCTCTTCCCCATATTATTATGGTGTCTCTGATTCTCTTCTCCGTCTCTTTCCCATGTCATTCTGGTCTCTCTGATTCTCTTCCCCGTCTCTTTCCCATGTCATTCTGGTCTCTCTGATTCTCTTCTCCGTCTCTTCCCCATATTATTCTGGTCTCTCTGATTCTCTTCCCCGTCTCTTTCCAATGTCATTCTGGTCTCTCTGATTCTTTTCTCCGTCTCTTCCCCATATTATTCTGGTCTCTCTGATTCTCTTCTCCGTCTCTTCCCCATATTATTCTGGTCTCTCTGATTCTCTTCTCCGTCTCTTCCCCATATTATTCTGGTCTCTCTGATTCTCTTCTCCGTCTCTTCCCCATATTATTCTGGTCTCTCTGATTCTCTTCCCCGTCTCTTTCCCATGTTATTCTGGTCTCTCTGATTCTCTTCTCCGTCTCTTCCCCATATTATTCTGGTCTCTCTGATTCTCTTTTCCGTCTCTTCCCCATATTATTCTGGTCTCTCTGATTCTCTTCTCCGTCTCTTCCCCATATTATTCTGGTCTCTCTGATTCTCTTCCGCGTCTCTTTCCCATGTCATTCTGGTCTCTCTGATTCTCTTCCCCGTCTCTTTCCCATGTCATTCTGGTCTCTCTGATTCTCTTCTCCGTCTCTTTCCCATGTTATTCTGGTCTCTCTGATTCTCTTCCCCGTCTCTTTCCCATGTCATTCTGGTCTCTCTGATTCTCTTCCCCGTCTCTTTCCCATGTCATTCTGGTCTCTCTGATTCTCTTCCCCGTCTCTTTCCCATGTCATTCTGGTCTCTCTGATTCTCTTCCCCGTCTCTTTCCCATGTCATTCTGGTCTCTCTGATTCTCTTCCCCGTCTCTTTCCCATGTCATTCTGGTCTCTCTGATTCTCTTCTCCGTCTCTTTCCCATGTCATTCTGGTCTCTCTGATTCTCTTCTCCGTCTCTTCCCCATGTTATTCTGGTCTCTCTGATTCTCTTCTCCGTCTCTTTCCCATGTTATTCTGGTCTCTCTGATTCTCTTCTCCGTCTCTTTCCCATGTTATTCTGGTCTCTCTGATTCTCTTCTCCGTCTCTTCCCCATGTTATTCTGGTCTCTCTGATTCTCTTCTCCGTCTCTTTCCCATGTTATTCTGGTCTCTCTGATTCTCTTCTCCGTCTCTTTCCCATGTTATTCTGGTCTCTCTGATTCTCTTCTCCGTCTCTTTCCCATGTTATTCTGGTCTCTCTGATTCTCTTCTCCGTCTCTTCCCCATGTTATTCTGGTCTCTCTGATTCTCTTCTCCGTCTCTTTCCCATGTTATTCTGGTCTCTCTGATTCTCTTCTCCGTCTCTTTCCCATGTTATTCTGGTCTCTCTGATTCTCTTCTCCGTCTCTTTCCCATGTTATTCTGGTCTCTCTGATTCTCTTCTCCGTCTCTTTCCTATGTCATTCTGGTCTCTCTGATTCTCTTCCCCGTCTCTTTCCCATGTCATTCTGATCTCTCTGATTCTCTTCTCCGTCTCTTTCCCATGTTATTCTGGTCTCTCTGATTCTCTTCTCCGTGTGTTTATAGCCCTCCTCTACTTATACTGCTCTGTGGATTCCATAGACGGACCTTCCTAGCTATACTATCCTTAGGTTTTTGCGTGTCCCATCAGCAGGTTTTCTCAGTGTATGTCCCATCAGCAGGTTTTCTCAGTGTATGCCCTATCAGCAGGTTTTCTCAGTGTATGCCCTATCAGCAGGTTTTCTCAGTGTATGCCCTATCAGCAGGTTTTCTCAGTGTATGCCCTATCAGCAGGTTTTCTCAGTGTATGCCCTATCAGCAGGTTTTCTCAGTGTATGCCCTATCAGCAGGTTTTCTCAGTGTATGCCCCATCAGCAGGTTTTCTCAGTGTATGCCCCATCAGCAGGTTTTCTCAGTGTATGTCCTATCAGCAGGTTTTCTCAGTGTATGCCCCATCAGCAGGTTTTCTCAGTGTATGTCCTATCAGCAGGTTTTCTCAGTGTATGCCCTATCAGCAGGTTTTCTCAGTGTATGCCCTATCAGCAGGTTTTCTCAATGTATGTCCTATTAACAAGTATTCTCAATGTATGTCCTATCAGCAAGTACTCTCAATATATGTCCTATCAGCAAGTATTCTCAATGTATGTCCTATCAGCAAGTACTCTCAATATATGTCCTATCAGCAAGTATTCTCAATGTATGTCCTATCAGCAAGTATTCTCAATGTATGTCCTATCAGCAAGTATTCTCAATGTATGTCCTATCAGCAAGTACTCTCAATATATGTCCTATCAGCAAGTATTCTCAATGTTTGTCCTATCAGCAAGTATTCTCAATGTATGTCCTATTAACAAGTATTCTCAATGTATGTCCTATCAGCAAGTACTCTCAATATATGTCCTATCAGCAAGTATTCTCAATGTATGTCCTATCAGCAAGTATTCTCAATATATGTCCTATCAGCAAGTATTCTCAATGTATGTCCTATCAGCAAGTATTCTCAATGTATGTCCTATCAGCAAGTATTCTCAATGTATGTCCTATTAACAAGTATTCTCAATGTATGTCCTATCAGCAAGTACTCTCAATATATGTCCTATCAGCAAGTATTCTCAATGTATGTCCTATCAGCAAGTATTCTCAATATATGCCCTATCAGCAAGTATTCTCAATGTATGTCCTATCAGCAAGTATTCTCAATGTATGTCCTATCAGCAAGTATTCTCAATGTATGTCCTATCAGCAAGTATTCTCAATATATGTCCTATCAGCAAGTATTCTCAATGTATGTCCTATCAGCAAGTATTCTCAATGTATGTCCTATCAGCAAGTATTCTCAATGTATGTCCTATTAACAAGTATTCTCAATGTATGTCCTATCAGCAAGTACTCTCAATATATGTCCTATCAGCAAGTATTCTCAATGTATGTCCTATCAGCAAGTATTCTCAATGTATGTCCTATCAGCAAGTATTCTCAATGTATGTCCTATCAGCAAGTATTCTCAATGTATGTCCTATTAACAAGTATTCTCAATGTATGTCCTATCAGCAAGTATTCTCAATGTATGTCCTATCAGCAAGTATTCTCAATGTATGTCCTATCAGCAAGTATTCTCAATGTATGTCCTATCAGCAAGTATTCTCAATGTATGTCCTATCAGCAAGTATTTTCAATGTATGTCCTATCAGCACGTATTCTCAATGTATGTCCTATCAGCATGTATTCTCAATGTATTTCCTATCAGCAAGTATTCTCATTGTATGTCCTATTAGCAAGTATTCTCAATGCATGTCCTATCAGCAGGTATTCTCAATATATGTCCTATCAGCAAGTATTCTCAATATATGTCCTATCAGCAAGTATTCTCCAATCCACACTCAGTATCATCACTTCCACACTCAGTACCAACACTTCCACACTCAGTATCAACACTTCCACACTCAGTATCATCACTTCCACACTCAGTACCAACACTTCCACACTCAGTACCAACACTTCCACACTCAGTACCAACACTTCCACACTCAGTATCAACACTTCCACACTCAGTATCATCACTTCCACACTCAGTACTAACACTTCCACACTCAGTATCACTTCCACACTCAGTACCAACACTTCCACACTCAGTACCAACACTTCCACACCCAGTATCAACACTTCCACACCCAGTACCAACACTTCCACACTCAGTATCAACACTTCCACACCCAGTACCAACACTTCCACACTCAGTACCAACACTTCCACACTCAGTATCAACACTTCCACACTCAGTATCAACACTTCCACACTCAGTACCAACACTTCCACACTCAGCACCAACACTTCCACACTCAGTATCAACACTTCCACACTCAGTATCAACACTTCCACACTCAGTACCAACACTTCCACACTCAGTACCAACACTTCCACACTTAGTATCAACACTTCCACACTCAGTATCAATACTTCCACACTCAGTATCAACGCTTCCACACTCAGTATCAACGCTTCCACACTCAGTATCAACACTTCCACACTCAGTATCAACACTTCCACACTCAGTATTAACACTATAATTTAGACCATCAAATTTAATCATTCTATCATATTGAAAGTTTTTTCCCATTAAAGCATTCATCATTTATTTTGTTCATCATGCTGTTACCACAACACACGAACAATGAAGTAAACTGTGTATAAACAGTATCATATCTCGAAAACTGAAGTACGTTGGCCATATCCAACGTCGCGGAAAATTAGTAAGATAATTAATAGGAAACATGGTTCCTGGATAATGAAGCACAGTCCTACCATCACGACGGTGGACACGTGACATTAAAGACATGAGCATGAAAATGCACAAGACAGACTAACAGAAGAAGAATCGTGGTTATTTACAACGGGGTGTTACGAATGGAAAAATGCATACATCGCATATTGTAGTTATGTGGCTCTCCTTTCTAAGTCTGACTGAACTATCCAAATAGCAAGGTTTTATGATAGTACAACACACATTATCAAATTCTTAATGATCAAGAGAATTGACGTGGTTGGAAACATATTTGTCGGGTGTTGTTTGATGTCATCCAGATGTTTCCCCGAATTTGTGCGCGGCAAGTCTCCCAGTCCGGCCAATATACTTCGTGTCACACTCATTTGCCTGCACACCTCTTAACCTCTTTTACAGTTAGTTGATTGTTTGCGGCGATGACATTGGCAAATATAATCTATAACACTGACGGAAAACACAAAGGACCATGATCTGTGGATAAACATGGACGCAAACGCCAGATTGTAAGGTACATGATGATAATCCACCCTGCGGGAAATACTACTGCTGTGGATGCCATGATTTAACAATATGTATCTTGTTTCCTGCTGCTGTTCTTTAGGCCACCCTCCCTTCTTTTGTCATGATATAACTATACAAAAGTCCTTATTTAGCATCTTTCTGGGTCTGACAGTTCCTATGTTTAATACCACCCTGCCAGACTTGGCATCATGACACCGAAACTACTGCACATTAATACTACATTGAAAGTCCTGCACTCGTCCTTCGCCATTCCTGTTTGTAAAAACCGGGTTTCTTTAATGTATTGTCTTCTTCTTTTGCCGCCCATCTCCTATTGGGATCATTTCGAGCCAAATAAGGCACTACCAGCTATCTTAGAATCCACGGCATCAAACTTTCAACCATACTCTATGAAATGAATGGTCATCATCATTATTGATGGACAAACACCACAAACCTCCTACTTTTGATATCCAGTCAAAGGCTAGAGAATGCAGACCCGAAAAAATGCTCGTCAAAGTCGGATGTGCTGAGCCGCAGGCTAGGCGAAACAACGCAACTCAGTTCACCAAATTATGTCACAACCGAAAGGTCGGACATTTGTGGCGAGTTTTAACGTATTTGTTGTTATCTTTCTTAGACATTATTATGGTCTTTTTATTCATTGTCCCTATGAGATTTCAGTTCACTTGGACTACGGTCCTTGTTAAAAATTACACGTGGAGAACAGCAGGGCTGAATAGATAAGAACGTTCGCTTTTAAACTGTCAGTGCCCTGATGACAAGGTTACGGGGTCGACTACTACACCGTTCAGTAGGACTACAGTTGTGACTTCTCGTCGATGACTTATGGAAATAAACTACAACTACCTCAAAAGTCGGAGAGGGTTAGCCTGATGGCGAGGGAGACTGACAAAAGGGAAAGCTAATCCACACTCAAACATCAGTCCCGTGCACTCCCTAGTAGTAACACGTATATAGACTGCGCTTAGGTCCAAAGCACACGAACGAAACAAATATACATATATTTGCGCAAGTATCCCCCCCCCCCCCACCCCCCATTATCTTAACATACCTTTTTGTTTCATTGTGTACCTACCATACACAGTCCAGGTCTTAGATATAACTGATCTACCGCATCACAATAGACGGTACTACCTCCTTTCTGTTAACGCCGAATGTTGGGCGGCGCTAACCAAACCCGACAGCTCACAATGTGCCAACGGCTTGGGGGGGGGGGGGGGGAGGAGGAGCGCAACTAGGAGGATTTACCTTACCTTAGTGCAACCTAACCACTAAATGTCATCTGCAACTGGTCTAGAATGGAAGCTCTGACAGTTAGATTAGATAATTGCTATGCTGATCCGGCAGCTTCTGCAGCTTGTTTTGTTCCAGGTGTACTGGTGTTAGCTTACCTCTGGAGTACACTAGACAGGCCGAGAGAGGAACCATGCCGCATAGGCAACACATGGTCTCAGAATTCAGCACATTCTTTGTCCTATGGAGGTATAACTCCATTTTACGAACTGTTGTCAATCCAGGCAGTAAGGTGCCAGTCACAAACCCACCACAAGGGTTGTATGAAATTATTTTCATAGTTGTAATAAGTGAGGTCACAAACATGACTTTTTCCATTTGCATATCCCCAGGCTCATGAGAGACTCCACACAGGCGAGAAGCCGTTCGCATGTTCCGTGTGCGGTAAACGGTTTAGCGACCCCAGCAATTGGAAGAAGCATGAACGAGTGCATGCCAACAACAAGAAACAGACTCATCTCCTGGATTCTCACGAGTCAAAGGTTGGTCGGATGTGTTGTTCGCGTTGTTCAATCTGGCGTCTTTGCTCGTCTGGTAATGTTAGTGCTGGTATATTCACGATTTGCTTAGCCTCTTTTCAACTTGACTTAGTGTGTTTGCTTGTGTCTTTCGGTGTCTGCTTCCTCAAGAGGCACATTTGTCAAAGCCACGTAAACTTTCAAATGTTGTCGTGTCTAAAATGACAAAGTATGATGGTTGCAAAAGCCTACCAAAGACAGCTACGGGTCTATCTGGCTGTCTGTCTTTTTGTCTACCTGACCGTCTGCCGTCCTCCCGTCCGCCTGACTGTTTGTCTTGTCTCTGTCCTTCCGTCCGTCCAAATGCATATCTGTCTGTTAGTCTGTCTGTCTACTTGTCTGTCCCTCCGTCTATCTGTATGTCTACCTGTCTGATATGTGATTATTCGTGTCATCACTTTGTGCACACATGTACTAACATTTAATTTTCGTGCAAGCAATCCCATTTCTGTGGCAATGTTCTCATTCTACTTTCATATCCATCGGTTTAGATACTAATTCTTTTACGTTTTTCCCAATTATTTCCTTACTTTTATTTTTCTTTCTATGATTGTACACACATCTCCACAAGATGGTCTGTTTTACTTTGGTATTTAACCTTTATGTATCTATTTAACTGCGATGCCCAACATTGTTGGTTATTCAATTATATATGACTTATTTAATGAGTATGACTATATAATACCATGTTATATATATTTTTTTTCTGTATGGATGTTGTCTGTCTGCCCGTCCGTTTGTCTGACCGTCTTTCTGTCTGTCCGCTCGTCTGCCTGTCTGTTTGTCTGTTTCAGCCCCTCTCTCTCTCTCTCTCTCTCTCTCTCTCTCTTTCTCTCTCTCTCTCTTTCTCTCTCTCTCTCTCTCTCTCTCTCTCTCTCTCTCTCTCTCTCTCTCTCTCTCTCTCTCTCTCTCTCTCTCTCGCCTCGTTCTCTATCTGCCACTATGCCATGCCCAACTAATGGACAATGCCTGACTAAGGCACGAGGTGTATGGCCTATGGCACAGGAGTCTACTTCATGCGGGGAGTCTCCAGAGAGTATGTGACAACAGGATTCCTCTAATGCAGTGGTTCTCAATCGGTGGGGAATTCCCCCCCCCCCCCCCCCAGAGGGGAATTTTAGGGTTTCCAGGGGGAGGGAATGAAGACCATTTCAAGATCGCGTTAATACAAGAACCGATTACTTGATATTGTTTTTCCGAGCTTCAGTTATTTGTTACAAGAGCCTGACTATTTGTCGGCTGTGGTTATATGTTACAAGAGCCCAATTATCTCACAGCTGTGGTTATCTGTTACTATTGCCCAATTATCTCACAGCTGTGATTATCTGTTACAAGAGCCCATTTATCTGACAGCTGTGGTTATCTGTTACAAGAGCCCAATTATCTGACAGTTGTGGTTGTCTGTTACTAAAGCCCAATTATCTCACAGCTGTGATTATCTGTTACAAGAGCCCAATTATCTCACAGCTGTGGTCATCTATTATAAAAGCCCAATTATCTGATTATCATCATCATCAAGTGCCGTGCCGGCTGGCGTAGGCGTTCATGGCTCTCCATAGATCTCGGTCTTTGGTTTTCTGGATCAACTCTGCTGCTGATATTCCTCCATGTCACCGTCTCAATCCATCCAGCATCACTTCTCTTGGTCTACCTCTGCCTCTCTTCCCCTCGATCTTTCCAGTTGTTACGATGTTCTCCAATGCCTCTCTTCTCATCACATGACCGAGGAAAGCTGTTTGTCTCTGTCTTATTGTTGTATATAATGTTCTAGTTTCGTTAGCCTGTTTCAGACAGTCGTCGTTAGTTACTCTGGCAGTCCAAGGAATTCGCAACATTCGTCTCAGGAACCACATCTCTGTTGCTTCTAATTTCTTCTTAATTTGTTCATTTACATTCCAAGATTCACTGCCATACAGCAAAACTGGTTCTACATAGCATTTCATCACTCTCTTTCTTACATTCAGTGATAGTGAATTATTGCATAAGATACTCTTCATTTTCTGAAATGCGGCTTTTGCCTGCCCTATTCTGCTCCTAATCTCTGTTGTACATCTTCCATCTGATGTTATAAATGCCCCTAGGTATCTAAAATTATCAACTTGGTTAAGGATTTTCCCTTCTATTTCTATGTCACATTTTGGTGTCACCATTTTCTTTGATATTACCATTGTTACTGTTTTCTTGATATTCAAGGAGAGTCCTTTCCTTGCACTCTCTGTTACTACAACGTCTAATAATTGTTGTAGGTCTGTTGAATTATCCGCCACCAATACTGTGTCATCTGCATAGCGTATATTATTTATATTATAACCTCCAACTAGTATTCCTGGCATCTCTTTGATCCCTCTCATTATTACTTCGCTATAAAGGGAGAAAAGATCTGGTGACAAGACACACCCTTGTCGTACTCCTAGCTTTATCTGTTCGTAACTACCCTCTTTATTTCCCATTTTAATTGCTGCTACTTGGTTCCAGTAAATATTCTTTATTATTCTTAAATCTTTTCCATCAGTGTTGATATCTTCCAACATTTTAATCAGTTCATCATGTTTTACTTTATCAAATGCCTTAGTATAATCTATGAAGCACAAATATATGTCTCTCTGTTTCTCTATTGACCTTTCTATTAGTGTCCGTAATGTATAAATTGCATTGTTTGTGCCCTTTCCTTCCACAAATCCATACTGTTCTTCACTAATTTCCATTTTTATTTTCTTTTTGGTTCTTCTCATTATGATTCTGAGTAGAAGCTTAGTGATATGGTTTATAAGGTTAATTGTACGAAAATCTTCACAATCAATTGCTCCTGGTCTTTTTGGTATAGCTATAAATACAGATTTCAGCATATCACTGGGTAAATATCCACTGCTGTAAATATCATTCAACATTTTGGTTAATATATCTACTCCAAATTCTCCCAATACTTCTAATTTTTCTATTGTGATTTCATCTGGCCCAGCTGTTTTTCCTTTCTTCATACGTTTCATAGCGTCAGCGACTTCTTCTTTCAGAATAGGTGGACCTTCTAAGTTACTATCTTCTGTTAATTCTTCCCTTTCTCCTTCATATAATTCTCTTATATACTCATTCCACCTCTTCATTATAGCATCTTCCTCTAATATTATCTTTCCTGTTTTTGATTTCAAACACCCTGTATTTATTCTTAATTTTCTTCCTGTAAGTTCACTGATTTGTCTGTGTATATTTTTTGTATCTTTAATGGAATTTAATTCAATTTTTTTTGCATTGCTCGTTTAACAAACTTTCTTTAGCCTTCCCACATTTATCTTTTATTTCTTTATTTATCTTAGCGTATTCTTGTTTGTCATTTTTACTCTGTTTTCTTTTGTCAATCAGTTTTAAGATATCTTCATTCATCCATTTTTTCTTAGCTATTTTGCCTCTCTCCGGTAATACTTCTTTGCTAGTTTGATGAATGGAGTCCCTTAACATTTCCCATTGTTCATCTATACGCTGTATTTTAGTTATTGCATTGTACCTATTTTTCACATTCACTCTGTATTGTTCTTGCATTTCTTTATCTATTTTCAGAACCTCTTTATTAAGTCGCATGTTCTTAACAATTTTTTCCCTCTCTTTAATCTTACTTTTATTTGTCCACATAGTGGTACATGATCACTATTACAGTCAGCACCAGGCATTGTCTTTACATTCATTAAAGCATTTCTAAATCTTTTATTAATTAGTATGTAGTCAATTTGGTTGCGTATTTTCTTATCAGGGCTTATCCATGTGCACAGTCGTCTTTTATGGTGTTTAAACCATGTGTTTCCAATTATCATATCATTGATATTTGCCCATTCTATTAGCTTTTCCCCTCTTTCATTTCTTGTACCTAAACCATAATTCCCCACTACATCCTCCATTTTTCCCTTTCCTACTTTTGCATTAAAATCACCAAGTATTATCTTTATTTCTTGTGATCCAATTTGAGCCATCGCCATTTCTATTTCGTCGTAAAAGTGTTGTATTTCTTCATCACTACTGCTTGCTGTTGGTGCATATACTTGTATAATATTTATGTCTATTGGTTTGCTTTTGATTTTTACCATAATAACTCTATCTGAAATACACCAGTATCCATTAATTGACTTGGCTGTTTTTTCGTCTAATATTATTCCTACACCTTTTTCATGTGTATCCCCTCCAGAATAAATTATTGTGTGATTGTCAGCTATAATTTTGCCCGATCCCTTCCATCTCATCTCACTAACGCCTAGTATATTCATTTTCATGCTATCCATCTCTCTTAGAACATTGGTCAACTTTCCTAGCTCATTTAATGTCCTAACATTCCATGTTCCTACTCTAAATTTATTTATTTTAGTTAAGATTTTGCCATCAGTAGCTGGATGACGGTCTGGTGTCACCTGTGGCTCATGACTGTCCCTACCGGACGAGGATGCCCTAAGACAGCCATTAACGTCCTTCACTAACTTTGATATATGTTTTGCTATGAAGTCTTGGGAAGATAATGTGGTGGTTTCCCCTTACCTTCCACATTCACATGGTGGTCTTTTTACCTCTGCCTTTGACAGCCATTTCCGACTGTAAGGACAAGTGAGTGCCCTGCTCTGCTCAGCTGCAGAGTTGTCCACTTATTCCGATGGATACTCGGTCCCCAGAGCTGTGTTAGCCACACCGTAGTGTGTTTCCATCCTCTACCGCAGGGAGGTGCAGTTGGGATTTTCCCTTCATAAAGTTATGGTCTCTGACCAAAACTCTCCAGTACTTTTAGAGGAATTATCTGATAGCAATGGTTATCTCTTACAAGATCCCAATTATCTCACAGCTGTGGTTATCTGTTACAAGAGCCCAATTATCTCACAGCTGTGATTGTCTGTTACAAGAGCTCAATTATCTCATAGCTGTGGTCATCTGTTATAAAAGCCCAATTATCTGATAGCAGTTATCTCTTACAAGAGCCCAATTATCTCACAAATGTGGTTATCTGTTACAAGAGCCCAATTATCTCACAGCTGTGATTATCTGTTACAAGAGCCCAATTATCTCACAGCTGTGGTTATCTTTTAAAAGAGCCCAATTATCTGACAGCTGTGGTCATTTCTTACACGAATCCAATTATTATACCGTTATATATATGTTACAGAGCCAGATTAACTTACAGCTGTTATAACAGCCTGAATATCTTTTGGCTGTGATTATCTGTTCCAATAGCCTGATTATCTTAGAGCTGGAATTGTAATTAAGAAGCGAATTATCTTACAACAATGCTTGTCTTTTAAAAGAACACCATGTTATTTCAGCTGTGGTTATAATTTACAAGAACACCATGTTCTTTCAGCTGTGGTTATAATTTACAAGAACACCACGTTCTTTCAGCAGTGGTTATAATTTACAAGAACACCACGTTTTTTGAGCATTGGTTATAATTTACAAGAACACCACGTTCTTTGAGAAGTGGTTATAATTTACAAGAACGCCACGTTCTTTGAGAAGTGGTTATAATTTACAAGAACGCCACGTTCTTTGAGAAGTGGTTATAATTTACAAGAACGCCACGTTCTTTCATCTGTGGTTATAATTTACATGAACACCATGTTCTTTCAGCTGTGGTTATAATTTACAAGAACACCACGTTCTTTCATCTGTGGTTATAATTTACAAGAACACCACGTTCTTTCATCTGTGGTTATAATTTACAAGAACACCACGTTCTTTCAGCTGTGTTGACAGTGTGTTAGACTACCGTTATTGAGTGATGATCAGTCTATGACCAGAAGGCGACTGAGAAGGTAGACAGCATTTTCTTAGCGCACGCTTACACTCATCCCTGGCACAAAGTGTATAATCCGACGTACATATATCACTGACTTAAAACAACTGTACTCTTTGAAACATTAAAGTAACGTACTTTTGGAGTCTTTATTGGTTTTAAGAAACTATTATGGAAGTGTTATCGTCTGCATTCGTTTCATTACATCGTCCCCTCGACAGATTAGCTGAGCAAGCACTTACAGTTTGGGAATAGATGTTTATGTGGGCCAGGTTTGGGTGGCTGGTAATGACTCTTTAGCTGCCGGGTTCAAAGCATGCTGTGGCAGAATTAATTAAAGTATATTGTTCAATTACAGATATATAACATGTAACCGAAGATAAGATGCTTGATACTTTCACATAGCGGCACAGAAAGACATCGATATTAGAAACTATTGGCAGTATATGAGACAGTAGGCTGTAAACATTAATAACCACAATCGCAATACAATACTGAGTATAAGAAGAATGAGGTTTGAACTTCGAAAGGACAGTATTTCCAAACGTTTGAGTTCAAAGCCAGTTAATGACAAATAATTGGGGAGGGGGTGAGTGTGGAAGAGGCAATCATTATATGAGTTGTGTGGCAGAGATCAAGACTAGAACTGGTCAAGTAAAAGCTGAATTTCAGAAGATTAAATGTTTGGGAAGAGGGGTTAAGGTAAACAATGACGGAATTTATTGCTCGCGTTCTATCCCATAAGATCGCATTGCGTTGATTTTTATAAAGGTACTAGGTGATCCGGCCCGGCTTCGCCCAGGCCCTGGCGGGGATCTATCTATCTATCAGTCTGTCTGTCTGTCTGTCTGCTTGTTTGTCTGTCTGTTTGTCTGTCTGGCTGGCCCGGCCCGGCTTCACCCAGTCCCTGGTTTGGAGCATCTCATTTAATTCATATAAGTAGTCATATATGCTCCCGTTCCCGACTATCTGTCTGTCTGTCTATCTGTCTGACCCGGCCCGGCTTCACCCAGTCCCTGGTGGCGAGCATCTCATTTAATTCATATACGTAGTCATATAAGCTCCCGTTCCCGACTATCTGTCTGTCTGTCTGTCTGTCTGTCTGTCTGTGCCGGCCCGGCTTCACCCAGTCCCTGGTGGGGAGCATCTCATTTAATTCATATAAGTAGTCATACAAGCTCCCGTTCTCGACTATCTGTCTGTCTGTCTGTCTATCTATCTGACCCATCGTGGCTTCGCCCAGCTCCTGGCGCGGAGCGTCTCATTAAATTCACACAGTAACTTAAAAGAATGTCCTTCCACACACCATCCATTATTTTTAATGAAAACTGTTTTTAATCACCTACATGACTGTAGATAACTTCTTTAAGCATAAAAAGATGAGTTACAATGTTATGCATTATGCATTATTTTTATGAAAACTTTGAAAATGCCTTAAAGATTATATCATTATTTATTATAACTCATATGCCTGTAAATAACTATAGGCAAAGAGTTTATAAATCTTTGAAAACCATGCAACAATATGACTATAAAGTATATAGAAATGTTATTAAAAGTTATGCCCCTTGAAATAACTTTTCTAGAGTTAAGTCCCCTTGCTATATAGAAATTAAAATGAAAAATGAAATATTAAATTTTATTAAGTAAGTAGCCGATTTTACACTAAGAAACTATTACAGTCGGTTGCACGGGAATTAAAGGAAGACGTGTAGAAAATTTCATCTCAATCGGATGTACCGTTATCGAACGCATCCAATACATATCCAACCACACACATACAGTCTCTTTTATATATATAGATGAGCTTCGACTGTTCAGAAAGCAATCGCAACTCTTGAATGTACCAGATGCCTAGAAAATTCTAAACAGTCAATAAATATTAGCTGCACGCCTTTTGCAGTACGTTGCAGTCAATAAATGCTGAGATTGACTGCAACGTACTGCAAAAGGCATGCAGCTAATATTTATTTTTTTCTATTCCAAATGTCTCGGCCTTCTTTCTACAGAGCGGCTTGTCGAAATCATCGTACAGAGCACGAACTCCGTAGCTCCAGAGCCGACACTCAGGGGTCACCAAGAAAAAAAAGAGTTAAGATGATAATTATCTCGTGTAATAGGTTACTTTTATTGAATGTCAGTGAGAGAATATTGACCTGTTGCATCGAGCCTATTCCGCTGCATGGCAGTGAATCATGGAATATGAATAAACAAATTATGAAGAATGTGGAAACAGTGGATATGTGGTTTCTGAGACGAATATTGTAAACACTTTGGACGGCAGAGTCATGCCTGTAAAGGGCTAATGAAACTAGAACATTCTAATAATTACAAGGAAGAGACAAACAATGTTCTTTGGTCATTTAAGGAGACGAGAGATACGGGAGAACACCTTAGCGACTGACATAATGCTTGCTTGTCGAAGTCATGGACGTAGGTCATCAAAGGATGTGATCCAGGATAGGTAGGGCTGAAACCTATGGAGAGATATGAACGCATGTTGGCAAGGTACGATGATGATGGTGTCAACATAGATTTGAAAACAATGGACATATTTAACAGTTAACTTGTAATAATAAAATTACACTCGGAGAGAAAAATTGACCACGCAACCAACACTTCTTTTAAGAGAAAAGTATTTCCTCCGATATTATCTAGTGTTTAAGGAGGTCAAGGCTGACAGTAATCAGCTTGATGTTGTGTCAGGCCACGTGGACGTAAGAGGACGTGGACAGGCTTGCCGGTAGGGCTACTGTAAACAGCGGACCAGCAATGGACCAGGCTGGTATACTGAATAACCTCAGCGAGGGAGAACGATAAAGCTAATCAAATGCTGACTGTGAATCTATAACCTTGACCAACTTGCAAGAGCATCGAGTCGAAAGGGGTTGAAGTCAGTCAAGAAGGCAATGAAGAGGGACACAGAAGATTGATGAACCAGCACATACCACGCTACATGCTGAGGGAGGTATTAAGGAGCGGATCCGAGCACTTATGGATCGAATGGGTCAATGTGCAATGATGGTAATCTGTGGACTAACTAACTAACCTTGGTTTTCAAGGAATGCCGCATTTGAAAGAATAATTAATCTTATTGCCAGAATGATTTCTGACGTGCTGAGAATGCATTTGCTAAGAAAACTAAACTTGTTTGTCTGGCATTCCACTGTTATATTTTATTACTTCCCATTGATCGCCCATCTTTATGTGAAGTTAGCAGATCATCCTCTTTGCACATTGAACTGTTTAGATTCCGTCTTCAGCATTCCCCTCACGGTGTAGCGACACAAGTTCTGTGGTGGTCGACTATTAATATTTGGTTCTCCTCATGGCGCTCTTGTCTAGCATCACCACGTTTGACTTGAAGTTGTTACAGCCTGCCCAAAATTGCAGACTCACACCCGTCTCTGTGGTCATTAACTCAGTGCTTTAGGTATCTTAATATATTAAAGCCCATCGCTTTGTGCCTACAATCAAAGCAGGCCTAGCTATAAAAAATAAAGGATCCCTAAGAATCCAACAGATTTCATCAATCATCATCATCATCATCATCATCATCATCATCATCATCATCATCATCATCATCATCATCATCATCATCATTGTCGTCGTCGTCGTCATCATCATCGTCATCATCATCATCATCATCATCGTCATCATCAATCATCATCATCATCATCGTCGTCATCATCATCATCATCATCGTCATCATCATCATCATCAGCATCACCATCCAGCGACTTGTCCAGTGCAGAAATATGAACCCATTACAGTCTTTCAAAATGGCTCTCCATTATAAACCAGCTAACCTACCTGTATTGATGTTATGTGTACATTATCTATTACATCATGAATCCATTTACGATGTGCCCTTCCACTCCCCCACTTCCCCGGTGCACCTCCCTCCATTATGATCTTTCCCAGACATTCGTTATATGAAAACCGCTAATGTATGGCTCCGCCACGGAAAGACAATGGCGTTGATACTGGAGACAACATGGCAGATGCAGACAATACTTTTCAAAGCGAGTGAAATAAGAAGACGAACTCTGCCACGTGAGCTCAGATTACCAGTTCACATTTCTTAACTCCGAGGTTCACGTGTTGCTTCAGTGTGTAGTCACAACTAGTTTAGTAAGGTTAGGGTCACTGTTTGCTTACAGCAACGCCTTCAGCCATGTCTAGCTTGTTGTTTGCCGTTCACGACAGCGTCATTTTCTGATAACATCATGTTGATATTGATGTCGGTGAATTTGCCAACTTTCATTGTGACATTGAAGTCATATTGTTATCTTCTGTGGGATTTCTGTTTGTGTGCCGCTAGACGACTGGAAAGTGGGCAGGAGTGGCGGACAGAGAGCAGACTGTGATCGTGCTCATTGTTTGTTAGTTTAGTTAGTCTTTCCTCTTGAGCCTAAGGCGGCGCATAGGGCAGAAGTCCTGTCTCTCCATGCTTGGCGGTTCGCTGCTACATGTTGTAGATCTTGGATATTTACTTGGCCATTGAATGAGCCTTCTCTAATGATGGTTCTACGCAGGGTCTCTATTGGTCTTCCCCGTTTTCTTTTCCCTACTGGTGACCATATGAGGGCTTGATAGGGGAGTCTTGACTTGTCCATTCTGAGTACATGGCCGATGTAGTCCCAACGGCGTCTTCTTATGAAATTGGATACTGTATCTTGCTTAGTCTCTTGTCTTATTTGCGAATTGGTTCTGAAGTCTGTCCAGTGGATGTTTAGAAGTCTTCTAAGACATTTGTTCTCAAAATTGTCTAATTTTTTATCTAAAGCTACCGTTGATTTCCAACTTTCACATCTATACGTTAACACTGGAATCACACAAGAGTGAAGATTTTAAGTTTTGTGTGTTTGCTGAGTGTCTTTGACTTCCAGATGTTTGACAGTTTATTGAAGGCACTAGATGCCAGTGCGATTCTAGATGATATTTCTGGTGTTGAGTCCCCTGTAGATGTCATTTTGCTTCCTAGGTATGTAAAGCTGTTGACTTTTTCAAGAACGTAGCTGTTCAATTTGGTGTCATCTGAACTGTTGGTAAGATTAATAGTCTTTGTTTTTGTGGTGTTAATTTGGAGAAATGACTTGGGCATGATATTGTTCCTTCCAGTGCCTATTTGGGTTAGCTGCATGTCCTATAAAGGTCGTTGCATTCACCCCCATATTTAATTGTTTGGGATTTACTAGACAACTTTCCTCTCAGTAGTTTGCCATTGCTTTTTGAACGACGTACATTACTTTCTGCCCAAAGATATCCCATTGTTAGAAATCAACACACGGCTGCCTACTTGTACAGACATCAACACGGCTGCCTACTTGTACAGACATCAACACGGTTGCCTACTTGTACAGACATCAACACGGCTGCCTACTTGTACAGACATCAACACGGTTGCCTACTTGTACAATCTCCTACAGCTGATTTCGGTATGCGGCATGGCGAATCACGTTCGCTACCCTTCGCCACCGACGCCGGCTTGGTCTATAAAACTACGAGATTAGCACCATATACCCAACACTCCTCAAGGCCTTGAAAGAGGTCTCTTACTTGAGTTTACTAACAACATGAACAACCAACGTAGGAGATCCTCCTTCTGGAAGGTCAAGTATTCTTTACCCACATTGTCAAAGAACACTTCGAGACAAAATAGGCCTTATCAGCAATCTTAGAACCCACGGCTCCATACTTTCAACCCCATTGGATGAAATGAATGGTCATCATCATTCTTGATGAATAAACACCACTAACAACATGGCTTGATTCCACCCATATCACGGCAGTAGAGAAATTAGCACAATTTATGCAGTACTCTTCAAGACCTTCAAAAGGGTCTGTTACTAATCCACCCATATCACGGCAGTAGAGAAATTAGCCGGCTCTGTTGCGAAGGGGTTACGAATTCAATTCGTAATCTCCCATACGGCGTTCGAAACACAGCTGCGGACTATTCGGAACCAAACCGCCTTGCGTTGGTTTCCATACAATGGTATGGGCCCCAGTCGTCCAGAAAGCGATGGCAAATTACTGACCCTGAACATTCCCAGGAATCACAAGCAGCTCTTCCCCCCCCCCCCACCCCTCCCCCCAATTTCCCAAAAAGATGCTGGAGTTGAATGATACGTCCTGTAGAGAATATGCAACTAACTAGAAAAATACACAAAGGACAGTGTTGCCAACAATGCAACATCGGGACAGTATTGCCAACAATAGGGCCTACACCATGCCGTCCATGAAATAGCATGTTGTTGATAACCCACATTTCCTCACTGTTATTGACAACGCTAAATATAGCGGCGACAACACACCAGTTTAGTCTCTTCATTACCAATTTAAATTTAGTAATTTATATCGTTTTTAAAAAGCACGCAAATAGAATAGCGCAGACCTTACGACAATAATAACAATACTCATTTGAAATTCATCTATTACCGATTCGCTGGCAGTATGGATAATTGCAACTCCCCCAGGATTTCGTTAGCCCTGTTTTTGAATCCCACCCGTGTGAGATCTAATGGTCGTTGGTTATGTTTGATAACACCTGCATAGATTCAAACACTTGAGAGTCGTTTTCTGAGCAGACGTCAATATCATTGTTCAATTGTGTGAAGTGCAGAGTGACGTATAACATCAGTCTCGATTTTGGTTTATGGCAGATCATGAGGAAACACTAACAGGTCGCAGTAAATAGCCTGAAATTATCTCATCTCATCTCATTTTGTCCTTCTTATACCTAGCGGTGTCATGGCGAAGCATAAACAGCAGGAGAGTGCCGGTCTATCGGCTTCATATTTCGAGGTTCGCATGGACTCTGTTATTCCCCCTGCCACCCTTTTCATGGTCAGCTTCTTCTTCTGGAATTATGAAAGACATAATTGTCATAGTAACCAATGTACCGTTCAGAATAACACCTGCTGGACTATTTCTCTGATGATCAGAAACAAAATTTGATCAATAACAACTAGAAACAGACAAAAATTGATAGCAGCAACGATAGTTACACTAAACAAACAAGGACACTGATAAACAGAAAATAGAAGAAACAGATAAACAAAGTTCTGAGAACACAAGGAGACTGGTGAGCTGACAGTACTAAAGAAACGGACTGGTAAACAGACAGTATTAAGTCGACACAGAGACAGGTAAACAGACAGTATTAAGTCGACACAGAGACAAGTAAACAGACAGTATTAAGTCGACACAGAGACAAGTAAACAGACAGTATTAAGTCGACACAGAGACAAGTAAACAGACAGTATTAAGTCGACACAGAGACAGGTAAACAGACAGTATTCAGTCGACACAGAGACAAGTCAACAGACAGTATTCAGTCGACACAGAGACAAGTAAACAGACAGTATTCAGTCGACACAGAGACAAGTCAACAGACAGTATTCAGTCGACACAGAGACAAGTCAACAGACAGTATTCAGTCGACACAGAGACAGGTAAACAGACAGTATTCAGTCGACACAGAGACAAGTAAACAGACAGTATTCAGTCGACACAGAGACAAGTAAACAGACAGTATTCAGTCGACACAGAGACCAGTCAACAGACAGTATTCAGTCGACACAGAGACAAGTCAACAGACAGTATTCAGTCGACACAGAGACAAGTCAACAGACAGTATTCAGTCGACACAGAGACAAGTCAACAGACAGTATTCAGTCGACACAGAGACAAGTCAACAGACAGTATTCAGTCGACACAGAGACAAGTCAACAGACAGTATTCAGTCGACACAGAGACAAGTCAACAGACAGTATTCAGTCGACACAGAGACAAGTAAACAGACAGTATTCAGTCGACACAGAGACAAGTCAACAGACAGTACTGAGCAGACACAAAGATAGGTAAACTGACAGTACTGAGCACACACAGAGACAAGTCAACAGACAGTACTGAGCAGACACAAAGATAGGTAAACAGACAGTACTGAGCAGACACAAAGATAGGTAAACTGACAGTACTAAGTAGACACAGAGATAGATAAACAAACAGTACTAAGCAAACAGAAAGGCAAACAGGTATTGCTAAACCGACAAAGAGGAAAGTAAACAGACAGTACGAGGTAGACACAGAGAGCGGTAAACAGACAGTGCTAAGCAGACACATAGACAGGTAAACAGACTGTATTAAGCAAGGGGAGGGGGAATAACATTTTGGAAAAAAGAGGGGGGGGGGGGGTTGATGACATTGTGAACATTTGGTGAATGGGTGCATGGCCAAAACAGATTGAGAACCACTGGCTTAGGGAATATAATATCATACGATGGAAGAATGACTGTATCGTGGATATAGAAGACAACAGACGATAAGATACTGAGTGTCGAACGTTTTAGAAGATTACTCGTGAAAACCATAAAGAAAAAACAAGTAAAATGCATTGAACATATCAACAAAGAGGTGGAAGACATATTAGCTTTATGTGGAGAAATGCTAGGCAAGATATGCCGAGGAAGACAGCAAGAACTATGTGGGATGTTTAAACTGTTGGCCAACAAATGATATTAGAAGCAATACCAACTTCATCAGAAGATCAAATGGCAGAGAGTATTGAGTAGTCATATCTGTCAATGTCTGCTTCTAAGAAGAAGAAGAAGAAGTAGAAGATGAGGAGTAAGAGAAGATGGAAAGATGGAAGTAGAAGAAGAAGATGATGATGGTTAAGAAAATGATGAAGAAAAAAGAAGACGACCTTGAAGAAGAAGAGGAAGATAAAGAAGTAGTAGAAGAAGAAGAAGAAGAAGAAGAAGAAGAAGAAGAAGAAGAAGAAGAAGAAGAAGAAGAAGAAGAAGAAGAAGAGAAGATAAGAGAAGACAAAGTTTAAAAATAAGAGGAAGGTGGAGAAGTAAGGGAAGGAGACAAGGAAGAAATAAGAAGAAGAATACAAAAAATTACAATACAATGCCTGCAAAATCTCTTATAGCTTACATCAGCTAGTGTGACATTTTATTTATGTCAATTTTTTTTTTTTAAACTGGCGTTTTCTGTGACCACTCTCAAGTAAAAAAAAAAAAAAAACACCCCACCATTTTAATGTCTTCAGTGTTTCGTCAATGAATACACACATCCCACCACACAGTATTTAACAGAATAATAACATAGAACAAATTTCAAAAGTCAAACAGACACACATATCGACAAGGCAACCAACATTTAGCAGAGTCAGCCCACGGTCGGTCGACTTTCACTTCCCATCGACTACAGCACGATTCTCGCAAGATAATGACCCCGACAGCAATCACAAGACCCAGCATCGGCAACCTCCCCCAGCCGACATTTATCACACAAAGTCAAAATCACGATGGCTGTGTTTATCAGATAATGACTATCTACATCGGTGTTAAGAAACTTGCAGATTTAATAGTCTGTTTTCTTCCTTGTTATTTCGTGTGGCCGAATGCAAAAGTGTGCTATCTTCACCGGGGTAACAAAAGCTTTACTGTTTGAACAATATTTGCCTATTTATCTATCTATCTGTCTGTCTGTCTGTCTGTCTGTCTGTCTGTCTGTCTGTCTGTCTGTCTGTCTGTCTGTCTGTCTGTCTGTCTGTCTGTCTGTCTGTCTCTTTCTCCGTCCGTTAGTCTGTCTGTCTGTCTGTCTGTCTCTTTCTCCGTCCGTTAGTCTCTCCCTCCGTTCGTCAGTCTCTCCCTCCTGTCTCTCTTTCTGTGTCCGTCCGCCCGGCTGATTGTGTATCCGTCCGTCCATTCTCCCACCCGCGCCTTCGTTCGTTCATTTACCTGTCTGTCTGTCTGTCTGTCTGTCTGTCTGTCTGTCTGTCTGCCTGCCGTTTTCTCCCTCCTACTTACCCAAGTGCCTTCCTACTTAGTATCACATGCCTGTTAACCTATGTGGGTTTATCTTCAACTTGTTATGACTATGCCGCGCGCGCTCACACATACACACACATACACACACACACACACATACACACACACATACACACACATGTATACACACACACGTGCGTGTGTAAGTTTATCTAATAAATGCATATCATATATGTATACTGAATCTACCTCTCTATGTATCTGCTGACAACTATTTATTTATCCTGTATTTGAAACATCATTATGAATACATATTTTTTGTTGTTAAATATATCTGTCTGTTGCCCCGCGGACATGTATTGTTAACATGCACAGCACTCTTATCATGTTTATATAGAAATGCAACAGACATATTACATGCCTATTATTCTCGTTCAGAAAGCAATGGCAAACTACTTGGTTGATCGCTTTGTCCAGCAAGGGACATACAACATATTGTTAACATACATATTACATATTATAAATTACATAACTGGTGTGCTTAAGATTAGCAAATGGAAAGGCCGAATTTAAGACGGGACTGCATGCCCAATTTGTGACCCTCTGAAGATAGTTTGCTCGTTTGTTCATTCGGTATTGTGCTTTGTTGATTGTTTAACTGAAGCCACGTCATGACACACCTGGCAGACAAAATATCTTATATAAAAATTGTGTTTAATATCGTATAACTATTACCCGTGTACTACAAGTACTACTTGAAACAAATGAAAACCACAAACTGATTACAGAAATTAGACGTAGACAGTCACATTTTTTTTTATTTCACGTTATGAGAAGACATAAATTGGAGAACTTGATGACAACTGGCAAGATTGGGAAAGGGGGGGGGACTTGGGGGAAGCAGAGAAGTAAATACCTGGATGGCTTGACAACGTGGTATGGTCGAGACAATAACACAGAGTGATTGAGTAAGATCGCGAAACATGACCGCCGACGCTTATCGGCATGGCACATGATGATGATGATGATGAAGATTACCCGTGTAGCAGTCGACGTAACCGAAAATATAAGAGAGCTCGTTCTTAAATTCCCGATGCTCTGATGGCGAGGTATTACGTTAAATCCCAACACCAACACTAAGTTCGACTTGATCGTTGACTTCTCATTCGCAAAGCAGTGGCAAACTACTTAACTTAAAATTGCCTTGACACCAGCTTGGGGCTGATCTCAACATCCTTCAGTAGACATGCAACATTTCTTTGTATTATTCACCGTGTATTCTTATATTTACTTTCCGTTTATCCGACGCTTTTCCCTCTTTATTTTTTTTTTTAACATTTCCTCACTTTCAACTCAAGCCTAGTCCATACAGGTGTTACTACTTCTAGTGCACTGGGCTGGTTTTTACATGTAGACTTGCTTTTCCTATTACAAATGTCCCTCGTCATCAAGCGAACCCATTCCGACTTCAGGGGTAATTGTAATTTACGTCCCCATGTTAAGGAGGAAAAGACAATATTTTAATCCATACTTGTATATATATGAGCCGGCTCCATGGCCGAGGGGTTAGCAGCTTTCTCCGCTAACCCCGAATACTCTCGTCACGTGACGCGACGAGAATTAGCAGTGGTTCGAATCGCAAAAAGTGACTTATGAGAGTATGGAGCCGGTCGCTCAGAAAGTCGTGGCGTGCTGATGAGCGTAATCTAGCCTAGGAATCAACATACAGCTGAAAGATGCTGGTGTTGACCGCAATATCCTGAAACAGGATGGAAACGCGGGAAAAAAAACAAAAAAACTTGTATATATATACGTGCCTTTTGTTTCCCCGGAACACGACGCCGTCATAAAGTAGTGATTTAATGGAAACAAATATGCTATTGCAATGTTCGTGCAACGGCAAGTTCACATGATTTCTGCCGGCCTCATAACTTGTCATTTAAACGTTCAAATGTTACTTGACTTCAAAAGCTAACGGTGATTATCCCTGCATTCTGCCACGAGAAACTACACCTTTGTGCACGTGGAAAGGCAAGGTTTTGACTGGTGAGCACGGCTTTACCGGGTGAGGAAGAGTTCGATCTTAGTTTCCACATCTTGTCTGGCTCGGTTCGTAAGTACTAGTTAAGTACAGGTAATAGATGCTTGCGAGGCAAGTGGGACAGCCTTAACCCAGCAGTTTCACGGGGTGCCAATAATGGTTATTGCTTGGGTGCGTTACTTTGTTTGATTTGTTCAAGTTTTGTGTTTTATTTTACCTCTCGCTTTTTTTCCTCTTTGGGAGGTATTTCAAGATTGATGCTTATTTTTTTTTTGTGTGGCCACGTCAGAAAAAGACAGAAAGAGAGAGGAGACGTTTAAAAAATGGGGGGGGGGGGAGGGGGTAGAGCTAGATAGAGAAAACAAATAGACATAATATAAAAAGATAGAGGCGGCAGTGAGAGACGGGGGAGGGGGAGAGAGACAATCAGACACACGCGCATATAGACAGTCTTTAAAACAATGTCTTAAAAGACGAGAGGATCGACTTCATTGCACCAGGTTTTATCCCTTATAGCTCGGTCTCTTTCCACAAGGGCGACCTGCCAAAAGCGTTGCACGAAGCACAAACTCCGTAGATCCATCGACGACACCCAAGAGTCTCCAATAAAACTGCATGTTGTTGTATGTTGTTTGTCCATCAAGAATGATGATGACCATTCATTTCATCCAGTGGGGTTGAAAGTATGAAGCCGTGAGTTCTAATATGTCTGATAAGGCCTATTTTGGCTCGAAATGTTCTTTGACAATGTGGACAAAGAATGCTTGACGTTTCTGGAGGAGGATTTCCTGCAGTAGTTTTTCTGTCCTGCCTTTTCTTCACAGCTCTTGCAGTCATGGTTGCCTCACACATGACTGCACCCTTGCGTAATGATGCACGCCACGAATTTCGGTCTCTGACTGCAGCCTCCCATGTGTCATGATGAATTCCAAAAGCTTTTAGTGAGATTTTCAGTGTCTTTAAAGCGTTTCCTCTGGCCGCCATGGGAGCGTTTACCACAACGCAACTCGCCGAAAATAAAACTCGCTTAGGGAGCCTGTGATCTGGCATGCGAGTTAAGTGACCAGCCCAGCGAATCTGATTCTTCATTAGTACAGTGTGGATACTGGGCATGGACGCCCTTTCTAGGACTTCAGTGTCTGGGATCTAGTCTTGCCATTTAATCTTCAGTAGCTTCCTAAAGCAGACTGTGAGCACGGGAATGAGAAGAAGACGTGTAGAAAATTTCATCTCAATCGGATGGACCTTTCGCGAACGCATAAATAACATACATACATACAGACAGACAGTGTATTTTATATATGTATATATATATATATATATATATATATATATATATATATATATATATATATGTGTGTGTGTGTGTGTGTGTGTGTGTGCGCGCGCGCACTATTCACGCCCACCATTCTAACATATACACCTGTAAATGCAGACAGACATATTGTGACATTACTTTCAAATGCTATACGTAAATACATATTCATAACCCACACATGCACAGATTCACACACGTTAGGCCCACAAACATTCACAAGCATGGATAATAGACACACGACAGATCCCGTAAACATTCACAAACATACACACAACAATTCCCGTAAACATTCACAAGCATGTACAACATACAAACGATAGGTCTCGCAAACATTCACAAGCATGGACAACGTGCACACGAAAGGTCCCGCAAACATTCACAAGCATGGACAAAATACAGACGTTAGGTCCCGAAAACATTCACAGGCATGGACAACATACACACGACAGGTCCCGCAAACATCCACATACATGTACAACATACACACGACAAGTTCCGCAAACATTAAAAGCATGTACCACATACAAACGACAGGTCCCGCAAACATTTACAAGTATCTACAACATACAAACGATAGGTCTCGCAAATATTCACAAGCATGGGCAACATACGAACGATAAGCCCCGCAAACATTCACAAGCATGTACCGCATACAAACGACAGGTCCCGCAAACATTTACAAGCATGTACAACATACATACGACAGTTCCCGCAAACTTTCACAAGCACGTACAACATATACTCGAAATTTCCCGCAAACATGTGCCACATACAAACGATAGGTCTAGGAAACATTCACAAACATATGCAACATACACTCGACAGTTCCCGCAAACATTCACACGCATGTGCCACATACAAACGACAGATCCCGCAAACATTCACACGCATGTACTGCATACAAACGACAGATCCCGCAAACACCCACACGCATGTACCACATACAAACTATAGGGCCCGCAAACATTCACAATCATGTACCACATTCACACGATAGGTCCCGCAAAAATTCGCAATCATGTACCACATACAAACTATAGGGCCCGCAAACATTCACACTCATGTACCACATTCACACGATATATCCCTCAAACATTCACAAGCATGTACCACATACACACAATAGATCCCACAAACATTCACAAGCATGTACCACATTCACACGATAGGTCCCGCAAACATTCGCAACCATGTACCACATACAAACTATAGGGCCCGCAAACATTCACAATCATGTACCACATACACACGATAGATCCCACAAACATTCAAAGCATGTACCACATTTACACGATATATCCCGCAAACATTCACAAGCATGTACCACATTCACACGATAGGGCCCGTAACAGGAATCTGCTGTGTGTACCTGGAATACCAGAACCATTACATTTGTGTAGCCCTGAGTGCAATGAGGAATGAGTGGTCAGTCTTTCCCTCGCGTAGCCAACAATGAGAGCTGGTATTGAATGCGGACTGGCCTCGATCATGCCATTGTCAGCGTAACATTCTAACCGTTACACCAACGTCGCGAGACAGTTAATTGTAGGTCCTTTACAGTATGTCGCAATCAACCTCAGCATTTGTTGGATGATTGTGGTTTACTAGATAAATAAATAGTATTTTGACACTGATGTCTGAACGGTCAACACTCTTACAATCGAAATCAACACATAACGATATGCTTCTGCTGCTTGATTTCAAACCTGTGACTTGGTATGTCGCAGAACTGTGAAACTATGTTCACTAACTCCCCAGACACAGACGGTATGTCGCAGACCTGTGAAACTATGTTCACTAACTCCCCAGACACAGACGGTATGTCGCAGAACTGTTAAACTATGTTCACTAACCCTCCCCCCCCTCAAGACACAGACGGTATGTCGCAGGACTGTGAAACGAAAACACCCCCCCCCCCTCCCAATCTCTCCCCCCCCCCCTCCCAGACACAGACTCTGGAAAGGATGATTGCTCCATCAATGTTCACACCCGTGCCTTCATGTCAGTGTATGTCCAAAGTTGATGCACTCACTCATTCATCAACTAAACCACGTCAGAATGTGTTTCCAACCATCGTCAAACAAGTCAAGACAATGCTTTGTTAAACAGACAAGAGAAAGATGCTATGTGTTGAAACAAGTGAGAAATCAAGATGGAAAGTATAGGTACCAAGCCATCAATCACAACCGTGTTCCACCAATCACCAGCAGCAAAAGTTGAAGCTGTCACGTATCTTAAGTCAGTGACTCGCTACCACTTACCTGGGGTTCAACTGTTATGACACAAATTGTCGAGCTTGTAACCTCTTCAACGTTTCTATCTATCATTAACATCGACTGCCTACTTCAGGTAATGGTATGTCTGTTACCTACTGCGTTATTTCTGGTATATCATTAACATCGACTGTCTACTTCGGATAATGGTATGTCTATTATTTATTAGCATACAATTATCAACTATGGATAATAATTGGTAGAGAGCGGGTAAACGTGTTGTAAACATCATGCCATGACCCCACCCCTTTGTTACGTCAAGTGGTGATGACACAGGGTCGAAACCTGAATTGACTAGACTCACTACTGGAGAGATCATTATCTTATCTAACTGACGATTTGAGCTATTTAGTTAATTAGTTAGTTAGTCGCGGTTCCAGTTTCATGGCAAAGGGTCACCCTATTTTGCTCAGTTCCTATGCCAGTGAATATCATACAAAATGCTCCTCACTGACCCATGTGAAAAGTAGAACAGACAGGAGACACGACAAACCAACAGCCCGCACAGGTATACTATGCAGAATACTGCTGCCAGAATGCCAACACAAAAGTCCGCCAGGAGAAATACAGTGCATCGTCGATGGAAGCGCCAAATGTGAGTGCTTTCTTGATTCATCATCTGGAAGCAGACCCTTAGTAGAGCGTCGCTGTCATCACGACCCTCCGACAAGCCTCTCGATCTCTGGCCAGTTCTCTCGCCTCATGGAACCCTCTCATACCCGAGGTGTCTACACTGTCTTGTGTCCAATTTCGTGCTGATCGACCGCTGCCTCTTCTTCCAGAAACCACGCCTTCCATCACTATTGTTTCAAACCCGTATGGCGCTTAATGTGGTCACTGTAGTTTAGTTTCCGTGATACTGTTTATGAGCATGTACCTGTACATGTTTATGAGCCAATTGTCTGCTCTGTCTTTTATATGTCCAGCCCCCGCAAGATCAGCCTTCTATATGTCCAGCCCCCGCAAGATCAGCCTTCTATATGTCCAGTCTCCGCAAGATCAGCCTTCTATATGCCCAGTTCCAGCAGGATCAACTTTCTTTATGCCCACTCCAGACAGGATCAACTTTCTATATGCCTATTGCCAGCAGGATCAACTTTCTATACGCCCAGTCCCCTTAAGATCAACGTTCTATATATCGAGTCCCCGCAAGGTCAACTTTCTATATGCCTAGTGCCAGCAGGCTCAATTTTATATATGCCTAGTGCCAGCATTATCAACTTTCTATATGCCAAGTGCCAGCAGTATCAACTTTCTATATGCCCAGTCCCAGCAGTATCAACTGTCTATATGCCAAGTGCCAGCAGGATCAACTTTCTATATGCCCAGCCCCAGCAGTATCAACTTTCTATTTTCCCAGTCCCAGCAGTATCAACTTTCTATATGCCAAGTCCCAGCAGTATCAACTTTCTATTTTCCCAGTCCCAGCAGTATCAACTTTCTATTTTCCCAGTCCCAGCAGTATCAACTTTCTATTTTCCCAGTCCCAGCAGTATCAACTTTCTATATGCCAAGTCCCAGCAGTATCAACTTTCTATTTTCCCAGTCCCAGCAGTATCAACTTTCTATTTTCCCAGTCCCAGCAGTATCAACTTTCTATATGCCCAGTCCCAGCAGTATCAACTTTCTATATGCCAAATGCCAGAAGGATCAACTTTCTATATGCCCAGCCTCAGCAGTATCAACTTTCTATATGCCCAGTCCCAGCAGTATCAACCTTCTATATGTCCAGTCCCAGCAGTATCAACCTTTTATGTGTCCAGTCCCAGCAGTATCAACCTTCTATATGTCCAGTCCCAGCAGTATCAACTTTCTATATGCCCAGTCCCAGCAGTATCAACCTTCTATATGTCCAGTCCCAGGAGTATCAACTTTCTATATGCCCAGTCACAGCAGGATCAACCTTCTATATGCCCAGTCCCCGCAGTATCAACCTTCTATATGTCCAGTCCCAGCAGTATCAACTTTCTATATGCCAAGTCATAGCAGTATCAACTTTCTATATGCCCAGTCCCAGCAGTATCAACCTTCTATATGCCCAGTCCCAGCAGTATCAACCTTCTATATGTCCAGTTCCAGCAGGATCAACTTTCTATATGCCCAGTGGCAGCAGTATCAACCTTCTATTTGTCCAGTCCCAGCAGTATCACCTTCTATATGTCCAGTCCCAGCAGTATCAACTTTCTATATGCCAAGTGGCAGCAGTATCAACCTTCTATATGCCAAGTGGCAGCAGGATCAACTTTCTATATGCTCAGCCCCAGCAGTATCAACTTTCTATATGCCCAGCCTCAGCAGAATCGATCTTCTATATGCCAAATGCCAGCAGGATCAACTTTCTATATGCCCAGCCTCAGCAGTATCAACTTTCTATTTGCCCAGTCCCAGCAGTATCAACTTTCTATATGCCAAGTCCCTGCAGGATCAACTTTCTATATACCAAGTCCCAGCAGTATCAACCTTCTATATGTCCAGTCCCAGCAGTATCAACCTTTTATATGTCCAGTCACAGCAGTATCTAACTTATATATGCCCAGTCCCATGTGTATCAACTTTTTATATGCCCAGTCCCAGCAATATCAACTTTCTATATGCCCAGTTCCAGCAGTAACAAATTTCTATATGTCCAGTCCTAGTAGGATCAACCTTCGATATGTCCGTTCCCAGCAGTATCAAATTGCTTTATGCCCAGTGGCAGCAGGATCAACCTTCTATTTGTCCAGTCCCAGCAATATCTAAATGTCCAGTCCTAGTAGGATCAACCTTCTTTATGCCCAGTCCCAGCAAATTTCTATATGTCCAGTGCCAGTAGGATCAACCTTCTATATGTCCTGTGCCAGCAATATCTATATGTCCATTCTCAGTTCCTAGTAATCCGATTTCGGCGTGACTTTCCCCCCTGGCCTAAATATTATTGAAAGTACATCATTTGCAAAGTGCTGTATTTGAACAAGATCAATAGCGATTGTGCTCTATGGCTGTGAACCGCACATCACTGCAGGCATTACCATCGTTTTACTGATTGCACAATGTGATTGTACGCGATATTAACAACATGGTCGACCTGCACACGTAACCTCCACTTTCTATATTCTTGGCCCATCAAGTTTTACGTCCTTTTATTATTTGTTTTCCTGAATTAATCCTTCATTTCCATAATCACTTATCCTAAATTCTTCCCCATGTTTTCGCATGAACTCCCCCCTATTCCAGATCCAAATAATGAGGTCTTCTTGTACAACTAAGTTAGATAACCATTTTGTGACAATTATGGGTAATAACATTCAGCCGGGACCTGATTGCTTTGTCCTTCTTGCTGAATTGATGAGATATTGGCATGAAGCTTCTAGCCATTGTTAACGCCAGGCGATCAGAGATTACCATGTTGGACTGCCGTTCTAGAATATGCTGCTCAAGAATTGTCAGCAGAAATTATCGGATAGATATTTACCGTGATGCCAAGTACCTTGGTAACTTGCTAATGTGTTCTATGTTCATAGTTTCCGCTTGTTCTTTACTGGACATCTCTACATGTATAAATTTGAGTTATGTCTTTTGTTGATGGTTTCAATATTCATAGACGAACACGCATCATGTTGTCAGTTGACGGTGTTAACATTTGTACACAAGTGTACATCTGTATGTTGATAGTTACCACATTCATACGACAATATCCTGTCGTTTGTTGGTAGTTACAACATTCATACAACAATATCATGTCGTTTGTTGATAGTTACCACATTCATACAACAATATCCTGTCGTTTGTTGATAGTTACAACATGCCTACAACAGCATTACGTCGTCTGTCAAGGTCAGCATGGCTGAATGGATAATTTGCTCGCTCTTAAACATTCTGTCTGCCGATGCCAAGATAGTGGGTGATCAGTTGAACTTAAATGTTGACATCTCGGCCTTGACTTGACGACGTGAATTACAAGAATCTCAGAAGTCAGTGTGGGTACACTTGATGGCGAGGGACACTGCTAATAGAAAACAAAACAACTAATCCACACGCTAAAATCAGCCCAGTGAACTACAGGTAGGAGCACGTGTATGGACTACGCTTGAGTTCAAAACGAGCGATCGCCAACAGAAAATATTGTTTGTAGATGATGTTAACAATTATACAAATGTATCATGTCGTTTGTTGATAATGTCATCATTCACCCAGTTCCAGTTTGCTTTTTTATCGTCGTCGTCATCATCATCAGCATCAGCAGCAGCAGCAGCATCATCATCATCATCATCATCATCATCATCATCATCGTCATCTTCTCATCATCATCGTCATCGTCATCTTCTCATCATCATCATCATCATCATCATCATCATCATCATCATCTCATCATCATCATCTCATCATCATAATCTCATCATCATCATAATCTCATCATCATCGCCATCATCATCATCATCATCATCATCATAATCTCATCATCATCGCCATCATCATCATCATCATCAGCATCATCATCATCATCATGTGACATATCGATCAACGTGGGCGTCCATGGTTCGCCATCTCACACGACCACCAGAATCTCTGATCAGGTCCAAGTTCTTATCTCGTTTGTGCCGTGTGACCGAGCTATTCGAATATTTATCTCTTTTTCGTTTCCTTGCCCTTTTTCCATCTAAGCTATCATTGGATGCTTCATAGTTTGTCTCTTTATTATCCATATCTTACATTTCTTTACCAGCCTCAGCATTCATAGATCTGCATTTGCTCGACTGGTGACGGTTTCAACAATTAAACAACTGTATAGTGTCGTTTGTTGATAGGTGCAACACATATACAATTATGCCATCCCGTTTCCTTATCATTTGAACATTTATACACCTGTAATAGTTAAACCACTGTTACAACTGTACAACTGCCGTTTGTTTATAGTTTCAACATTTACATAACTGTCGTCTTCTTCTTACAGCCCATGTTATGTTACGTTGGAAATCAGTTCTGTTCACAGCCTTCTGTCTCTTGTGTTGCGATTTATTTATGTTGCGGACGTTCCTCCATGCACAAATGTCCAACTGTCCACCGCCTTCTCCCTTGACCCGCATGCGTGAGAATAGCCACTAAAATGTCGCTTAAAAGTCGACAGGGTCGACTTCATTGCACCGGGTATTATCCCATATGACTCGGTCTCTTTCCGCAGCGCGGAAAGCGTCGCACAAAGCACGAACTCCGTAGCTCTATCGACAAACCTCAGGATTCTCCGAAAAAATTCACTCGTGAACCGAAGGACGCGGCCCGGAATCCAACCCACAACCTTCGGAGCCCGAGTCAAACGGCTTGACCACGGAGACTCCCGGAGAGACTAGCCACTATGCTATCGCAGCTCTAATTAAAATGAGTTAAAGTTAGTTGCCTATCCTTTATAAAACGTTGCAGTCAACCCTAGCACTAATTGGCTGTTTGTAGTTACTAGACAATTGTACGTTCAGTAGTTTGACATTGCTGTCTGAGGGGCCCTACTCATACTACCATCGAAATCAACGCAAAGCGGTCAGCTTCTAAATCGCCCGCCCTTACTTAGAACCGTAGCCTCGGTGTGTCGGGGCATTACTGGGCAGCTCACTATCATCTAAGCCACAGTGCCTATCGGTGAAATGAGTACCGAATAATTATAATAATTTTCTGGGGAAAGTCTGGGTAAGGGGGTTGGAGCGAAAGGACACTGACCAGGTTATGCCATGATATTGTGATCTAATATATATGCAGGTCACGCCTTTAAAATATTATCTTTTGGTTGATGGGTGTGTGGGTTGTTGGTTGGTGGGCAGAGGGGGTGTGAGTTGTTGGTTGGAGGGTGGGTGGGTTGTTGGTAGGCGGGTGGGTGGGTGGATGGGTTGTTTGTGACCGGGTGGGTGGGTTGTTTGTAGGCGGGGGGATTGGTTGGTAGTTGGTTGGTAGGCATGTGGATGGGTAGTTGGTGGGCGGATGGGCGGGCTGTTGGGGGGGGGGGGGGAGTGGATTGGTTGTTGGATGGTTGGTTGGTGGGCAGGTGGAGAGGTTGTTAGTTCGTTGGTTGGTGGATGGCTTGTTGGTTAGTTGGTGGGCAGATTGGAGGGTTGTTGGTGGGCAGGTAGATGGGTTGTTGGTGGGCGAGTGGTTTGGTGGGTGTTAGGTTGACTGGTTGGTTAGTGAATTCTCCTGAAGATTTGTAACGTTGGAGTCTGATGTATTGGCGTTTAGTTCAAGTGAGCCTTCAAAAGCATTTGCATAATTACGCAGTAAATTTTTTAAAAAAAAGGTAAAATGCCCATTTACACGCCTTAAGGCGTACTTACGGACATAGGTACTTTATTTTGTATTGACCAATCGACACTCCAGGAGTGGTGTGGGCAAGCAATATCAGGCTGGCTGCCTTTACTTTCCACGACAATTTCAGGTACACATTGTAGGTTGGGTACACCTGTAAGCACAGATTAGTTTACAAATGTAAGTCCACCTCGTTGAATATTCGAACCCATGACCACGGCACCTGCAATCGGACGTCTAAACACGCGATTGAATATTCGAGTCTTTATTATGGCAAGGGAAATAACTTTGAAAATATTTTGGAAACAAAAATTGCCCTTCTTATTTCCCCTTACAACGACACGTGTTCGCCTGCTTTTCTGTCTGTCAGCTAGTAGGTCAGTTTGTCTCTTTCTATCTGTCAGGTTGTATGTATGCATACCAGTCTGATAGTCTCTTTATTTGTCTCTCGGTCGGTCTTCTTATATTTCCATTAGTATGTCTTTTTGTCTGTCTGCGTATATTTCTTTCTGTTTTAAATCTGTGTTGCTGTAAATATATGCTTCACATTTCAATGTATATTGTCTGTTTATCTATGTGTCCATCTGTCTGCCAGGCATATTTCAAATTACATACTGTGTAACTTGTCATTGTATATTTCAAGTATAACCAAACTTGTTATCCGTTATTCACTTACACCTTACCGCAAGGAACAAACAATCTTAGTATAACATTTCGGCAGCATATGCTTATAGGGAGTGCCACGAAGGAAATTATAATCTGTAAATGTACATTTCATCTGTAGAGACATCCAATAATTGACCGTGGTTAGTGACATAACCTTATACTTCTTCAGGCGTTGTGGCGAAGATTTATCGGACGTAATTCGTAAACAATCTCGCATACCCGCGGTCGAAACACAGCTGCAGAGCTGTCTCCAAATGTCCCTTCTTAACATGACGTGTAGTTTGTCTCTTTTATTCTTACTTTAACGTTGGACATTTTATATACGCGCGCGTTGATGTAACGGGTAGGACGTTACGTTGACAGTGGCAACAGAGCTGTCGGACACGTGTTCAGTGCCAGTTCTCGTCTTTCGCTGCGCGAGGGAAAGACAAGACATCTATTCCTCCGTGAATTCAAGTCCTCAAAGATGTGATATGCTCCTAACTCTTCATAAACCCGCACCAGGTTCCCGCTAAGGGACCTGTTTACATTTATGTTTTAATGATTTATTATTGGATGATATAGATACCACGACGCTTGAAGCACACACCAAATGTCCCATCCTTTCCTGGTGTGGAGTTAATGTAGTATATGAAAACAGTATTACCGCTTAATATCCGAGACTACAAATACAATCACGCATGAGTGTCCCTTCCTTACCTGATGTGGAGTAGGTATGTATTATCTGATATCAACATTACCGTTTAATATCCGAGACGACACGCATGAAGAAGACCTCTTGCCAAATGTCCCTTCTTGGCCTGACACTGAAAAAAAGAAGCGTTTGATATAGAAGAGATGAAACAAAGCCGTGTGTTTATTGTAGCGCGTGTATTTTATTCTCTTGCATCAACAGTCTGCAATTATCTCCAATTTAAATAGATGCTCGCCAGCATGGCACACCGCTACCTGGTATATTTCTCTGTATATTACCAGTAATGGTGTAACACAACTCAAACGCCTCTTACTCGCCTAACTGATTTATTTTTCAGTAAATTGTAAGTAATTACACGTTTCTAGGCTGGTTTATATTTTGAAGCGATAATGCAATCTTGATGATGCCCCAAAGTTAGACAGGAATTAAATCAACGTTACGGGTATCGGGGTTTTGTTACATAAACTGTCAACTGTCATTTACTGCCAATATAGTACGTTGCGGTGTAGGGCAGGGGGGTCTTGAGTCTGAGGAATTAAGGCCGCCTGGCTAGTGCAGTCGCTGCCTAATCTGCACAGTTCGCGGCGACTGCACTAGCCAGGCGTCCTTAATCCCTCACGCTCAAGATCCCTCCCCCTCCCCCGCCATACACTGAGAAGACTAGAACACCCGAAAAAAAACATCATATACACACCTTTTATGTCTGCGAATGCTTATCTGTACCTCTAAATGTGTTGACCACTTGTCAGTAAAATAGATCTTGTTGATATGATTAAATAAGCAAGTATTGAACTATAATGACCCTTGTTATCATCGATGAAACGGGTAAAAGATAAAGTGTCTGATACATTTACTGTAAAATAAGGACGGATTGTTTTTGATCATTAGAATCCTCCTGCTTGTTGGGAACACGAATTAAGTATAATGCTATTATTAAAGTACTGATGGGCAGTAAAAGAGCTGGAAATTATATTCACGTTAAGATGCAGAAGGTAGGAAACTACAAAGCAAAGACAACCATTCCAGCCATTCGCATGCAGGATTTCAAGCGGCCACTCTAGGTGACATAGTCTCTTCGGGAAAGGAATAACCAGCTAGATGCCCTATAACAAGTGGGATCACAGAACACATCTATTATACACTGTACTTACTAAGAAACTACACAGAGTTCATCTCCAACCATCTTTATAGCATCGTATAGTCTCAGGGTTTCTGACTAGACAAGCATAGTTTCAAGGACAGAGAAACACAAACGGGAAAGTCATTCTGTGTCTGATAAACTCGTATACGTATAAGGGAAACTGTAACAAGATGGTTGGCTGCGAATGGTTACTTCGCAAGAGAAGAAGAAGGGGTCTGGGAGAATAAAAGGTGGATGACGGTGGAAGAATCAGAAAGAAGTAGAATGAGGAGAAGAAAGAAGACAGGAAAAGACTAACAGCAGATACTAGCTCTCATTATTTATTGAAATGATACAATTAACTTCCCGTCGTCTGTGGCCTAGAGGAGTGAACGCAGTTTCATACTCCTGCATTCGTGGTTCGAAAACAGCAGCAGGCGATTTGCAAGCAGGCCGCCTTGCGTTGATTTTCACAATGATACATGCGTCGGCCTTCAGAAAACAATGACAACTACTGATCGTAAAATTGCCAAGAAATTACAAGGCGCCATAAAATGCTGGTGTTAATTGCGAAGTCATGCGAAGAACACGTAGCCAGCTTTCTTTAGTGTTTGAGATGAAGTATGATTCATTTATTCACTTCATATGTTATATAACTCTGCAGTATGTACCTGACGAGATGCAGCGAAAAATGCCAGGCAATAAATCGTGCAGCATATTGTTTGTGTCTTCTGTGTTTAAGTTGCTGGTAACATTTTTCTTACGAGATCACCTCAAACTTAATCTGTCCACATCCTTTTGGTCTGAAATCTTATATGTATGCCTAACATCCGGGCACCTGCCCGTCCACTACCTGGTTCATTGAAGGTCAAGAACTTGTTCATGAAGTCCATGACCTCGCTGATGTCGTCATCACTACACCAGCGCCTGGTCGCGCGGCCAGACCCGTGCGCACCCATTACCTGCAAGATCTGTGGCAAGGTCTTCTCCAGCCAGAGCAGTCTCAGCACGCACAAGAGGATCCATACCGGAGAGAGACCCTATAGGTTGGTTCTGGGCACCTGGGAGGGGGTTGGCTAGTCGTATCTTATAACTAGGTACTTTTGATTAACTAGGCAGTCACCAAATACAGGACACTTTTATACAACTAAGGCACATTGGGCATACGGTAGTCAGTCAAGTACAGGGCCTTTGTATACACCTGAAGGCACATGGTGCTAGATCGGCATGTTTATAGACCGAACGCACTCGGTGACTGATGTGCTCAGTATCAAACGGTCGCCTTTATTTTCCAAGAAATTATTGGTACCCATTTTAGATCGACCTGGGAGCTAAGATCAGATTTTGAAATCTTAATTCGCCAAGACGAGTGGGTGTCTAGCCTCCATGCTACCGCGGCCACCGAATGCCCTATAGAATCTGGTAAATATACATCATTCATTGATAGTTTACTGAAATCTGGCAACTATACGTCATTGACTGTTTGCTGGAATCTGTAAAATACATAATTTACTAATTACTGGAATCTGGTTAAGATACATCATTTGTAGTTTACTGGAATCTGATAAATATACATGATTGATAGTTTCTGGAATCTGGCAAATAAGTTTGTTTGTATAACTGTTTATAGCAAAAAAAAAAGGCTCTTGATGGAGCAATGCGTTTTGTCGCAAACGCAGAACATATTTTAACAGTACAGTTAAATATTTCAGTAGTAGAGAACAATATTTCAGAAGTACAATTAAATATTTCAGTAGTACAATTACATATTTCCATAACACAGTGACATATTTAAATAGGTCAGTTAAATATTTCAGTAGAACACATAGATATATGTATAGTACAGTTACATATTTTTGTAGGACAATTAACTTTTTCAGTCGTATAATTAAATATTTCTAAAGGACAAATACGCATATTACCACAGTACAGGTCAATTGCTTTCTGAAACTAGTGCTGCGAATACCTTGGATGGTCAGAGTAACCAACAACAATTGCCTGGAAGCGGATGATAAAAGTAGAACATTATAGTAGAGAACAATATTTCAGAAGTACAATTAAATATTTCAGTAGTACAATTACATATTTCCATAACACAGTGACATATTTAAATAGGTCAGTTAAATATTTCAGTAGAACACATAGATATATGTATAGTACAGTTACATATTTTTGTAGGACAATTAACTTTTTCAGTCGTATAATTAAATATTTCTAAAGGACAAATACGCATATTACCACAGTACAGGTCAATTGCTTTCTGAAACTAGTGCTGCGAATACCTTGGATGGTCAGAGTAACCAACAACAATTGCCTGGAAGCGGATGATAAAAGTAGAACATTATACACAGCTACAAGAAAGAGGGGCATTTATAACATCAGACAGAAGGTGCACAACAAAGAGTAAGGGCAGAATAGGGCAAGCAACAACTGCATTTCAGAAAATGAAAAGTATCTTATGCCATAAGTCACTATCATTGAATGAAAGAAAGAGAGTGCTGTAGTGCTTTATAGAACTAGTTTTGCTGTAAGGCAGTGAATCTTGGAATGTAAATGAACAAATTAGGAAGAACTTGGAAGCAACAGAGATGTAGTTCCTTAGACGAATGTTGGGAATTCCTTGGACTATCAGAGTAACTAACGACAATTGTTTGAATGCGGCTAATTAAACTAGAACAGAGAGAGAGAGTGAGAGAGAGAGAGTGAGAGAGAGAAAGAGAGAGTGAGAGAAAGAGAGAGAGAGTGAGTGAGAGAGAGAGAGAGAGTGAGAGAGAGTGAGAGAGAGAGAGAGAGAGAGTGAGAGAGAGAGAGAGAGTGAGAGAGAGTGAGAGAGAGAGAGAGTGAGAGAGAGTGAGAGAGAGAGTGAGAGAGAGAGAGAGAGTGAGAGAGAGAGCGAGAGAGTGAGAGTGAGAGAGAGAGAGAGAGTGAGAGAGAGAGTGAAAGTGAGAGAGAGTGAGAGAGAGAGAGAGTGAGAGAGAGAGTGAGAGAGTGAGAGCGAGAGAGAGAGAGAGAGTGTGAGAGAGAGATCGAGAGAGAGAGAGAGTGAGAGTGAGAGTGAGAGGGTGTGAGAGAGAGAGAGCGAGAGAGAGAGAGCGAGAGAGCGAGAGAGAGAGTGAGAGTGAAAGAGAGAGTGAGAGAGAGAGTGAGAGAGAGACAGAGAGAGAGTGAGAGTGAGAGAGAGAGTGAGAGAGAGAGCGAGAGAGAGAGACAGAGAGAGAGAGAGAGTGAGAGAGAGAGCGAGAGAGAGAGTGAGAGAGAGAGTGAGCGAGAGAGAGAGCGAGAGAGAGAGAGTGAGAGAGAGAGCGAGAGAGAGAGAGAGAGAGAGAGAGAGCGAGAGGCATTGGAGACCATCCTGACGACTAGAAAGATCGGGGGAAAGAGAGACAGAGGCCGACCAAGAGAAATTGTTGGATTGATTGAGACGGTGGCATGGAGGGATATCAGCGGACGAGTTGATCCAGAACACCAAAGACCAAGATCTGTGGAGAGACATGAACGCCTTCGCCAACTGGCATGGCACTTGATGATTATTATTATGATACAAAAGAGACCTATAATGTTCTTTGATCACATAATGGGAAGGACACATTAGAGAACATCGTGACAACTGAAAATATCAGCGATAGAAGAGGCAGGGGTGGACATAGCGAGATGATGATGAGTGGTCTAAGACGTTGGCTTGGGAGAATGTTGTCAAAAGCATTTACCCAGTATGCAGGGACTTGGATCTGCGGGGAGTCATGAGCACCTTTGCCATTTGGCAGGCCAGGCTATAATGATAACAGTTACATATTTCAATAGGGAAATTATATATTTTAATAGTACAACTAAATTAAAACAGTATATTTTAAGTATTTTACTGGTAAGTAAGAAGTAAGTATAATATCATTTTACAGGTAAGTAAGAAGTAAGTATATCATTTTACTAGTAAGTATGAAGTAAGTAAAATATCATTTTACTGGCAAGTAAGAAGTAAGTAAAATATTATTCTACTGGTAAGTAAGAAGTAAGTAAAATATCATTTTAGTGGTAAGTAAGAAGTAAGTAAAATATCATTTGACTTGTAAGTAAGAATTAAGTAAAATATCATTTTACTGGTAAGTAAGAAGTAAGTAAAATATCATTTTACTGGTAAGTAAGAAGTAAGTATATCATTTTACTGGTAAGTATGAAGTAAGTAAAATATCATTTTACTGGTAAGTAAGAATTAAGTAAAATATCATTTTACTGGTAAGTAAGAAGTAAGTAAAATATCATGATGATTATTATTATGATACAAAAGAGACCTATAATGTTCTTTGATCACATAATGGGAAGGACACATTAGAGAACATCGTGACAACTGAAAATATCAGCGATAGAAGAGGCAGGGGTGGACATAGCGAGATGATGATGAGTGGTCTAAGACGTTGGCTTGGGAGAATGTTGTCAAAAGCATTTACCCAGTATGCAGGGACTTGGATCTGCGGGGAGTCATGAGCACCTTTGCCATTTGGCAGGCCAGGCTATAATGATAACAGTTACATATTTCAATAGGGAAATTATATATTTTAATAGTACAACTAAATTAAAACAGTATATTTTAAGTATTTTACTGGTAAGTAAGAAGTAAGTATAATATCATTTTACAGGTAAGTAAGAAGTAAGTATATCATTTTACTAGTAAGTATGAAGTAAGTAAAATATCATTTTACTGGCAAGTAAGAAGTAAGTAAAATATTATTCTACTGGTAAGTAAGAAGTAAGTAAAATATCATTTTAGTGGTAAGTAAGAAGTAAGTAAAATATCATTTGACTTGTAAGTAAGAATTAAGTAAAATATCATTTTACTGGTAAGTAAGAAGTAAGTAAAATATCATTTTACTGGTAAGTAAGAAGTAAGTATATCATTTTACTGGTAAGTATGAAGTAAGTAAAATATCATTTTACTGGTAAGTAAGAATTAAGTAAAATATCATTTTACTGGTAAGTAAGAAGTAAGTAAAATATCATTTTACTGGTAAGTAAGAAGTAAGTATATCATTTTACTGGTAAGTATGAAGTAAGTAAAATATCATTTTACTGGTAAGTAAGAAGTAAGTAAAACATTATTCTACTGGTAAGTAAGAAGTAAGTCAAATATCATTTTACTGGTAAGTAAGAAGTAAGTAAAATATAATTTTAGTGGTAAGTAAGAAGTAAGTAAATTATCATTTTACTGGTAAGTAAGAATTAAGTAAAATATCATTTTACTGGTAACTAAGAAGTAAAATATCATTTAAGTGGTAAGTAAGTAGTAAGTAAAATATCATTTTACTGGTAAGTAAGAATTAAGTAAAATATCATTTTACTAGTAAGTAAGAAGTAAGTAAAATATCATTTTACTGGTAAGTAAGAAGTAAGTAAAATATCATTTTACTGGTAAGTAAGAAGTACATATAATATAATTTTACATACCGCAAGGTGTACTGGGCTAGACCCATGTCTGTTTAGATCAACCGACGCTCGAGAGGTGATGTGGTCAATATTCTCAAGGCATTTTCTGGCACCCATTTTCTTGCACCCATTTTCTGGCACCCATTTTTTGGCACCCATGTTTTGGCTTGATCGACCCGAGAGCTGACGTCAGTTTTAAACCTCCGCTTCAATGCGGATTCTAACTCATGACCACCAGGCGTGCAGGTCAGTGTCTAGCTAGTGGATGCCACCTTCTGTCATTGTTTAACCAATAGGTGCCACCTTCTGGCATTGTTTAACCAATAGATGCCACCTTCTGGCATTGTTTAGCCACGAGGTGCCACTTTCTGTTATTGTTTAGCCACAAAGTGCTACATACTATTCTTGTTTAGCCACTAGGTGCCACCTTCTGTCATTGTGTAGCCACTAGCTGCCACTTTCTGTCATTGTGTAGCCACCAGGTGCCACCTTCTGTCATTGTGTAGCCACTAGCTGCCACCTTCTGTCATTGTGTAGCCACTAGCTGCCACCTTCTGTCATTGTTTCGCCACCAGGTGCCACCTTCTGTCATTTTTTCGCCACCAGGTGGCACCTTCTGTCATTGTGCAGCCTCACTGTGCCACCCCCTGTCATTGTTTAGCTAAAGCAGGTCTAATTTGATGCCAACTCCAGTCTGTGGTCATGTATGTCTAAACAAAGTGTTGTCTCAGACTGAAGCCAGTTTTCACATCGTTCAGAGATGTTTTCTTTTAGTCTGCTTCTGTCCTTTTGTTAACCAGTTGCTCTAGATAACAAGTTGTCCCAGTTCCAGTGTCTGTTCGAGACAATATCTACACCAATGGTTCTCAACCGGTGGGGAATCCTCCCCCCCCCCCCCACAGGGATGCATTTTAGGGTTTCCAGGGGGGGGGGAATGAAATGAAGACCATATCAAGATTGCGTTAATACAAGGAGCGATTACTTGATATTGTTTTTCCCTTCATACTTTACAGTTATGTATGTCTCATCCTTCTAAAATTCATTTTATAAAGTAAGTAGACCCACAAATCATGTTTTATGTGGATGTCTAGACTTGTTTTAATATATGCTATTACATTTTTAGATAGGAAATATGAAAAGGGGGAATGACGTTCTGAAAATACAGTGAAGGGGGGCACGGGCCAAATTTTTGATAGGAAGGGGGGGGGGATGACGTTCTGAAAATATGGTGAAGGGGGCCATAAAAGGTTGAGAACCACTGGTCTACACTGTCCCAGTATATTCAGTCTGTTATTTCCACTCCTGTGACAGACAGACATATTAAGTGTCTTCTTGTAAAGAAAAACAAAGGACAAATTCACACCATTCTCCTTCGTAGCTCTTTAGATTCACATACTCTGTCATCTGGATCGAGCTGATGGCAAGGACAAGTCAAGGACTCTCTTCTACGCCTTTGGTATATTGTGTATAGGGTGCTAGCCGCATATTTTTGTTATAGACCATTCGACACCAGAAGGGTGATGGGGTGATTTAATGGTACTGTCGCTAAGTTTGTTTAATATTTTATGCTATTTGCCAGATTCCATTCACACATAATATTTCTCGACTACTAGTCTCTCACGATTAGCTTAGATTCTGTTTAGTTTCCTGGATTTTCATTCAAATATAAATTTACGAACTGTAATTTGGTTCATAAGTATGGTTCATTGGTGTAATATGGGATATAACATGTTTTATTAAATGGGGCACACTTTGGTATGATTGAATGTATAATGGTTTCTTCTAGTAGGCCACACCCCCTTTTGCAATTCCTTCTTTCCTACTTTCCCTTATTATGACTTTTGACATACTTTAGCTTTTACCTTCTCACAACATACTTACATAATGTGAACTGCTTTCTTCTTGTCACCAGTTCTCTTCATGAAGTAACGTCTTTCAAAGTATCTTCATTGCACTTTCTATCCGCCTACAGTGATCCCATCATTCCTCTATAAGATCATAGCTTCCACATATTTCCTCACTTGCCTGCTAATTGTCATTAACAAAATTAGGATTCATAGAGTGATTTCGTAAACTAAAATTAACCACACATTATATGTATATGGGTTTGGTGGTAACTATTTAAGGCATTGCTTAAGAAAATTACTCTTGTAGTTTTAGACAAGTTCAGCCTATAACGATTTGACTAGTTCAGGGTAACCCGAAAGTGATCATCTCCTAGCTAACGTTAAGTTCCGTCTAGAATCTGTGGTGAAGCTAAGCCAACTTAGACAGACAGTTATCCCGGCGCGGTACCAACAGTTCCCTCTGTCTATTCCGCAGATGTTCGTCCTGTGGCAAATGCTTCACCCAGATCGGGACGCTAAGAACTCATGAGCGGATACATACTGGGGAGAAACCTTATATATGCAAGGTGGGTGCCTGCACTAGTTTCTTTCCCATACGCAATGTCTGTCATCTACACACGTAGTCAGTGTCTCGCTTGATTCTTTGATTTCTAGTTTCTTGTGTCCATATTTGAGGTCTCTGATGGGGTTCTTCATCAGTTGTATCCATTTCTACTGATCAGCTGTGCCATAGGGCTGTACAAGTCAGCCTTCATTTGTTTCTATTTATTTAAGTTGGTTAGTTATTGCCGGCTGACTTCACTCCCCAAGGCATTTTCTGGTACTCATTTTTGACTTGATCGACCCGAGAGCCGAGGTCAGTTTTAAAACTGCTATGTCAGTTTACAATTACCGCCGTAGACAGTTCAAATTACTGTGTGAACATGTGAGTTGTATATTTCAGCTTTAAGGATTTAGTTCATGACTTTAGTTTATGTTGTGTGATTTCTGCAGTATGTACCTGACGAGATGCGGCGAAATATGTCAGGCAATAAATCGTCAACCTATTATTTGTGTATTCGTTATTCAAATTCGCTACGAGCAAACATTGTTTTGAGTTAGTTATCTCTTTATTCAAATTCACTACGAGAAAACATTGTTTTGAGTTAGTTATCTGTTGGGATATCATCCTTGCACTACGGATAAGTTCATTGGTGCTCAGATCCACCCCCCCCCCATCCCCTCCCCCAAACTCGACATATGCATAAGCGTCCAGCGGCTAATAGTCCCAGTTCTGTGTTTGTCGACGAGGCCCGCGTTCTATCAACGTGTCTTCCATGCCTACTCGTGCCAATTCTAAATTCCTAGTCTCTCATTCTGGACAACGAAGTGGATTCACTGGCGTCAAAGACCTTCGCTTTCGACATCTCTCTAATGACGGTAATAACATCGACACGACCCATGGGCTGGCCATCAGCAGGGCATGCAGAGCCAGCCAGTTTATCTGCTCGTTCATTTCCCTCGACTCCCGCATGACCAGGGACTAAGATGAAGGTGACTCTACGGACAACAGACCTCCGCGGCGATTCAGTCCACTGTCTACATTGTTCTCTTGTAACGTGGTCATCTTTCGGTCATCATTTTGTGGTCATTCCTCTGAATATAAGTCATCCTTCCTCGGCTACCTTGCCATGTGACCTCCATGTAGGGCACTCTTGGCTAAGCTAGTTTCCTCTCCCGCTACTTCATGCCTCTTTCCTTGTGAATGCCTCCAAATATGTATGTCCTTCTCTCAGGGGTTAGCCAGCGTCAGTAGCTAAGGGGTTAGTGAACACAATTTCACAATTCCCCGAACTACCTAGTCCAGGGTTCGAAATCAGCCATGGTCGATCTGAAATCACATCCATTTGCGTTCACTTCGATGAGATGAGGCGTCGGTCGTTCATGGCTGGTTAAAGCGATGTGGAATAAGGAGTCAACAATAGACACACATTGATATGCTTTCCACGTAATCATTCAATCAGGTGTAGCTTGTTTAATTCGAGTAACTGTTAAACCCGACATGCTTGTAACAGACAATGTCAAGTATATTTCTATATGTATTAGTGTTTCTTGGATCTGTAGTGATGCGTGTATAATCGTTCTTAAACATCCGGCGTATTGATGCCGAAGTAGCGTGTTCAACTCCTACACCGGTCAGTTGGACTACATTTTTGACCTCTTATCCTTGACTTGGGGACGTAAATTACAAGTACCTAAGAAGTCGGAATGGGTCCGCCTGATAGCGAAGGACAGTGGTAATAAGGAAGTCTAATCCACATTAAAAAAATGAGTCCAGTGCACTAGAAGTATTAGGACATGTATGGACTATGCTTGAGTTCAAACCGAGCGTTGTTTGTTGCATATCCTTTACAGTACGTTGCAGTCAACTCCAGCATTTTTGGCTGTTTGTGATTTGTGATTCCCGGGCAAGTTTATGTTTGGTAGGTTACCATTGTTTTCTGAACGACCGGCACTCGTACCATTGTATAGAAAATAACGCAAGGCGGTATGCTTCCATATTACCTGCAGCTGTGTTTCAAAAGCGAGAGAGCCCAAAATAAAAATAAAAATTAAATAAATACAAGTTTTTTGACAAATACAACTTGTAACAATTAGGATATTAATACGACTACTCAACGACAGAAACACCTGTAATTTGGCTGTTATATTTTTCCGAAACTGTTGTACTTCGACACACGCCTATTATATGTCTGTCTACTCCTGCCTACTTTGCAAACTTAAATGCCTACCTGACCTATTTACTCACCAACCTACCTGCCCTTCTGTCTGTCTGTCTGTCTGTCTGTCTGTCTGTCTATCTATCTATCTATCTATCTATCTGCCTGTCTGTCTGTCTGTCTGTCTATCTGTCTATCCGTCCATTAACTCGTACCCTCTCTCTCTGTCTCTCTCTCTGTCTCTCTCTCCCTCTCTCTCTGTGTCTATCTCTCTGTCTCTCTCTCTGTCTCTCTCTGTCTCTCTCTCTGTCTCTGTCTCTGTCTCTGTCTGTCTCTCTCTCTCTCTCTCTCTCTCTCTCTCTCTCTCTCTCTCTCTCTCTCTCTCTCTAGCTTCCAGCTGCAGGAGTCAATCTGTCTCTTAACATGTTGATAATTTCCTGTAGAACTTAGAAACAACAATCAGTATATATCCTTCTGGCCAACTAGAAGGACAACATTTCTGTCTACACTAGTCGATCGCTACGTCAGCTGGTGTGTCAGCAAACAATCCCCCCTCCCCCTTCCCCCATTTTTGTGCGTGCCATAATGTAATTATGTAACATAAACCTGTGTTTATCAGTGAGTTCTAACATGGTCAGTGTAACATGTGTATGGATTCAGAAAGTGTTACAAAATGATGCCAGTATACGAATGATGAGTGGCCTAGCGCTGCATGAGTTAAACTTGTACACGTCCTGTGTGTACTGACTAGACATATGCTTTACTTTATACCAAACTAGCCCTTATAAAATCCTGACCCTGCTGACTTGGTACTACCCATTTCGGGTCTAAAACACATAATCTTACCCTAATTTGCTCTCTAGCTGTGGAGTTACGAATGCGATTCGTAATTCCGCGTATCGCGTTGGAAACACAGCTGCGAGCGGTTTGGAAGCAGACCGCCTTGCCTTGGTTTCTATACAATGTTATGAGTGCCAGTCGTTCATAAAGCAAAGGTAAACTACTGAACGTAAGTTAGCCCAGGAACCACACACAGCGAAAAAAAAAATAATCATGGTGTTGACAGCTATATCCTGTAAAAGATATGCAACTAACTTTATCCCTAATTGAAGAGGGCAGAAAACAAACACGGGTTTTGCAACAACAACAAATACAATTTAAAAAAATAATAATAATAATAAAAAGGGCTTGGGGGTGGGGGTTATCCATGGGAATATTTAGCCAACTCCTGTGCATTTGAAACTAGAATGGCACTCGCTTTTACAGCTGGAATTTGGTTTCAAGCAGACCACGAATGTGATTGTGAAATGTAAAGGGAAACAACCGCATTATATCTTCTCAATAATGAGTTTGTGATTATTTCACAAGGGTTGAATAGTGGGCTCAGGTGTTAGAAACTTCATACACGTCGTTGGACTCAATAACCTCTCACACACACACACGCATGGAGACGCACACATACACTCACACACACACACATATACACCACACGAATGTGGTACACTCTTCCGCCATCAACATTTGTTGATGAGACTTGTACTGTAACTGCAAATGTTACTCCTACCTCTACCCTTGTTTCAGTAACTAACCTACATATAAGCGAATAATATTGTCGGTAAATTATGGCAGTTTATAGCTGTCTTCACTTTAAATATGCCACCATTCCGTCATTCGTACCATTGCTGGTGTCTATTGGAAGGGTTTTGTTTGTCGGACCGAGTGAGCTACAGTAGTTTATTGTCCGAAGAATCGCCACGCAATTGAAGGCAAGGATTTGTGGAATCATATCTGAGACACAGACGCCCCTTGTTTTACTGAGGAATTTGAATATACTTATATATGCGTAAAGTGGGACCCGCATGTGTATGTGTGTTAGATTGTGATGTTTATACAATGTAAAAATGTATTGGCTGTCTGTGTATAAATTATTGCGTTAACATTTCTGCAGCATAGCGTATTCATTAATGGAACTATCTATCAAGTCATGAGAGATATGATTTACATAAATTAACAGGAATAGATTGAATTCAATAAAACGGTATATGTAGACAGCATCTGAAAGCTTGACTGTTGTGTTCAGAGTTAGATAACCAGAGCTTATCTAGACCCCTGTAAAAACAAAAGTCGTGGTCATGTGAACCTGCCGCATTACTGTAGTCCAACCATGTGCGTAGGGGGTGAGGAAGAAGACAAACCTAATGCTAAAGAAGCCTCGCTAAAGTTTGATGTGTCTGCTAATCGGTTTAAAAACCTCAACTTCTGTAAATGACAAAATACAATCAGCGTCCTTGTTTAGGATACACTGAGGAGGGGGAAGAAGAGGAGGAGGCGGAAGAATAAGGAGGGGTATGATGTTTTGTATCTTGTATTTGTATTGTAATCTTCCCGCCAGACTTGCCACTCTCCGGAGGTGCACCATTAAAGTGTGCTGCACTGTTTGCATTCCTAGTTGTAGGGGAAGAAGCAGTGAAGAATCTGGTTTGACACAATAGTTTCTACAGAGATATAGTTTCGCGACATATGGGCTCACGAGACGAGACCTGCAAGACAGATAGAGGTCAGCCTGATGCTGGCATGTGTTGCCTTTAGAAAGTTTAGTGCCCAGTGTGGTTCTAGCCCGTCCTATATTTACTTCATTGTCATACCAAGACAGTGCTCTACCCACCAGACAGTGTTTTACCCTCCAGACAGCGCTTACCCAGTCAGTGAATATACAGACAGTAACGGTATTGCTTTGGTAGTTGCCTGTTGGCTCGGTGGTTATGTCTTCAACCCCCCCCCCCCCCCCACTCCCCGTATGAATAAAACAAAAATATCCGTGGACTTCTATGTCAACCCAGCCTGAAGTGTCATGGGAAGTAAAGCCGGTCCATTTCCTTGCGGGCGCGTTAGTGTAATCGCTAGAAGACTACGCTGATAATGTCGTAAGTGCTGCCGGACGAGGGTTCGACTCCTGCGTTCGTCGTCCGCCAAGAGAGTATAAGATTGGCCCCCCCCCCCTTACTCGTGAATTCCGGCCTACAAATTGTGATGGTCCTAGCCCTTCACAGACCTACAGCGTCGGGATGTTGTTTTCTTTATCTATGAATGGACAAACTGTATCTGGTCAGGGCGACAACTGAATACAGTAAACCGCGTAACGGCGTATTATCCTGATGTTCTAAATGTTGCATTCTTGAGTTTCGTGTTCAATTCATCAGGGCGCTTCCTAATAAATCGGGCTATTATTGTACGCTTATGTGCCTGAAGAAAATGATTTTCTGAAAAAGTAGCTAACATTTGGTTTGCTTTATTTTCGCGTAAAGACTATAATTTTTACCACTTTCATCTTTTGCCTTACGTCCCTCAAGGGAACACAGCCCACAACCATCTGATGCCACACCCTGCTACCGTGTTCCCATCTGTTGTTACTCCTTCTATCTTATTCCTGTATTCCTACCTCATCTCTCTAATTTGCTTCTACGTGGGTTTTTGAGCTACCCTTGTATTTTTATTCCCTTGTGAGAAAGTATAGCCGTGCTATGAACAGATATTTTCATTGTGTGTCCACTCCAGCGACGCCTTCTCCTTAAGTGTTGATTCACTGGAATGCACCTCTTGGTGGTAGATTACCTATGGACAAGGGGGAGGTAGTCGTGCGTTTGTGGGACCAGCTGGAGAAGGCGAGAGAACAGATTGAGAACCCGTATGTGGAAAGAATGAGATTTCGGAGGATCGGCATGGGGTTCTGGAAGAATCTTACAACTGAGAGAGAGACCAGGAGAACTTGAAATCAGATAGCGATTGGAACGATTAGTAGTATGCCTTTTCGCTGGCTGTTGAACGAGGGGACCGAGCACATATGGGAATGTCCTGAGTGTAGTGTTGTCGGTTCTTAACTCAACTCAACTGATTCACTGGCGTTTGTCCAGTACATATATAACTGGACAGTGGCTTAAGTAACCAACGGAGAAGCAATTATGATCCACAATATCTAGCAATTGTTGTAGCACTTAGTCTGAGTTGTGTCTGTCTATTCCAGGTGTGTGGCCAATTGTTGTAGCACTTAGTCTGAGCTGTGTCTGTCTATTCCAGTCTGAGCTGTGTCTGTCTATTCCAGTCTGAGCTGTGTCTGTCTATTCCAGGCTGAGCTGTGTCTGTCTATTCCAGTCTGAGCTGTGTCTGGCTATTCCAGTCTGAGCTGTGTCTGTCTATTCCAGGCTGAGCTGTGTCTGTCTATTCCAGGTGTGTGGCCAATTGTTGTAGCACTTAGTCTGAGCTGTGTCTGTCTATTCCAGGTGTGTGGCCGCACGTTCGCCCAGAGTGGCAGCTACCGCATGCACGAGCGCCGTCACATGACCGACAGCGTACAGCGATGTCACATCTGCTACGCCACGTTCACCACCTGGCAGGATCTACAACGTCACATGGCCTCCCACCCCCAGGTGAGCAGTGCTGTCACATACCTGTAGCCCGACGTTGTTGTCTGACATTGTAATCTGACATAGTTGTCTGACATAGTAGCCATACATAGTTGTCTGACATAGTTGTCTGACATTGTTGTCTCGTATAGTTGTCTGACATTGTTGTCTCGTATTGTTGTCTGACATTGTTGTCTGACATTGTTGTCTCGTATTGTTGTCTGACATTGTTGCCTGACATAGTTGTCTGACATTGTTGTCTGACATTGTTGTCTGACATTGTTGACTGACATAGTTGTCTGACATAGTTGTCTGACATTGTTGTCTCGTATTGTTGTCTGACATTGTTGTCTCCTATTATTGTCTGACATTATTGTCTCGTATTGTTGCCTGACATTGTTGTCACGTATTTTTGTCTGACATTGTTGTCTCGTATTGTTGTCTGACATTGTTGTCTGACATTGTTGTCTGACATTGTTGTCTCGTATTGTTGTTTGACATTGTTGTCTGACATTGTTGTCTGGTATTGTTGTCTGACATTGTTGTCTCGTATAGTTGTCTGAATTGTTGTCTCGTATTGTTGTCTGACATTGTTGTCTCGTATTGTTGTCTGACATTGTTGTCTCGTATTGTTGTCTGACATTGTTGTCTCGTATAGTTTTCTGACATTGTTGTCTCGTATTGTTGTCTGACTTTGTTGTCTGACATAGTTGTCTGACATAGTTGTCTGACATTGTTGTCTAGTATTGTTGTCTCGTATTGTTGTCTGCCATTGTTGTCTCGTATAGTTGTCTGACATTGTTGTCTCGTATTGTTTTCTGACATAGTTGTCTCGTATTGTTGTCTCGTATTGTTGTCTCGATTTGTTGTCTCGTATTGTTGTCTCGTATTGTTGTCTGAAATTGTTGTCTCGTATTGTTGTCTGACATTGTTGTCTCGTATTGTTGTCTGACATTACTTGTCATCATAAACATGCAGTCAGTGAGTCTCATCTCTGAAATCCCTAAGACACAAGCAACGTTTGAATCACTACTATGTACTGACCCGCGTGTCGTGTACTGACCCGCGTGTCGTGTACTGACCTGCGTGTTGTGTACTGACCTGCGTGTTGTGTACTGACCTGCGTGTTGTGTACTGACCTGCGTGTTGTGTACTGACCTGCGTGTTGTGTACTGACCTGCGTTTTGTGTACTGACCTGCGTGTTGTGTACTGACCTGCGTGCTGTGTCTGTTCTGAAGGTGACACAAGCCATCATCGAGTTCGAAGAAGGAAACCAAGGTCTCATCGACCGCTTGAACTCCGGGGACCTGGGAGGTCAGCTTGGAGATGGGGGGATGGGCCAGCTTGGTCACTCTGATAGTGATGGTCAAGTTCACGGACCCAACATTCTACAAGGTACATGCGTTTTTTTTTTTTAAATCTATGTGTTGTTGTTGTTGTTGTTGTTGTTGTTGTTGTTGTTGTGTTCGTTGTTGTTGTTGTTGTTTTGTTGTTGTTGTTGTTGTTGTTGTTGTTGTTGTTGTCGTTGTTATTATTATTATTGTTGTTGTTGTTGTTTGAGAATCCTATGGAATACTAAGTTTTATCACTTAAGTTCGGTGAATTAGAGTTCAGGTATTTTGAGCTTAAGAAAGGATGTACATCTACTGGGTTGAAAGATTGGTGTAGAGACATTTCTTTCGAACTGGTACCATCGCGTCGATTTCTGTTGCAGAGCTTTCCACCTCCTCATCTCCTTCCCAAGCGCAGAAAGCGTCCAGGTATGGGAGACGGGTACTGTAATTTCATATCTATGGAGATGCATTTTACTAATAGGATGAAGGGAGTCTCGAGTGTGAAGTGGTTAGACCGCCTGACAAGCGCTCCGAAGGTTGTGGCTTCGACTCGGGGGCTACGTCATTCAGTTCACAAGTGCAATTTTCAGAAACTCCTGGGGATCGTCACTGAAGCTAGGAGTTCATGCTTTTTACGATGATTTCAGCAGGTCGCCTTGTGGAAAGAGACCGAGCTATATGGGACGAAACCTGGTGCAATGAAGTCGATTCTTTTGCCATTTAAACATCTTTAAAAAATACAATATAACCAGGTCATAATTAATAGTAAAACTAAATACGATATAACCAGGTCATAATTAATAGTAAAACTAAATACGATACTAGAATCAATTCTGGAAATAAGATATACTATGCACTACAACATCTACTAAAATCAAATGCGCTATCTCGTAGCACCAAAATCACAATATACAAAACACTGATCAGACCAGTTGTGCTGTATGGCTCTGAAATCTGGAGTACAACGAAAGGAGACGAAGCCTTGCTACAAACCTTTGAGAACAAAGTTTTAAGACGCATCTTTGGACCCATTAGGCATACACAAAGTGGAGAGTGGAAAAGAAGAAGTAACAAAGACATTTATGATCTGTTTAAGTCCCCGCTAATCACTGGTATCATGAAGGCTAATAGACTACAATGGCTGTGGCATATAGAAAGAATGGAAGATTATAGGGAAACAAAACTCGCTTACACTCAGGAAATAAATGACCGTAGACCCTGAGGTAGACCAAGAAGACGGTGGAGAGATAATATATATACAGACCTACAAGCTCTTGGAATCAACGACTGGCAAGAGAAGGTCAACTAGAGAGACGAATGGAGACGGATTGTATCTGAAGCAAAGAACCTCAATGGCTCGGAACGCTGAAGAAGAAGAAGAAATACGATATAACCACCTCATAATTAATAGTGAAACTAAATACGATATAACCAGGTCATAATTCAGCACAGCAGACACGCGCTGGCCTGGATTAGGCTTAGGTTAGTACTGCTTCCCCCACAGGCTGTAGGTATTTTAGTACGAACAGATCCTCCCTAATGCTCAAGGAGATGGGCATGCACACATAGTAAGCGTGCCTTGGAACACTGTTTTATGGGATAAAGAGACAACTGTCTTCATTCTTATTCCAGTGTATTGTCGTAATGTACATGCATGTTGCAAGATGAAATACATACCAATAAAATACTCAATTGCAGTGATGAAAAAAAAAAAAAATAGAACTGTATGCGAGATCTTGGGAATAAGCAGACAGGTTGAGAAATATATGACAACAAAGGCGTGATTACTGGAGGAAATACAAAGAATACAAAGGTGAAAACGAAGAAAAAAAAATAGCAAATAGGACAGGCCTTTGAGAAGCAAAAGGAAGCTTTAAAATGATTAGATATATCAGGCTCAGACAGTCAAGATGTTTTCTTTATTTTATGAAGTGTAATAAACGTTAAAATCAACAACTGACAAAAGTGATGGGAACAGAGTCAATAGGAAGTCACACATATAAATAACTGGATGGTTGCATCACATCGGGATAAGAACATGGACCTGACGCGAGACTTCAGAGAGAGAGAGCATGAGGAGCGGGATAGGATGGATATAAAACAAGCAGGAGGTGACAGAAAGATCACGAAGAGTGAGAGAGTGCGTGGAGAGAGCATGAAGAGAGAAAGAATATGGAGAGAGAGAGAGAGAGAGAAATAGCATGGGGAGAGTATTAAGAGAGAAACTGACTAGGAAGAGGAAGACAGAACATGCAAAGACAGAGCATGAAGAGAGATAAAGAACATGACGCGAGGCAGAGAGAGAGCGCGAAGAGAAAGAAAGAACAGGGAGAGCGGCGGATCGGGGAGAGATAAAGAGCGTGGCGAGAAAGACAAAGAGTATAGACGGATAACAATAAGCATGGAAAAAGAAAGAGCACGAGAGAATGAGAGAGAGAGATAGAGAGAGAGAGAGGCGGAGAGAGAGAGAGAGAGAGAGAACGAGGAAGAGAGAGACAGAGAGAGAGCATGAAGAAAGAAGATACAAGGAAATAAATTCCTGTAATCACGTATTCTCAGGAGACTGCGGTAATCAACGTGATCTAGCAGTTCACCATAGCCGATGTCCACAACCGCTTTTACCCGAGTCCCTGCTGCTGGACTCTGAAGCCGCAGCATTTCATGTACAGTCGCCAGGTTTGTACAAAACACATGATCTAACGGTAGAACGCCAGCCCTAACCCGCCGTGAAAGTGACGTGGTTAGATCCTAGTACTGAGCAAGATCTCACTCTCTGGATCACTTTCTGTATTTATTGAATTAAGTTGCGGCACAGGCTTCTGCAGGAGCCGCGGTTACGTAGTGGCTCCGTTGGACTTGTGTTCGATTCGTTTTGACAGTTGACATGAACCCGAGGTCTGCCTGGTGGAAAATTGATACCAGGACATGTTCTAGGAAGTAAAGGCGGGCCAGCTTGATACTGATCATGTGACACCCCTAGTGCAATTGTGTCTATGACAATATGATTCTATCATCATATACCACATATGCTACACGATGTAGAATAAGGGGAAAGGTGCTCTGCCTATGTCTATCTCTGTCTCAGTTTCTGACACACTCTCTCTCTCTCTCTCTCTCTCTCTCTCTCTCTCTCTCTCTCTCTCTCTCTCTCTGTCTCTGTCTAGATATCTGTCTCTGCCTCTCTCCGTCTCTCTGTCTCTGCCTCTCTCCGTCTCTCTGTCTCTGTCTTTCTGTGTGTCTCTCTCTCTGTCTCTCTCTCACTGTCTCAGTCTCTCTCTGTCTCTGTCTCTCTCTGTCTGTCTCTGTCTCTGTCTCTCTCTGTCTAGGTCTCTGTCTCTGTCTCGCTCTGTCTAGGTCTCTGTCTCTGTCTCGCTCTGTCTCTCTCTGTCTCTGTCTCTGCCTCTCTCCGCCTCTCGCTGTCTCTCTGTCTCTCTCTGTCTCTGTCTCTCTATCTCTCTGTGTCTATGTCTATGTTTCTGTCTCTCTCAGTCTCTGTCTCTCTATCTCTCTGTCTCTCTCTATGTCTGTGTCTCTGCCTCTCTCTTTCTCTCTCTATGTCTCTGTGTCTGTCTCTCTGTCTCTCTCTGTTTCTGTCCGTCTGTCTCTCTCTGTCTGTCTTTCTCTCTCTCTCTCTCTCTCTCTCTCTCTCTCTATATATATATATATATATATATATATATATATATATATATATATATATATATATATATATATATGCGTGTGTGTTTGTATGCCGGGGAAATCTCACTTCAAGAGGCACAACCATACACCTAATTTTGGTAGCTATGTAGACAAAGCGGTCACAATTGACAAAAAACTTTGGTCACTTTATGAGAAGAAATAAATTAGAGAACGTGATGACAACAGGCAAGATCGAGGGGAAGAGAACAAGGGGAGGGCATAGAAGTAAATACCTGGATGGCTTGGCCACGTTGTATGGTTGAGACAAGAACCCAGAGCTGATCCACGACTCTAGTAATCCAATGAGATGGCAAAACATGACCGTCCACGCTTACCGGTTTGGCACAAGATGATAATGATACAAAGAGGGCAGTAAAGATACTGATTTGTGAATAAGAATACAGACAGTTAGAGAGCTTTTACAACACTATGACATTTGTGGAAGTCAAAGGAAAGTAAACTTAGCACACAACTGAGAATACTCTATTGTAAAGTTTAATCAGTAGTACTGTACGTATTATATACAATGACATTATGACTATACGTACCCCAAATGTGAAGAGCAACGAAAAATGATTGCAGATTAACTACAAACATTCACTAACTGCTGTCTGTACAAAACAGAAGGAATAAAATGGTATAACAAAATTAACAATGTGGTTCTCACTGGGAGAACTAAACAAATACCAATGTGGATCTCACTGGGAAAACTAGACAAATACCAATGTGGATCTCACTGGGAGAACTAGACAAATACCGATGTGGATCTCACTGGGAGAACTAGACAAATACCGATGTGGATCTCACTGGGAGAACTAGACAAATACCGATGTGGATCTCACTGGGAGAACTAGACAAATACCAATGTGGATCTCACTGGGAGAACTAGACAAATACCAATGTGGATCTCACTGGGAGAACTAGACAAATACCAATGTGGATCTCACTGGGAGAACTCGACAAATACCGATGTGGATCTCACTGGGAGAACTAGACAAATACCAATGTGGATCTCACTGGGAGAACTAGACAAATACCAATGTGGATCTCACTGGGAGAACTAGACAAATACCAATGTGGATCTCACTGGGAGAACTAGACAAATACCGATGTGGATCTCACTGGGAGAACTAGACAAATACCGATGTGGATCTCACTGGGAGAACTAGACAAATACCGATGTGGATCTCACTGGGAGAACTAGACAAATACCGATGTGGATCTCACTGGGAGAACTAGACAAATACCGATGTGGATCTCACTGGGAGAACTAGACAAATACCGATGTGGATCTCACTGGGAGAACTAGACAAATACCGATGTGGATCTCACTGGGAGAACTAGACAAATACCGATGTGGATCTCACTGGGAGAACTAGACAAATACCGATGTGGATCTCACTGGGAGAACTAGACAAATACCGATGTAGATCTCACTGGGAGAACTAGACAAATACCGATGTGGATCTCACTGGGAGAACTAGACAAATACCAATGTGGATCTCACTGGGAGAACTAGACAAATACCAATGTGGTTCTCACTGGGAGAACTAGACAAATACCAATGTGGATCTCACTGGGAGAACTAGACAAATACCAATGTGGATCTCACTGGGAGAACTAGACAAATACCAATGTGGATCTCACTGGGAGAACTAGACAAATACCAATGTGGATCTCACTGGGAGAACTAGACAAATACCAATGTGGATCTCACTGGGAGAACTAGACAAATACCAATGTGGATCTCACTGGGAGAACTAGACAAATACCAATGTGGATCTCACTGGGAGAACTAGACAAATACCAATGTGGATCTCACTGGGAGAACTAGACAAATACCAATGTGGATCTCACTGGGAGAACTAGACAAATACCAATGTGGATCTCACTGGGAGAACTAGACAAATACCAATGTGGATCTCACTGGGAGAACTAGACAAATACCAATGTGGATCTCACTGGGAGAACTAGACAAATACCAATGTGGATCTCACTGGGAGAACTAGACAAATACCAATGTGGATCTCACTGGGAGAACTAGACAAATACCAATGTGGATCTCACTGGGAGAACTAGACAAATACCAATGTGGATCTCACTGGGAGAACTAGACAAATACCAATGTGGATCTCACTGGGAGAACTAGACAAATACCAATGTGGATCTCACTGGGAGAACTAGACAAATACCAATGTGGATCTCACTGGGAGAACTAGACAAATACCAATGTGGATCTCACTGGGAGAACTAGACAAATACCAATGTGGATCTCACTGGGAGAACTAGACAAATACCAATGTGGATCTCACTGGGAGAACTAGACAAATACCAATGTGGATCTCACTGGGAGAACTAGACAAATACCAATGTGGATCTCACTGGGAGAACTAGACAAATACCAATGTGGATCTCACTGGGAGAACTAGACAAATACCAATGTGGATCTCACTGGGAGAACTAGACAAATACCAATGTGGATCTCACTGGGAGAACTAGACAACTACCAATGTGGATCTCACTGGGAGAACTAGACAAATACCAATGTGGATCTCACTGGGAGAACTAGACAAATACCAATGTGGATCTCACTGGGAGAACTAGACAACTACCAATGTGGATCTCACTGGGAGAACTAGACAAATACCAATGTGGATCTCACTGGGAGAACTAGACAAATACCAATGTGGATCTCACTGGGAGAACTAGACAAATACCAATGTGGATCTCACTGGGAGAACTAGACAAATACCAATGTGGATCTCACTGGGAGAACTAGACAAATACCAATGTGGATCTCACTGGGAGAACTAGACAAATACCAATGTGGATCTCACTGGGAGAACTAGACAAATACCAATGTGGATCTCACTGGGAGAACTAGACAAATACCAATGTGGATCTCACTGGGAGAACTAGACAAATACCAATGTGGATCTCACTGGGAGAACTAGACAAATACCAATGTGGATCTCACTGGGAGAACTAGACAAATACCATTAAACCAAGAGGTGAAGAGAAGACACTGGCACTGGATAGTTCGTACTTTGAGAAAACCCGAGAATAGTACAACCAGAAAAGCCTCACTCTGGAACTAACAAGGCAAAAGAAAAAGATGGAAACTTAAAAACTCATGGAGAAGATAAGTAGACACAGAAATGATTAATATTGGAGGACATGGACAGAGCTGCAATTGACAGCTACAGGTGGGAGTGCTGGTAGCGAGTTGGTTGAGGACAATGCCCCAGTGGGGAAGAGAGGGCAGAAGAATAAGAAACAGGTTATATTCGGAGGCACTTTTCTTGAATGTCAAGAACACAGAAACACAGTGGTTATATCGCATAAATAGATAACACCAAACGTGATATTAGGATAGAAGGAAATATCAAGTCAGTACATTCAAATACCTGGGGGAAATGAGAATATCTGATGAAAATGCATGACAGAGACTATGAGGATATGTCAAACAAAAGCAGGATTTCAAAACATGAAAAGTGCCTTATATAAGACGACACTCCCAATAAATAACGAAGTGGAACTATATACATGTCTTTTATTACTTGTTCTGCTGTATGGCCGTGCAACTTGGAAAGGGAACAAACAAACTAGGCAGAGCTTGGAAGTAAAAGAGATGTGGTTTCTGAGACGAATGTTTCAAATACCACGGACTGTCAGAGTAAATACAGCAAACACTACGTAGAGACAAATGAGAGTAAAGTATTATACAACTTTAAGAAATACACAATGTGGTTTGGTGACTTAATGATGAGAGCGGCATTGGAGCACATCGCGACAACTGGACAGATCCCCGTTAGTAGACACGGGGGCAGACTGAAAGAATTGACGTTGGATGGTCTGGGACGGTGACATGGGGGAATATCATAACTGGAATTGATCCATAATAGCAAGGCTGGAGATATCTGGAGGTGCATGAACACCTACACAATGTGTGCAGGGTACATAATGGTGATAATGATAGCATTTGGCGTTGATAGTATGAACAATTCTGACCAATAAAAAGATGTCAATTGAAACGAGAAAAAGAGTGTTGAGGGGATACATAGAGCCTGTTCTTTTGTATGGATGTGAAACTTGGACAATGAGCAGTCAATCTGAAAAGCATCTGATGGCTGCAGAAATGTGGTTTCTGAGGAAAATGCAAAGAATACCATGGGCAGACAGAAAAACCAATGACCAAGTACTACAGGAGACAAATGAACATCGTAAACTGATTAGAGAAATTAGACGTAGACAGTCAAAATTTTTTGGACATGTTATGAGAAGAAATGGATTGGAGAACTTAGTGACAATTGGCAAGATCGAGGGGAACAGACCAAGAGGAAGACCGAGACGAAAATACCTGGATGGCTTGGCCACATGGCATGGACGAGACAGGAACACTGAGCTGATCCACGACACTGGTGATCGAGTGAAATGGCGAGTCATGACCGCCCACGCTTTCCGGCATGGCACATGATTGATTGAGTATGAACAAAGACCACATAAGCAGTATTACCGTAAGTATTATACTGGGCGCTGTCTCAACTCTTCCCCAAGCTGCAATAGACCGGATCTGTTTCAGAGTCACTCAAGTCAAGGGAATACCCAAATGCATTACAGATTTCAGGGACATAATCACCGATACCTCTGCCAGTCGGAACACGCCAAGGAGAGGACTATAGATCGCTGACCTGAACGCTGTAGTGGAAACTTCCCTAGACCAGTACCTAAGTGACTCATTGATATAGTGCCCTGTGAACCAATCCGCAGCCCAATTTTTCGGAAATATATTATTTGAATGGGAAATGTAGCGAGGAACGGAACTGATCACCAAAATGTTTAATGTTATGAGCTCCCATCCATCATTGGATTACCTATAGATGCATATAATCCGGTAAATTAACAGCACCCTTATCTTCTACAGGCTTGTATCACCCACCTGGACAACTACCGCCATTCTCATCAATACTCCCCTTTCGGCACCACCCCGGAGGGCCGCCCACATTTTCACCCTCGTTTCCACCAGGCCTGGGCTTGCTAGGCCACCAGTCCCTGCCCGTAACCTCCCACGCTGAGCTCTTGTCAAAGCATCCATTTTTCGGAGCCATGATATCATCACAGGTAAGAGTTTATTTTTTGCCATTTTATCATTGTATGTTAATTTGCAAATCTAACACTGAATGAATGTTTCCCTGCAAATATCGACATTGAATAGATATTAGCTTGGAAACAGGGGCATTAATAGATGTTACCTTGGAAACACTAACATAGATGATATGTTATTTGGAAACACTAATATTGAGATGTTACCTTGGAAAAATTAACATTGAGGACATGTTACTTTGGAAAAAAGAACATTGAATCGATATTGCCTTAGAAACCAGGGCATTATATAGATGTTATCTTAGATAAATGAATATTGAATAGATGTTACCTTGGAAATATGAATTTTGAATACATGTTACCTAAGAAATATGAATATTGAATAGAAGTTACCTTGGAAATGGAAGCATTCATTACATGTTACAGTGAATTTATTTTACCCTGAAAATACGAACATTGCGGAGATTTTACCTTGGAAACACGAACATTCAGTTGATTTTACCTTGGAACACGAACATTCAGTTGAAGTTACCTTGGAAACACGAACATTCAGTTGATGTTACCTTGGAAACACGAGCATTCATTTGATGTTACCTTGGAAACACGAGCATTCAGTTGATGTTACCTTGGAAACACGAACATTCAGTTGATGTTACCTTGGAAACACGAACATTCAGTTGATGTTACCTTGGAAACACGAACATTCAGTTGATGTTACCTTGGAAACACGAACATTCAGTTGATGTTACCTTGGAAACACGAACATTCAGTTGATTTTACCTTGGAAACACGAACATTCAGTTGATGTTACCTTGGAAAAAGAAAACATCAGTCTTCACTCTTCACGTGTTATGTCCATGCATGTTGTATGTTAGCCACTTCATTCTCGTCATGTCATGTGCATCAGACATGCAAGGCAATAAATTATACAATCGTGTACCCGTAATATTTAATTTATTCTTAACCAGGCAAAAAGTCAAGAAAAAAGAAAACACTTCGAGTTATCTATGAAAAGTGTCCAGTGTTTACAGTTAACATATGTTAATTTAGTTTCTATATGTTAATTTATTTTCTAAGCACGCCTCTTGTCTCCATGTATTCACTTGTAGTCGGAGCACATCTGCAGATGTTATCTTCTGGTCCTCTTTGCTTATACAAATTCTTCAACAAGTGTGAACCGTTTACCGTCCCACAATCACCTACAGAAGGAAGCTGAGCATCGTGATCTTAACTACCACAAACAATTTCTTAGAATACTATAGATCCAAATAACAAAGAAAGACTGACATATTGGGAGATCTGAGCATTAAAAAAAAAAGCCGCTGGATAAACAGCACCGTGTCTCACCAACTGAAATACCTTGCCCATATTTAACGCCTTAGATGGGTAGAAATAACATTAAAGGAAGATATAGATCCTGCTCTTTAAGGTTCTTTCTAACCTCTTCTTTAGTCACATGGCTCTCTCTCTCTCTCTCTCTCTCTCTCTCTCTCTCTCTCTCTCTCTCTCTCTCTCTCTCTCTCTCTAATAAGTCCATGCTGTGTGGCGTTGGTATTCACGTATGTCCACAGCCTTCTGTCTCGTGTACAGTCAATAATTACTGACATGTCTGATACCGATGTCCCATTCTGTGACGCTGGATTGTTTAGTTTTTCTCTTGCTATGATCTTTGGACAGTTGAAAAACAGCGTCACAAGAAAATGAAGTAGCAATGTTATTATCAGAGAAACGGACCAATCCTAAATGTATAATTTTAGTCAGTGCTCTTTAGGCTGGTCAAGTAACCTACAGACACGTTAGCGTATTTGATAAGGAGCTACGCTGATAATGTCACGAGCTCGGTCGGACAAGGGTTCGATCCCTGCGTTCAGTGTCAGGGCCGGATTTAGACTTAATAAGGCCCTAATCTATTTGAAATATGGGGCTCTTTATAAGTCCAGATATTCTATGTCAGTGACAAATATGATTTTCGGATACCTAGAGGGTTAAACTGAAATACAATTAAGAAGTATATTGATAGTGAAATAATACATCTTTAACTTAAAATCATTTTTATTCATAACAAACTTAAAAATGCAAGCTCTGGTAAAAAGAAACAAAAGTTGTTTTAAAAGGCACAATTTACAAAGGCTTATTATCTAATCTCTTGAAACATATTATAAGAATTAAGGAATTATATTAAACTAAAATATTTTCTTTCTTGCCTTTGCCAGAGCAAAGTCACTGATGACATCATCAAATGATAAACTGCGTAGTTTGTCGCTTTCTATGCACATGAGACTGAGGGAACATAATTTATCTTGAGTCATTGTTGTTCTAAATTCATTTGTTATCCTCTTCAGCTGAGAAAAAGATCTTTCTCCAGAGCAATTTGCAACCATCATACTAAGAAACAATCTCAAAATTGCTTCTACATTAGGGAATGCTGATTGGACACGATCGTTAAATATTACCCTATACAGATCCTGATGTGTCAGACTATCTTGTTCCGCTGAACTATGGGCTTGACTATGTCTAACATATTGATGAAAATGCTTGACTTCTCCTACAAGATTCATGTCCACATCTTCAGGATATGTTTGGCATAAAGCACTAACTCCTTCATGAATATCTTCTTCTGTAGCTTCTAGTTTTGTTAAGAATGAAAACTTTTTTGCAGCATCATTGTATACTGAGGCCCTCTGTGCCAGACTTGACTCTAATGCATCCATCACAGGTATAAATGTTTTGATTCTGAACTTGATTCTTGGCTCAAGGTTCTCTAAAGCATCATCTTCATCATCATTGATATGCCTTCTTCTATATCTTCTTTTCTTGTAATCAACATCAGGCAATTTTTTCGTTGCTTCTTCTTCAAAATGATCGAAAAGATCACTGGAACCTTTAACAAAATCCGAAAGTGAAGCATACAATTTCCTACATACATCTAGACTAATTTGGGAGTCTTGCAGTGATTGACTAGTCTTGTGAAATTCATCTAGCAAGTAACTCCACAAACATAACAATACCATAAATTCAAACTCCTCTATTTTATTCAAAATGTTTATGGCTTGATTTCTTGTTTCGCCTTTCTCTGTAGTATCAATATGCAGCTGATGCAATGCAGAAATTATTCCATCATAACTATCAAGTTTTGCACTTGTGGCCATTGAATGTGCTTCCCATCTAGTCTTTGACAAAGACTTTGGAACTTTTGAATCATCTTTGAAGAATGACAACAGTACTGCCCATCTATGTGTAGATGATGAAAAGAAATTATATATTTCTTGAACAATTCCAAAAAAGTTTACTGCCTCTAAACAACAGTCTACTGCTGCTCTACCAACAAGATTCAGGGAATGACCAGCACATGGAATATACATAGCATACTTGTTAATCTTCAATATTATTTCTTGCATACCCTTGTATTTGCCAGACATATTGGCAGCATTATCATATGACTGGCCTGAAATACAATTAAGAACTTACTAAAATCTATTTTGCACTCTTTTGTAAGGTAGTTGTGCACCATCTTAGCCATACTTTCCCCTGTGTGGCTACCCATCTCTAGGAAAGTTAGAAAACGTTCAATAGGGAGCCCATCATCTGGTGAAACATACCTCACAATAACAGTGAGCTGATCAATATGGGACCGGTCTGGAGTGGAATCTACAGATAAACTTAAGTACCCTGCAGTTCTTAAATCATCCAAGATTGAGTCTCTTAATTTATGTGCCATAATTTGGATAAATTCATCACATATTGTTTTAGAAAGATAAGATGTGACACCTGATCCTTTATTCCTAAATTTTTGTATATGGCTTGCTAGAAAAGGATCAAATTTTACTATAAGTTCGAGTAATCCAAGGAAATTGCCATTGTGAGGAGAACCAAATGTTTCCTTATCTCCTCTGAAAGGTAAACCACGCTCTGCCATAGTAATTATGGCTGCCACAACTCGTTCAAGAACATTTTTCCAGTACTGCCGTTTATTATGTATCTGTTCTGCTAGCTGGCAGTCAATTGTTGAGCCACGTTTTCTTGTAAGATATGTTACCGAAGCTGTTCTATGGTCTACAGAGTTTTCATGACTTTGAACTAAATAGGTGTTGCGCCAATCACAAAATCCATCGGATGATAATGGTGTAGAAGAATTTGAAAAAAGTTTACACACGAAACAGTATACACGACCAGTTGCTAACCATTCTCTGTAATATTTTTCACCATTAGCCCGTTTGGGAAAGAACAAGCTTTTCGAGCAATATCTGTCTTGGTTTGCAAAAAGCTTCTTTGATTTTTCAAATGAACCATTTGAGTGCTGACATTCTGACGGACCTTTTTCTACCCAGTATAAAATCTCATCTTTACTTAAATCACCCCATACCCCAACATCATTCTGTTTGTTTTTTGATGCTGAATCTTCTGTGCTTGTACTACTCTCTGGTTTATTAATCTTAATATTTGTTGCTTCATTCGTTGAAGTAGATTCTATACAACTAGATGTACCAGGCTCTGTATCAGGAATAGGGTGAATATCCTGTGACTGACTGACTCACTGTGGTAGAGGCTTTTGGTTCATCAGGCCCCTTATCTATCTTTGTTAAGAAACTATCTAATTTTGTTATCTTGCTAAGCTATTCTTCAGCTCCCTGCTTCTTTTTCCTCTTTTGAGCTCCACTTTTATAACTTCTGGTTTACATCTTGCAAACTGGGCAGACAAATCAACAATGGTTCCGCCACGTCACATGAATAAAAATTATTAAATCAACAACACAAATTATCTGTAGAAATTATTTGATATTTTGTATATTATGATTCTACATCTCCAGTGTTTCAATAAAAACAGACACTAGTGTGATATTATATGCTGGAATGCCGCCATTGTGAATTTTCCCGATTGTAAAGATTGTGGTCTCACAAAATATTTTTTTTCCACACCTCTGCATAACGAATCTTGCTAGAACCTCTATAGTTGTGTGCAAAAATGGACACAGCATTCATAAATGCACAATAAAGTATAATTCTCTTGATAAGACATTTATCAATACAAATAAAACTGTGAACCAGTCAATTAAATTTCAGCAATGGACGATGGACAAGTTTGAAAACTGACTTGACTTTCATAAATTTTAAGTCATGTAGCAAGATGAACAATAAATGCAATAAATATAAAGCAACAAAATAAATATGTAATAGAATTTAAACGTATATTGATATTTTGTTTAACTTGATGATTGTAAATCTTCTTGTTTATTAAAACAAGCAGACACCAATCCAATATGCCGCGATTCCGACATTATGAATTTAATAAGAGTACACACCACGAACGTGCTCACAAAATTTTTTTATTCTATGTCTTCTGCATAACGAATATTGTTGAAACTCAACATTTATATGTAAAATTGGATGTGCAGTGCGCAGTTCAAAAATGCAGGTTAAATTAGCTTACCTTTGACAATAAACAAGCCAAACTATAAATTTCCTTACCTTTGTCAAACAGTGGAAAATATTCTTCAAACAATTCACTTGCAATAGCTTTCAAGCATGCAGGACTGAAGAATAACCTTTTGACCCCTCGTTAAAGTTGTCATTCGCGATTTTCATAAAAACAGTTTCGTATTTATCCAATAGGAAACACGACAGGGTTATTTTCGTATACTGCACTCTCACGGGCCACAGGAAACGGTCCGCGGATCCGATGACCTTGAACTTTCCGAAAAAAAGGCGTCCTCCGTTAGCAACGAAATCGCTAATAATACTGCAGTATATTTAAGTATACATATATGACAATTGCTCACTCGGACAATATTTTTTGGGGCCCCCCCACTTTCTTGGGGGCCCTAAGCTATAGCTTGTTTAGCTTATACGTAAATCCTGCACTGAGTGTCCCGCTAAGTGAGGGAAAGACAGCCCCCCCCCCCTCTATTCTTGCATTCAGGCCTACAAAATGTGTTGACCTTATCACATCAGAGACCTGTAGCAGGCAACTGCTTCAATACGCATTTAATATAAGAACAATTCAAGTATCCAGGCAGATGGATAACATCAGGTGGATGATGTACGAGTAGTACTCAGATACAGGGCAGAACGGAACAAGCACAAACCCTATCTTATAACATGAAGAACAACTCATGCAACAGATCCCTGGCGTTAAAGGCTAGGCTTCCGCGGTAGCGTAGTGGCTAGCATATTGGCTACTGTTCGGGTGGTCATGGGTTCCAATTCTAAAAGAGGGGAATAATTTAAATAAAGGATACACACAAACACACACACACTTTATTACTCGCAGATCTGTGCCATCGATGTTTAGTTGTTCTAGCAGTTTAATTATTGCCTCATGTTTTACTCTGCTAAATGCTTATGTTTAGTTTGTGAAGCATAAATAGAGATGTTTTATATTTTTACTTCAGTAGCTTTTTCAAATAGTGTCTCGGGAATGTATAATATATATGACACTTACATTTTAGATAACCATAGAGCTCTCGCATTTAACTGTCTGTATACTGGACACGTTTCATTATTGTGCACTTCTGTCTCTTTCAGATGAAACACGATGCCCTCTCAAAATTATCCCCAACATACTCGTCACAACAGCAACAACTTCAGTCACATCACCTTATTCACCAACAGCAGCATCAACAACAACAACACCTTGAACAGCAGCAACAACTCCTTGAACATGGTGCCATCGACGGCACGGATATTGTGAGTACTACATCGGCATCCAAACGAGCCGAACTGGAGCAGCGTAACTTAAATAGATCATACACACCCGAGGAAAGATCCGATACTGGTGTCATGGCCAATGGTAAGGAAGAGAAAGATGCCTCAGCGTTCGTTAGAAGCGTGTCTAGTGATGAGGGATTACACAGCCCAATGGATCACCACACGGAGGTCAACGGTGATGAGGAAATGAATCAACATGACCATGAGATGGCGGAGAATGATAATGACGAGGACACAGACATCGATGATAGAAACTACCCGAATGACAGGGACTACTCGGACAGTCGAAGATTCAGCCAGAATGGAGAGAGAAGTATGGCGGAGAAAGAACGAGATAGAGATCGGGATTTTACGACCAGACACAGAAGTCGAAGCTATGAAGGCGACTCAGATAAGGACAAACGTAGTTACACAAAAGAGCGGAATCCTTCGGGTGGAAGCGGAAGTAGTGATAAAAACAGCAACGGAAACAATGAGCGGGATATCGATTTCGACGTTCAGGATCGCGATGGAAATTATGACAATGAACGAATGTTTGACTCTCAGCAAAACGGCCGCAGCAGTAGCACTAGAACCAGCATTACTCGACACGACCAAAACTCATCTGAGCAGAGTTCGTCTAAAGAGAAACGTCTAACGAAATCATTGTCTTCGATATTTGCAAATACCAAAAACAACAGCAGCGGCGATAACACTGGCAGCATCGGTAACACAGATCATTCAGACTTACGACCTCCAAAGCGTCACATTGAGCGCCAGAACTTAAATACTCGTATGATTCCTTCCTCGTCGTCAAGGAAACAGCGTCATCCAATGAGAAGATTCAGCAGTGCCGGAAGCGAGCAGGAGTCGCCGCAGTCCTCCTCTAGCCTCCCGGTGAGCTCAACTACCGTGGAAGCCATTGAACGGGGTGACCTTGATGACAACGATCTTGTGACCTTTCTGTTGACGAAAGGTCGCGTACACAAATGCGTCCACTGCCATATGATATTTGAAGATGCATCTCTCTTCCTCCTACACAACGGATTTCACTCACACGACGACCCGTTCAGGTGTGTAGTCTGCAGCACGGTGTGTAAAGATCGCGTGGACTTTAACTGCCATCTGACTAGCCATATCAAGTGACTAAATGGCCGCCAGAAGTAATTTTGGCCGTTTGTTTATACTTAATCGTGTTATTGACAATGTGAGTAAGAAAATCGTGCCAGTGTTGTGTGGTACATTAACCTAAGGACACCTTTGCACAAATGCATAACCGCTAATTCAACAAGAATCAAGCACAAATACGTCAGCGGAATTATTTTACATATACCACAAAGCTATGTGTCCAGTTTTGACACCGTGTATATAGGCAATTGAAAGACGTGTTGAGTTGACAGGGAACTCGCAAGGCTGATCTTCACGTCAGTGTTATGCTATGGTATCGGAGTGCAGGATAGCAGGTAGCTGAATGAACAATCAACAATTCTATGTTGTTGTAATCATCATCTATAGGAATTCATATATCGATTATAAAAAAAGCCGGCGATTATTCATCCACGAATAGTTTATTTACATTAACAACATAGTTTTCATTACATCTCAACACACCTTGCGGCTTTGAAGCTTTAACACAGAGATCATCTAAGAAAAGGCCGTTGTTTCAACCGCGTAACGTTTTAAGAAGACATGGCACACTATGACGAAACGTTAGTGTAGTCTTCGCGCATCTGTCCAAGGACTATTACATATGTTTACGATATTCATTCATGGCAGCACTGACTTTTCATCCCTGCATGCATTAACATGACCGAAGTTCTGAGTTCATGAGTGATGAATAGGGCAACATGGCTTAATTCCAAGCATCTTCCACGTGTTTCTTGTCCACGTATTGTATCAGCTGCTGCTTGTTAAATTCTTCAACACTCAGCCTGCTTATGGGAGATATTTCATTAAAATCGTTATATTATAGAGATCTGTAATACATTTATACTTGCAGTGAAAACATGCAAATCAGGATAAAGTAGATTCTCGTCCCAGTAGCACCTAGTCCTGAGTGGGGATGTTCAGTTTATAAATAGACTTGCATATGAGCTGAGCTAAGCTAAGAACCAATATCACTGAATTCCCATACTAGTAGCTCCGTCCCCCCGTTCAACAGCCAGCGAAGAGTTATACTACTAATGGTTCTCGCCACTATCTGATTGAAAGTTCTCATTGTCTTCCCTCTCAGTTTTAAGATTCTTCCAGAACCCCTGCCTATCCTCCGCAATATCATTCTTTCCAAATACAGGTTTTTAATCTATTCCCCCGCCTTCTCCATCTGGTCCCACAGGCGCTCGACCACCTCTCCCTTGTCCATAGGTATTCTACCACCAAGAGGTGCATTACCTGCCAGCCAGCCTATCAGTCTGTTTATTCCCTCGCACTTCCGCATGGTCAGGGAAATAAATTAATACAATTCACACAATCTGTGACATCTGAAGCGAGGATAGCCGTTCCATATAAAATGTTTCTTTATCCACCTTACTTAGAATACTCCTTGAGTCCGTAATGAATACGGTGTTGCAGTGGTCTCCTCTAACCAACGGAATGCCGCTTTTAATGCTTCCATTTCCATTCTCATGCTGGAGGTCGTAGTCGCATATGCCAAACCCTCCTTTTTTCAAGCCGTCAATTAGCCTTCGCGATAAAACCCCAATCACCACGTCTGTTTCTCACCACTGACCCATCGGTGTATATCACTATGTTACCCTAATGTGCTTTACTCTGGATCAGTTGTTGCACCTCAACCTCTATGTGGCCTGCTGCCCATTCTGTGCACTCACTTCCCTGTGTTACTATTACATTGTGCCAGTCCCACATTTCTTCCGATACTAGTTAAAGCATCTAAATCTTCAAATCAACAATACTGACCAGATAAATTCTACATTGCTCCCTATTTTACCCCATCCACCATTTCTCTCTCTATTTTACCCCATCCACCATTTCTCTCTCTCTCTCTTACATCTCCTATCTCTCTCTTACATCTCCTATCTCTCTCATTCTCACTCCCCCTCCCTCCCTCCCCATACTCCCTCCTTCTCCACTCCCCCGCCCTCCCTCCTGTCTTCGAGTTTGAGAAGCAGCAGCTGGCACTATACACAATTATAACTTAGATGTTTGATGTTGTCACATATGATGTTGTTGGTAGCATTTCAGATCTATCTGAATACAGTTCACTTAAAGATATTTCCATGTCGACATGGACACTTTCGTTGTGAAATACGGTAATTCAATATTGAAGTATTATTTCACGAAATGTATTTGCAGCGTTTAAACTGATGATATTGCACAGGTTTTTTTTTTATCGTTTTCTTTTTCGGCATATAATTCATGATACCGGATTTACGGACTTCCGGGAGGTTTGGTGTATTTCATGTACTTGTTTATTATACATGGGTTTTGGTCAACATGAACATTGTTTTGTGATGTGAGTGTTCCATTTTTCTAGTTATTCTACCATATTGTTCGTTATTTTAACAAAGCTTCATTTCACACATGAATCTATTGCTACGGTCACAGTTACAGAAGGTTTACAAGTGTCATCTTGGTTTTCTGTGAAACAAGTTGGCACCTTCGCATTTCATGAGTGATATTCTGTTTGACACCGAACTACGAGTGTTCGCCGGCCGAACAAACAACAAATGATTGTTATCAACAAAATAATAATAATGAATACGTGTAGATTCTAGGAAAGATACTTAAATCGCGGTAACATGTACGTCACAGGTTTATTTTTGTTTTTCAATATCCGGAAATCGAAATTTTAATCGAGTTTTTTTTTTTTTTTTTGGAGGAGGAGGAGATGAGAGGCAGGAGGAAACTAAGAAGAGAGGAGATGCTGGGCTGTTTGACATGTCATGGCATAGAGGAACGTCGGTTTCAGAACTGATAGTTAACCAAGAGACCGAAGGCTGTGGACAGACATGATCACCAACGCCACACGACATGGACTATAAAAATAAGAAGAGCAAGATTGGACATAACATGCGGCCAGCTACAAAGCGAACAATGGTTATTTTCAAATGTATATATGATGTAAGTCTTACAGTTTGGCATTACCTGGAATGTGTACACTGATATATCTATATTCGTTACTTATATATATATATATATATATATATATATATATATATATATATATATATATATATATATATATATATATATATATGAGTTTTCACGTTCTTAACTATGTACCGTATGCAGGAACTCACCATTACAGATTGTATCAACATACCCCATATTTTCAGATGTTTTACAATAGTTTACAGGACTTATTGCCTGGCATAATTCATCGCATCTCACCGGGAACATGTTGCAGAAATCCTGCAACATAAACTGAAGCAATAAGATACATCCTTCAAGCTGAAACACACAACACAAATATTCACACAGTAATTTCAATTGCCTACTATGGATGATTGGCAACGGGCAATAACAGTACCAATATGGAAAAAGAAAGGCAGTATGAGAGAGTGAGAAACATACAGAGGTATATCACTCCTGGGCCATCTAGGGAAAATGTACTCAAAACTATTGTAACAAAGAGCTAGACCCATAATTGAACAACAGTTAAGCAGAATACAATTTGGTTTTCGGAAAGGTAAAAGTTGCACTGATGCACTATTTACACTTAGACAAATATGTGAAAAAACTATCGAAAATAGTGATCAGCAGAATATTGTGTTTGTAGATCAGGAAAAGGCTTTCGATGGAGTAGACAGATACAAATTATGGACCATCCTTGAAGACTATGGGATACAAGGGCAATTCTAGAAAACATCATAGCCAAGTATCACTCGAGGCAAAGTGCAGTAAGAACACAAGAAGGTATATCAGATATGTTCACAGTCAATACAGGAGTGAGACAGGGATGTGTGCTCTCTCCTCTGCTATTTAATATCTACATGGGCAGAATATCCAAAGAAGCACGTCTCGACAGAACAGATTCAGAAAATATAGAACTCTTTACTCCAGATGAAACAACTGACCAATAGGGAATAAATGAACTTCTATTTGCAGACGATCAGTGCTATTTTACAGCGATGAGGGGAGACTACAAAATCATATTACTAATCTGAGTTCAATCTGCAGCAGATACAATATGAGTATAAACACAGCCAAACCCGAAGTAATGCAAGTTACCAGATCGCCGGGCCCATTAAATATACAGATAAATAGCACAACACTGAAACAAGTTAAAGAATTCAAATATCTTGGAAGTATGATCACAGACGATGGCAGATTGGACAGAGAAATCAAAATCAGATGTCAAAAAGCTAGTGCACTTACATATCAACTACCACCCTTACTGAAACATCCAAATATACCCATGTCCGCAAAACGACAGATAATAAACAGCATACTCACACCAACCCTATGCTACCAATCTCAAACTTGGATGTTATCCAAATCACACTTTCGCAAAATCAAAACCTGCGAGATGAGATGCCTGATGAGAGCTGCCAACTTAACAATCCGCGAAATGCTGTTATCAGACAGACAGTGGGATCAACACCTTGTGCCACAATTATTGAAAGATAGGAGATCAAGTGGTTTGGTCATGTCGTTACAATGCAACACCAACAACTACCATCACTGGCCTTACATCAAAGTTCATCTGCGACGAGACCAAGAGGACGTCCAAGAAGAAAATGGATTGACGACATCAAAGACATTGTACAACCACACGGAAATGACACTATTGCTGGAGCGCAAATTATTCCTCCCCACGCCGCTTGACGGCAGGAGTGGAAGATGATGATGATGATACAGTAAATTTAAACTGACTATCGTATATTTTGTTAACACAAAGTTTTTTTGTTTTTTTTTAATGAATGGCAATTGCCTCTGCCAGTTTTACCATACCACCATTTTGTGTGTTAAACGTGTGTGTGTTATGTCCCTGACGAGATGCATCGAATTATGCCAGTTAATCGTACAATCTATTTGTGTCTTCGTTATTCAAATTCACTACGGGATAATATTGTTTTCAATTTTACAATATTTGTTTTTTTAACGATTAATATTGAATACATTGTTCTTTTATTCAGTTCTTTTCTGACACATAACGACTCATTCTCTTCTACACCAACTTTATTTTGTGCATTTATTTTCAAATGTGTCTGTTTATATATTTTCCATGACTATAAAACAATCAATTCAGACCACATGTATTTACCATAAATTTTATATTTCTAACTCACACTTGAATCTCACTTGTTAATTTCCTTTCTCATGATATTCTTTAGCATATCATTGCTATTTGTTAATGGACCAATTGTGGTGTGTACATTTTTAATAATTTATTTGGTTTGTCCTCTAGATAATTTGTTCACCTGAAATTGTATGTCATGTTGGTAGGCTTGCCCAATATTTGTATGTCACTTTGATTGGTTCGCCGAAAATTTATACATCACTTTGGTAGGTTGCCTGAAATGTGGCCTGAAATGTGTATGGCATCCTGGTATGTTTGCCTAAAATATGTATATCACTTTGGTAGGAACATGTCCATAATGCATATTGCCATTGAGGCTTGACATTGTTATACACACTCATCCTGTATATAGGGTATCTGTTCTATAGGCTTCCCTATAACGAGAATTCATGAAGACTGTTAAATACTGTTTTATGTAGCTAAGAAAGATATACATTTATCAGGAACATGTTGAATGGAAGGGGGGAGGGGGTACAGAGTTTAAAGCCTAGAGGGTTCGACTTATTGGCCAGGGTTTAATCCCATATGGCTCGGCCTCTTCCCACATGGCGGCCTGCTGAAAGCGTCGCACAAAGCAAGAACCCCCAAGCTTAGGCGACAACCCCCCAGGAGTCTCTGGGAAGATTGCACCCGTGAACCGAATGACGTAGCTCGGAATCGAACCCACATCATTCGAAGCCAGAGGCAGGCGGTTAAAATATATACCCTAACTATGGCGTGCAGTTAGGACGATTACATAGCCAGTCAGCCCAGCTGTGTTGTAAGATGAGGAAAATTACAACACAGCGAACCAGGTCACCAAGGTGGGTTTGGATCCGTTTCATACGTCACATGCTAGAAGTCGGCCCGTGCACGGTGGTCTTCGGTCTATGTCATATTTCACACTGTATCTTTAGTCTGTGACATATATCATAAGGTATGCTTGGGTCTATGTAATATACCACATGGTAGGCTTAAGTTTATGTCATATATCACACGGCAGTCTTTGGTCTATGCCATATATCACACGGCAGTCTTTGGTCTATGTTGTATATCACACGGTAGTCGTCGGTCTATGTCAAATACCACACGGCAGTCTTGGGTCTGTGTTGTATATCACACGACAGTCTTCAGTCTATGTTGTATACCACACGACAGTTTTCTGTCTGTGTTGTATACCACACGGCAGTAATAGGTCTATGCCATATATCACACGGCAGTCTTCGGTATGTGCCATAAATCAAACGGCAGTCTTCGGTCTATGTTGTATATCACACGGCAGTCTTCGATCTATGTACTCATGGTACACCATAGACTTGGGTCTATGTGAACTGCCAGACACAGCTCTGTCAGTTGTGTCCTGGCCACAAATAGAAGCCGCCATTTATCATGGGTTCGAATCCATATCGAGGCTATTTCCTTTTTACATGTACCTGAGATGATAGGTAGACACAGCCTGGAAACGACATGGGAAGTGTACGCGGCCGTCTTGATATTGACCCCGTCAACCATCGAGTGCTGATTGGTCTATAAATATGTGGGGCCAGAATCCAATACCCAGTACACCTCAAGGCATGGAAGAGGGTAATTTACTTTTGCTTTACTTATCTTATACCCAGTACGCCCCAGGACGGGGAGAAGGGTAATTTACTTTTGCTTTACATATCTTATACTCAGTACGCCCCAGGACGGGGAGAAGGGTAATTTACTTTTGCTTTACTTATCTTATACTCAGTACGCCCCAGAACGCGGAGAAGGGTAATTTACTTTTGCTTTACTTATCTTATACCCAATACGCCCCAGGACGGGGAGAAGGGTAATTTACTGTTGCTTTACTTATCTTATACCCAGTACGCCCCAGGACGCGGAGAAGGGTAATTTGCTGTTGCTTTACTTAACTTATACCCAGGACGCGGAGAAGGGTAATTTACTTTTGCTTTACTTATCTTATACCCAGTACGCCCCAGGACTCGGAGAAGGGTAATTTACTTTTGCTTTACTTATCTTATACCCAGTACTCCTCAGGACGCGGAGAAGGGTAATTTACTTTTGCTTTACTTATCTTATACCCAGTACGCCCCAGGACGCGGAGAAGGGTAATTTACTTGTTGCTGCAATCAGAAGCCGTACTGGCACTGTCTTGATTGTTATTTCTATAATGTTCTTGAAACCGAATAATAGAAGGACAGCATTTGGATTGACGCCGCGGTAGCGTAGTTGTTAGGACACTCGCATGCCAGTCTGGTTGTCACGGCTTAGATCCACAACGGGCCGGATTCGGATGTTTTAAATTGGAGTGGACACCCGGGTAAACTCAGCCTAAACTGGCTATCGGGACATGTCTAGGGAAGTAAAGGCTAATGGCGTGATACTGACCACATCAGATACTGACCTCATCATGTACTGACCACATCAGATACTGACCACAGCAGATACTGACCTCATCAGATACTGACCTCATCATGTACTGACACCATCAGATACTGACCTCATCAGATACTGACCACATCACATATTGACTTCATCAAATACTGACCACATCAGATAATGACATCACATACTGACCACTTTAGATACTGACCACATCACTAACTGACCACATTACATACTGACCGCATCAGATCCTGACCACATCATATACTGACCACATCACTAACTGATCACATCATATACTGACCACATTACATACTGACCTCATCACTAACTGACCACATCATATACTGACCACATCACAAAATTGACCACATCATATACTGACGACATTACATACTGACCTCATCAGATACTGACCACATCAGATACTGACCACATCAGATACTGACCACATCTGATACTGACTACATCAGATACTGACCACTTCACACACTGACCACACCAGATACTGACCACTTCTCACACTGACCACATCAGATACTGACTACATCACATACTGACAACATTACATGCTGACCACTTCACTATCTGACCACATCATACCTGAACATATCAATAACTGACCACATATACTGACCCATCACTAACTGACCACACCATATACTGATCACATCACAAACTGACCACATCATATACTGAACACTTCACTAACTGACCACATCAGATTCTGACCACTTCACTATCTGACCACATCACTAACTGGCCACATCATATACTGACCACATCACTAACTGACCACTTCACTAACTGACCACATCATATACTAACCTCATTAGATACTGACCACATCAGATACTAACCACATCAGATACTGACCACATCAGATACTGACCACATCAGATACTGACCACACCAGATACTGACTCCGAATGGTCTATAACAATATGGGTTTAGCACCATATGCACTATGCGAATTAAGGCGTGTAGACGGGTCCTTGACTTGTCTTATTTTTATGCTTGTTGTTGATGTTAACTTAACCAGAACTTCACACCCGGTCACATGAATCAACAATGCCACATGTTGTTTATCCATATCTTCCATTTACACTCCAAGCCATGGGATGTCCATGCAATCTGTATTGTTACTACACATTATTTTCTGTATCATTCGTGCACTATGGCAGTCGGTGCTGGCTGTTTAGTGCATTTAGTAAAGCAAACAACCATAGATTTGGTTTTTAATGAAAGTTTGATTTCAGAAACGTGTCACAATTATGTCCTTTGGCACTGTTGATCTGTTGTATGTTATAAAAGGAAGCTTAAATTGTACTTTGCATTTTTGCATTAGAAAACAATCTCCCTACAAATTATGGAATCTAATAATTCAGCACCGTACCCTTTTGATGTAATCTTATTAGATAATATTATGGGAATGTCCTGAATGCTGTGATGTCGGTTCCTAAATCAATCAATCAATCAATCTTATTAGAAAAACGGAAACTGTTATACTAGGCCGTGGGTTTATTTAGCTGCTGTCTAATTGGTTTTGATGATAATCTTCCCCAGTTCATTATCTTTTAAAATCAAGAGACATAGCACGTGGTTACTGTTAAGAATCTTGTGTTATAACTATTCAGTTACATTTGTGAGCAAATACAAGGAAAACTACACGGGTTGACACTCACAGTATACGTGCTGGCACTCACACAGAAGCAAGAAGCAGAAATAATTGTACATTTAAAATGGTTGCGTGTTACATGCAGGGCGCTGCAGTCCAACACCAAATGGGTTTTCTGGGGAATTGTGCGTTCAGTAGTTTGCCATTGCTTTCTGATCGAGATGTCGACTGGTGTGGGGAACGGTTCTACTACCCCGTCGTCGAAGCACAGGAATTTAAAGCGTAAGCCTCTTAAACCTCTCGGCCATGCAGACCTCTAATAAAACACTAACATGGTAGTTACATATCCTTTACAGGACGTCACAGTCAACTCCAGCATTTTGTGGCTGTTTGTGATTTTCTTGGAAAGGTTACGTTCAGTAGTTTGCGATTGCTTTCTGAACGACCGACATTCATATTATTGTATGAAAATCACTGCAAGGCGGTCTGCTGCCAAATCGCCCGCAGCTGTGTTTCGAACGCTGTAAGTGGTATTACGAACTTGTCAGTAACCCCTTCTTCACAGGCCGTCTAATACACTAGACAGCAGTACTCTGAAGCTATAGATTCGAAAGTGTCACATCTAAATAAGGACAGCACTGAGTTAAACGAGCCATCACTGCTATCACCGAGCTGTTTCAAAAGACAAATCAACGTCAATTGTGACTACTCCACAAACAAAAGATAGACAAAAGCCAGCGTTTCAGTGAATGTTTTCTTGGAAACGAAACATGAAAGGCAACAATAGGTAGCTGAAATCAGAAATATCACATTCCGAACTGCTTGACTTGTGAATTACTGTTGTTGGCAATGCGATATTTCTGCCCTCGGCTAAGTATTCGTGTTAGATGTTTTTAGTTTGTTAGGACATTCTTTGATTGACTGTGATTTCCTTCGTCGTTTGTGCCCTTCTCCCTAGCCACGGTGTACCTTGATGTCTCTGTTGTAGAGGTCAGCGTGGCCGAGAGGTGTGCTTCAACTTCCCCTGCACTGACGACGAGGTAGTGGGTTAATTCTTCATACCGGCCAGTCGGATTTAAATGTTGACTTATTGTTCAGAAATTAATGGCAACCGGTTGAACATATATCTAAATAAATCTACCTGGGGTTGCTGGCTTCGTCCTGCAAAGGACATGCACAAGTTAGAAGCCGCAGTAGCGAGGTGACTAGACGCTCGCCTGCCGATCCGGTCGACATGGGTTCCATCCTCATCCGTGCTATTAGAATTTTTTTTTTTTAATGAACTAGTCTGTCATTCCACCCAGCCTAAAATTGGCACCAGGAAATGTCTCCAGAAGTAAAAGCCGTCGTCGTGACGCTGACCACACCCCCCCCCCCCTTTCAAGTGTGGCTTGGTCTTTACAAATATTCTTGCATTATATGCCCAGTGTACATCTGGCGTCTAAAAGGGTCATCGACCTCCATACTTCGCTATGGTAGCAGCCAGCCAGAATAGATAACCGAGATTCTGTTATATCCACAATATTGTTGTCTGTATCTCCTTGTCAAAATGTATGATTTTATTTGTTGAAAGTGGGGGGATACATTTCAGCTTGTTGCTACTCTGATCAGTATTGTCACAATTTATGTTGCTTGTAATGCTTTTGGTGACATTGAGAAATGCTGTGTTCAAGATGGTAGGTGATTACTTCAGATTTCATCCCGCGCAGTTATTTATGTCTGCTCCATTGTATGTATGTTATATTGTGTGTCTGTTGAGTTGTATGCCTGTACAGTTGTATGCCTGTACAGTTGTATGCCTGTACAGTTGTATGCCTGTACAGTTGTATGTCTGCTCTTTTGTATGTATGCTCTATTGTATGTCAGTTATATTGCGTATCTGTCATGTTGTGTGCTTGTTCTATTGTGTGCCTGTTCTGTTGTATGTCTGTTCCGTTGCATGCTTGTTCTGTTGTATGCCTGCTCCATTGTATGTCTGATATAGTGTATTTCTTCTTTATCGTATGTCTGTTCTATTGTATGTTCTATTTATGTTTGCTCTGTTGTATGCCTGTTCTATTGCATGTCTGCTCTATTCTATACCTGCCCTATTATTTTCTGCTCTATTGTATGTATGTTCTATTATATGCTCTATTGTATGTCTGTTCTATTATAAGCTCTATTGTATGAATTTGAAGCTATAGATTACAATGTATCACACCCTGCCAACTCTTCGGCGAAGAGGTTACAAATACAATTCGTAATCCCGTATACCGTGTTCGAAAGACAGCTACAGGCTATTTGGTGGTAGACTGCCTTGCGCTGGTTTTCATACAATAATACTACTGAACGTAAACTTTCTAAATAATTACAAACGGCCCAAAAATACTTAGTTTACTGCTGTGTCCTGTACAAGATATGCAACTAACTGCTTTTTCTATTGTATGACTGTTTTATCGCATTTCAGCGGTATTGTGTGACTTGTTCTAGTGTGTGTCTGCTATTTTGTGTGACTTGTTCTAGTGTATGTCTGTTATTTTGTGTGACTTGTTCTAGTGTATGCCGCCTGCTCTGCTGTATGCGTGTTCTATTGTATTCCTACTCTGTTGTGTGACTTGTTCTAGTGTATGTCCGTTATTTTGTGTGACTTGTTCTAGTGTATGTCTGCTGTTTTGCATGCCTGGTATATTGTATGTTTGCCCTCTTGTATGATGATTTAATCGTATGTCTGTTCTATTGTATGTCTGATATATGTCACATCTGTCGTGTTGAATGTCTGTTCTTTTGACAGACTGTAGCATATGATCCAGGGTAAGACATCCGTGACTACTTAAGTAGCAAGAGAAGACAGCAAGTGAATGCTTGGCTGTGGTGTCTCTGGCTGTCAGTGACATGTCAGTATTGTATGCTGATGTTTATTTATACTTATAATTAGTAGATGCCCGGAAACCATGATTGTTATTTGAATATATGGTTTTCACCGTGACATACTTAATTGTTATTATATTAATTCTTAAACGCCCCGATAGTGTTCCATGTTCGCTGGGATGTTTTTCTTTCTGTTTCTCGTTCAATGCCATTTTTTTTTCTTTTTGTCCGTTTATACAATCAGCGTTAGATTGTTTGTTTATCTTATTAAAATTAAACATTAGATCGTTTCTTTACCTTGTCGGACTTTAATGATAGCTTGTTTATTGATTCGGTGTGCAATCAACGATACACTGTTTGATCATCTCGTCAGAATTCACTGTTAGATTCTTTGCCCACCTCTTCAGAACTCATTGTTAAATTGTTTGCTTTTCCTCGGTTGATTTCTCGGTAGACTGTTTATCTCGTCAAAATTTACTGGTCAATTGTTTGTTTATCTAGTAAGAATTCACCGTTAGATTCTTTGAGGATCTCTGTAGATTTCAACGTTACATTGTTTGCTTACCTCGTCAAAATTCACTGGTAAATTGTTTGTTTATCTAGTAAGAATTCACCGTTAGATTATTTGCTTTTATCGGTAGATTTCAACTTTAGATTGCTTACCACTTCGGAGTGTACTGTTGGATTTTTTTCTGTCTCGTTCAAATTTACCATTATATTTTTTTAATTTACCTTGTGATAATTTAACGTTAATTTTTTTATTGTTTAATTCGTTGGAATTCAACGTTAGATTGATCACCTCGTGAGAATTCGATGGTAGATTCATGGTCAGATTGTTTGTTTATTTATCTTTGTTATAATTCTTGGTAAGATTGTTTATCTCGTTAGAATTCATGGTTAGATTGCTCTCGCATCTGCTTACAATTCGTGGTCAGATTATTTCTTTATCATGTTAGAATACAACTCAGATTGTTTCACTTATGTTAGTGTTGCATCTCCGTTAACATCGACACACGTATGCATAATATTATCATGTTTCTGTTGCTATTGCGAATCCCCCCATTTGCCCAAAACAGTAAAGCTCCCATTAATCGCCTCGATTTTCACATGATTGAATATTTTTCTGTGCCATACATTTGATTTTCTAGTGCTCGCACTAGGCGCCATATCTTTCTTGGTCATCATAATCCTTGTTCTGCAATTTTACATGTTGACATGATGTGTTTTTCTTTTTACTTAACCTTTACAGCGTAGTTGTTTTTTTATGTTCTCGTGGGGAGCAATGATATATCCCGGTGCTTGCAGAAGTCAATTTACATTTTTGCGGCGTGACGTTTTACACATATTATCTCCCTGCTAATGATTTGAAGGCTGTTGGTCAGTAGGTAAAAATACCGATATATAATATGAGCTGCATGGCGCGGCCAGTCTCTTCCTGTCTTCTTAAGTATTAGTTTACTGGTCGTTACCTAAACCAGTATCTCCCTGCTCAGCGGTTCTCAATCTGTGCTCCCGCCCGTACTGGGAAGTCACGATAGTGTTTGGGGAGCGCAGTCGGCGGTTTTGGATTTTGTTTCTTTGATATCTCCTCCCCCCCCCCCCTCCCACCCCCAATTAAGTTGTAAATTAAACATTGATTTACTTGTGGTTTGCAAAGGTGAAATGTTTGAGCAAGTCCTAAAGTTTTTAAATGTCCATATGCCGGCTCATTCTTGCCTGTGGACCCGATGGTGACGGCTGTGCATTCACATCGACACGAATTTTTAAAATTGACCCTCCCGGGCTGACCCAGCCAAATATGGGCACCAGGAAATGTCTGGGAAGTAAAAGCGACAAGCGTGATGTTGAGTACATCACTCAGCGGGTGCCGATTGATCTATACACATATAACCATATTCCCAACACACCTGAAGACAAGGACAATTGGTCCTTAACATCTTACGTTTGCATTTGCCATCACCATACATTATTTTTTATTGAGTCGCAATACCTGCAAAAGTTAACAGTCCTCTCTAAAAACGTGAACATATAGCGCTCTATCCACATGATAGAACGTAACCTCCAAATATGATTCAGAATCATACAGGAAATAGGGGGACCCCTAATTGTCAACAACTCTGCCCCTCCATATGGGAGCGCTGCAAACATTCAATGGACTCATCTGTGCTGAGTTCCGTGCAATGACTGTCATCACTTGTGAAGGTGTGCTGATGTATGGTGGCCAGACCTTCTACTGCTACAGCCAGTCCTTTCTTAATCAGCTCTTCATGAACACGGACGCCGATATTCAGCAGTTGTACAGTACATCCAGTACACGCCTGCCTTCCACCATCATCTTCATTTCTTGCACAGCTTCAGGTGTCCAGCCACTCTCCGTGGGTCCAACTCCTGCCAGCGTGGCCCTCAGAGCCCATGGTAAAAGGCTCGAGAACTTCTCAGGTAAGTGATGAAGGCTTGAGACTTCGACTGACGCAGTATGACCATAATCAAGGTAGAAGATTCGACAGGTTCCAGCATCACTCATATTGTTCACTTCAATGCGGTACCAATGATCTTCATACTCTGCAGCCAGGATGTCACCAACATCAGCTTCTTCCACCGGCCCACACGCCTCAGTCTGATCGGAGAAATATTCACAGATTTCATTCATCATTTTCTTCAGTCCTTGTTTATTCTTTTCCAACTGGATGTAGAACAAGTTGGGCTCATCCGCGTAGGTAACTGTGACTTCAGTTCTCTCATCAGCGAACACGGAGCCACGAGCAAATTCTGGATGCTCCATGACACCGGGTACCTCTTTGCACTGCTGTGTCTTTAAATGTTGAACAGAAGGGAACTTCACGAATCACACACAAACGTCGCCACCAGACTGCCAGCTTCTGCCTGCTTGTTTCACGGGTTGTTCGCGTCACTGTTGACAATATACTTTTTTTTTTTTTTTTTTAAATCAGTAAATCAATTACTTTATTATGAACACATTCAAAAATGTACATCTAAATCACCAAAGCAAAGGTGTATAATGTTTCTAAAGAACACATTTGAGAATTATAGTATTTGATTCACTGTCAACATAAGACATTGGTTCTGTTTAGGCACTGCATGGCAGATATACAACATGAGACATTAGTTCAGTATAGGTAATGGATACCCGACAACATAAACATTGACAGATTTTACAGTATATAATGTATTAATGATGCAATTTTAATGAAGATTATCACTAATCAGCATGGGCGTGTGCCAGCCTCCTCATAGCCGATAAGTATACGATCCAACCGCCAGTAATGAAGAGGATCGCGCCGCCAATGCTGAGTACAAGCGAGTATCCAAAACTGGCCGAGAAGCCAAAACTTGCTCTGCTCTCCGTTAAGACATGCCAAAGAATTACGCACACGACAATGCAGACAAAGGCCAAACTGCCTGCAATGGTAGCATACAGCAGACATTCTGTTTTCTGTATTCGACCCGTGTTTGATCTTGTTAAGTCAAAGATTATTATTGCAGCCTCTAAAAGAGCAAACAGGAGCCCAATGGTGGCGGATACTTGACTTGCTATTATGAATCCTGTTTTGTGGCCGTAAAGAAGGCACAGGTCTTCTACGCAGCCTCTGTAGAGTCCAAAACTATACGTTAGATTGGAACTGTCGTATTGTTCGACAGTCCATGCCGAGGTCGCCATTCCCAGCACATGAAATACTATGCCTACTGCAATGTCAGCGAGGCGCACTAGTGTCGGAATCATCGTGTTTAGAGGCGGCATAGTTGTGTCACGGCATGACACATGATGGATGGAATCTTTTATATATTGATTTTTGTCCTTTCTTGTGTAGACACATCAAGGGTGTAGCATAGGTGGGAGCGCAAGCGCAATTGAAATACCACTACTTTTATCGTTTCTTTACTTATTCAGTCACTCGGTAGAGATTTGTACGCAGCAGACGAGAATAATCTCCGGCGGGCCTATTCTCGCCGGTCGCGAGATCCGCACAATGGAAGGATGGGGGATTTGCTTGCAATAGACAGGCAATATCTCCTGCGGCAGCTCTGGCGGGCCTATTCCCGCTGGTCGCGGGGTCCGCTTAAAGTCAGGTGGAGAGTCTGATGATAGTGCACGCTTTACACAGGTCCGGACACTTGTGATCGACAGATGTGCGCGCCCTCATGGTCCGGGCTCGTACAAGGCCCTCACCTGTGGGACTTGGCTGAACGCCTCTAAATCGGGTCCCTTGGGTGTCAGGGTCTGGCCATAACTCGCCACCGGCTCGTGGTGGTGAGGTCTCGGTGGATTGACGCTGTGCCGCCAGCGTCTGCAGCCTACCTTGTGCCAGACGTATTGGTTACCCATTCCTCTGGAATACACAAGACTAGGCCGAGAGAGAGGTCATGTCGTTTGGGCGTCACACGATTCTCTGAAGCTCTGCCCAGACATTGTGATGGAATATTGGCCACATTCCACTCACATACTTTGGTCTGTAAAGACTGCAAGGTGTCAACGACTGTGTTCTTATTTCTCGAGTTGACAATATACAATAACACAAATTACATAATTGAATAACACCTCGAAGTTTCTGGAAAAGTCTGCGGATGTCTATACTTAGTTTTATGGTATTAAATCACGAGAAACAAATTACACATACAGTTCAGGAGAAAACCACCTTTATATCCACGTTTGACATGTGTACTTGTGTGAAAATATTTAGATACATTCAGAAATTTCTAATAACTTCTATTAAGGCTGGGAGAACACTAGAACACAATACAAGCACGTTATGTTTTTGATTCCTATTACGTGTGAGTGGGTAGCCTGTTGAAATAAGTTGCATGACCGTGGAGCAGTTATTTCCCTCATGGGGATTGAGTTTGGCTTCATGATTGTGGAGCAGGTATTTCCCTCATAGGGATATAGTTTTGGGTTCATGACTGTGAAGCATTATTTCTCTCATGGGGACTGAATTTGGGTTCATCATTGTGGAGCATTATTTCCCTCACGGGGACTGAGTTTGGGTTCATGATTGTGGAGCCTTATTTCCCTCATGAGGACTGAGTTTGGGTTCATGACAAGAAAATGTTGCATGTCCTTCCCAGGAGGTTGTAATCAACCCCAACCCCAGCTTGATTTACTGGACAATTTGTTTGTTGGCTGGTTTACTGTTGCTTTCTGAATGAGAAGTCAACGTTGAAGTATACATGGCCGGTGTCGGGACTGAACCCGCTACCCCGCCGACAGTTCTTGGTGTTCAGTTAATGGTAGTGATACGAACAGCCGAGTTGCCCAAACGCATAATTGACCTGACAGCAGTGGCAAAGCGAAGGGACGCACTCAAGCTGTCAACATGTTAACTAAGAGGGAGGGGGATATGTAGCGACTTTAATGGGAGACATCTAATGGCAGTAGAAATGTGGTTTTTTCAGGAAAATGTACATAATACCATGGGTGAACAGAAACACGGGACTTCTACAAGAAGCAAATGAAAACTGTAAAATGATTAGAGAATTTAGATGAAGACAGTCAAGATATTGTGGGCACGATATTAGGAGAAATAAACAGGAAAACTTAATGACAGCTTATGAAGGTGATTGGACAAGAGCAAAAGGAATGCAGAGAGATAAATACCTGGATGACTTGGCTACATGGCACAGTCGGAACAAGAACACAGAGCTGATCCTAGACTCCCTTGATTTTGTGAGATTGCGTAGTGCTGTTATCAAATTCCCTTCTAGATGGAACCGTTTTATTGATTTAAGGCCCAAGGGTTGATCACACCACATGAACTAGATACCTGAACATCTCCCAGGTCAAGCGGCTGGCCTAAAACTAACCTCATTTCATGAGAGGAAATAGAGAAGAAGGGCAGAATGTCATACGGGCCTGCGTGCCCAATTTTTAACCCTTTGAAAATAAAGATTTTCGTTCGTTCGTTCAGTCCAGCATATCTAGGTCTATGACCATAATCCCAACATGCTAGAACAATAAGGGAACTGGGTGCTTCAATGTCTGCGCGTCGTGACATGTTTTAATTGGGCCTGCGCAGGCGTACTCTTGTTCTTCATTTAAAGTTTACTGGTTGTGTCTCTGTTTGTGAAACATTCGTGTAGATATCATTGTTGCTTTGTATTAAACAATCCATGTTTGACTTTTGATGAACTGTTTGCTCGATTGTTTGTCACAGCTGTGTACATATCAACAATGTTTGTAATCATATATTTCTATATTATGTTTTCAGTTTTCGTTTGCTTTGCTTTTGCGATACCATATGCCCGTCTGTACATTTAAGCGAAGTCCGATATAACTATGGGGGTCACAGTGGCTAGTACCTTCCTCATGTTATTCGTATATTATTTTATTATACTTAAATTATTTTCTCTCACTTCCTTTCTCATTACTTGCTTACTTGATTGTTTCACTTATTATTCTCCTTCTAACCCTGTACGGAGACAACTACCGGTAGAAGTATAAGCATTGTTTCTCTCATCGAGTGTTAAACTGCTTATTTTAGATTGTAGACAACTGTCATGCTACTTCGTCGAAAGGCACGCTGTTTTGTTCACTGAATGTACACAGATGTAGTGATCTTGGTGTCTGTTACTTGTCCTAATCTGACTGTTATTCCCCATCGTTGACTAGTGTTCACTTACATTCCCGCTAATTAAACAATCTTGTGTTTTGTGTGTGTGAGTTAATTGTATAAAGCCACAAACACAATCACAATACTCGCTAGCTGTCTCGTATTTCTGGAACCACAAGCACAAAAACACTTCGCCATATTTGTCTCGTGTGTACTACGAGGATTCGCGGTCTCAAAGTAGTTAGACCCTTGCCTGCCAAGACAATGGTCCCAGTTGATTTCCCAACAGAGACAGTAATCATTTTCATCCTCGACCAGTAGAGTTCTGTTTTCGACTGGGTAGCAGACATTTTTCAGAAAGACCTTGATGATTGGACTGGACACCTCACCTCATATAGCATACCATATAATATGTGAAAGCTGAATCCGGTACACCACAGGGGCATTATCTGCTGTGGGGCTACGTTTACCTTTGACTACGAAGTACACGAAAACCATCACCATATTCTCTAGCAATCTGAAACCGCCAGTTTGAAAGCTAGTTATTCCGTGTTCAGTCTATGTAACTACGGACATAAAAAGGCCAGTCGATAGTTATTCCATGTTCGTTGTCTGTAACTACGAATATAATCGCGCCACTAGCTTATTATCCTGTGTTCACTGTCTGTAACAGCCAATAAAACCACGTCATTTGCTAGTTATCTCGTGTTCATTGTCTGCACATGCGAACATAACAAGGCCAGTCGATAGTTATCCTGTGTTCAGTATATATAACTACAAGCATAACCACATCACGCGCTAGTTATCTCGTATTCATTGTCTGTAACTGCGAACAAATCAACGCCAGTCGATAGTTATCTCGTATTCATTGTCTGTAACTGCGAACAGTACAAGGCCAGTCGATAGTTATCTCGTGTTCATTGCCCGTAACTATGACTATAACCACGTCATTTGCTAGTTATCTCGTGTTCATTGTTTGTAACTACAAACATAACCAAACCATTCGCAAGTTATTTCGTGTTCATGTCTGTAACTGCCAACATAACAAGGTCAGTCGATAGTTATCCTGTGTTCAGTATCTATAACTACAAACATAACCACCCCGCTCGATATTTATCTCGTGTCCATTGTCTGCAAACTACAAACATGCCATCGCTGCCGGCTAATTACCCCATGTCCAGTGTCTGTAACTACAAATATAATCAATCCAGTGTTCATTGTCTGTTACTGCTAACATAACCACACCACTCGCTGGTTATTTCGTGTGCATTGTGACTGCGAATATAACCACTTCACTTACCGGTTATCCTACACCTGGTTTCTTTTTTTTTTTTTTTTTTTTTTTGCATATCCTTTACAGGACATCGCTGTCAACACCAGCATCTTTCAGCTGTATGTTGATTTCTTTGCAAGATTACGCTCAGTAGTTTGCCATTGCTTTCTGAGCGGCCGGTTCACATACCCCGTAAGTTACCGATGCGATTCGAACCACTGCTGATTCTCACCGTCATCACGTTACCGACGAGAGTATACGAGATTACGGAGAAAAGTCATAACCTCTAAGCCACGAAGCCGGCTACACCTGGTTGGTGGCAAACCAATACAACAAAATCACTTACTTTCCTTAGTCCTCTCAATCTCGCTGACCGCGAACTCGGATACTAACAACTTCCACGTTCTTTCCCCTGTGTACTGTTTGTAGAATACATTTCAATACTATATTGTGTATGTTTACTATTTTGCTTAATGCCGTTACCGTACTTCTGCCATAAACTGCATTTTATATTATTTGTGCACTTCCAAGTATAATCACCATGATGTCTGCACAATTTGTTAGTGGTAAGCACAGCACAATGTTTTCAGTGTCATAATTCATACACTATCTGTTGATATTGAAAGTTTTACATGTACATGATGTGATTCATTTATATTCTTGTATCGTGTATGTATATATTTGTGACTTATTTGTATTTAGTGTAATCATAAACTTGTTTGTGGCACTTTTTTCCCAATGTTATGACTTTAACTTTAAATATGAGCACTTAACTAATGGATTTTACACACTAAATGCCATGATTTTTCACACTAAATGCCATGATTTGCCCGAGTTGCAAGTATATTTTCCTTAGTGTTTCCACAAGAGCGACAGGAAGGTAAATGGAATCCCGCTACTTATAAACACAATTTATGATTATACTTTGATTGCTAATATGTTTAACACATGTGCTTGTTTGATGTATTCTATACTGTTGTGTTGTTTTGCAGGATGTAACATGTAGTTATTTCGTTTTTCTTTGTGACTGACAAGTTAAAATGCACAAAAGATAGGGGAGGATTTGCACTTACATAATAGTAGGCAACGATTCTGAAAAAAAAGTTAGTTATAAGAACACATATATGACAGTATAACAGGAAGGCCTGTGGAGACTTGAACCATGCACACACTAGTCGACGCCATGTTCTTCCGGAATAACACATTAGACTCCATTTCCAGGTTGTATTTGTCAGTGACGTCAGCGTCCATGGCCTAGAGAGGGCGAACGCAGTTTTAGAACCCCGACATGCAGGGTTTATTCAGCCGCAGGCAATTTTGGAAGTAGACTGGTAAGCGTTGATGTTCATAATGGTCTGAGCGCCGGCCTGTGGGGGAGTTAGCTTTGCTGAAATGGAGCTGCACTGATAACTTCATGAGCGAGGTGTAACTAGAGATTTACGCTCGTCATCTGTATAAGTATGGGAAATTGGCCACCTATCCCTCTGTGTATTCAGGCATATAACATTTAAAACACCTATGACATTACTGATCCATAGCGTGACACTTTTCGGTACATATTTGGTTTAAAAATAGTTTCGGCCGTTTAGACAACAGCGGTAAAATTTTGCACGTAAAACTACCTAGAAAAACACAAACAATAACAACAGCAACCGCTTTTGATTCCAGTTATTGGTATAACCATACATGGACTGATGTGTACTTATAGAAGGAAGCAATAAGAAGTTGATATTGTTGTAGTTGTTAAAGGATAAATGAGACAATTGTAAAGACAACGGTTGAAGATTGATACTGGCCACACCATGAACGCCATGACATGGCTCAGTTATAGGTTGGGCTTCCTGTGTCAGGTGTCGTCAGTAGCCATACACCAGACAACAAAAGTAACAAGTCCCAACATAAGAGCCTGCACCGGGCGTGTAGTGTATTGGTACATCACATTTTTTCGCCCCCTGTGCACGCAGCAATAGGTGGCCAGTCGGTCTCACCTACCTGCAGGGAGTGGCAATGTATCGCAGGGATCCAACCATCGTCCACCCGCGCTCATGGCTTTATCAGCTCAGCTGTCTTTCTAACCGTTTGGCCAACTTTCCCGCTCCCCAGATATTATTGACCTTAATTAAATTGTTGCCGGTATTACGAACACAAACCACATAAAAGCATATACAATTGCAACGGTTTGTGCTTTAGGTTAACAATGTGTTAAAACAAGGACAGTAAGAAGACAGTTCTTCATGTTATAATTGAACCAACATGCACACATAAGTTGTGATCATCGCCCAGGGATGAGGAAAGAAGCAAATGTACAATAAAAGGGAATTGGTAACGCCTTGACACCCACTCACTCACTTACTCACTCACTGACGAGCAGTGATAGATTAAAAGACAAGCGTTTGAGTCACAGACACAACGGTCCATTTGGTAATGTTTTGTATTTTTCTCGTGCATAATTTGCTGTCCATTTGCACGTTCTCATACAACTGGTACCAGAGTTTACCTCGGGATCAAAACATTGACACTGAAATTGAACTGGCCACCACACAACGAAATTTTATATATGAAGTTACATTATTTCACACTGCTAGGCAGCGTCTTTTACTAGATTACCCTTCTGTCGAGCAAAATGGTCACAGATGAGTGAATAGTTCCGACACATTGTCCACACCAAGTCAAGTAAGTCTTGTCACATAATCCAAAAGTCTTCGGGACTCGTGTGATTCTACTGAGTAAGAGCAATATTCAGGAAGCAAGTTTAGCATTCTCCATCACATAAATTACTTGAGAAAAGCCGTCTTCGTTAACTAGAAGAGGCAGATGGAGGGCAGATATATCGTAAATAGCCACCCGGAGTTGAACTGAAGAGAGACAGCATGTAATATTAGTCGTACATCTTGTCAGAATGAAGAACAGCTCTACCACTGTGTGCTTACAGTAACAGACAGTCACCAATGCTAGAGGCCCACCGAGAATCAGATGTAGAGAAAGGCACACTTCACGAATACAAACTAAACACATTTAGTTCAAGATTAAGAACTGCCACTCTTCCCCACGCTTAGCAACAAAGATGAACCACAAACATTTGTCTAAACGAGGACAGATAATAGACATATCACAGAATGTAGATCACACACAATGTACAATTTTGTTGGTTGATATGTATGCGAAAGCATAGCCATATTATGTTGATTATTTTAACCTCATCTAGATAGTTCGGTGATACTTGTGCATATGTATAACTAGTGATACTGATCATAATTCTAATTCGTAACTGTGGACATTTCGTGATAATGTCTATATGGTTATAATCTGTACATTTGTAACAACAGACGTCATCATCGTTGTCAAAACCATCACTGTTATATGACGTGTTTTCTGACACCAGGGTCTGTTCGCGTTGTAGATCCTATCTCATCTCCACTCGCCATTTCGTTGTCATGTTTCATGAATGTGTTGTTTGTGTATTATTTAGTTCCACGGTATATCTTAATTGCATTATTGCCATGTTGTATTCACCGCCAGTTATGGTGCATTTAACATTAAGTATTCTTCAGTACAACGTTCATATGTGTATATGTGTATGTGCATCGGTTGGGCATCATAAGTAATCCATATGTTTTTAGTTCATGTCAATAATTAGAGAATAATGCAGACAACATAAGATATTGATTTTGATCGTCACTTTTCTGTAATTGCGTATTCTTTATTGTGAGATGTTGTTCTGTTTGTGGAGTCATCGTGTAAGACGATTCCTAGTTCCTTGTTGCTCAACGAGCGACACTAAACAATTGAATGTTCATTGTTCTGATGTATGTCTGGTGATCTTTTGTTTTTCATGACTTCAAATGGAACAAACAAACAAAATCATGTATATTATTGTCCCCCTTGTCTTTTAACCCTTCCAACGTCAGAATAAAAGATGTCCTTTGACCTCTGACATGTTGAAAAGGTTAAATGAATACTACAGGTGACATGGTGATTGTGCTTCCAGACGAAGGAAAATAAAACGCTTAACGTAGTAGTGAGGCATTGGCTGCTGACTGATTTCTGGATGTCTGGTCTGTGATGTCTGGTCTGGGATGCCTGGTCTGTAATGTCTGGCTGATGATGTCTGGTCGGTGATGTCTATCGGGGGTCGGATTATTTGTGTAGAAGTGGCATTATCCATGTCTGGGGTGTTCGGATGCGTTGCATTGCTCGTGCAGAAGTGTCATTATCTGTAAGATTTATGGATGTTTGGTCTGTGATGTCTACGGGTGTTCAGATGAGCTTTGTCGTACCTATGCAGTTATGCCATAAGCTGTGTGATCTCTGGGTGTTTGATCTGTGATGTGTGATCTCTGGGTGTTTGGTCTGTGATGTGTGATCTCTGGGTGTTTGGTCTGTGATGTGTGATCTCTGGATGTTTGGTCTGTGATGTGTGATGTCTGGATGTTTGGTCTGTGATGTGTGATCTCTGGATGTTTGGTCTGTGATGTGTGATGTCTGGATGTTTGGTCTGTGATGTGTGATCTCTGGATGTTTGGTCTGTGATGTCTGAGTCCACGTGAACCACATTGCTCATGTCCACAAGTGTCATTTTGTATGATTTCTGAATGTGTGTTCTGGAAAGTTCTCATGTAACTTCAGGGTCGAGAGGAGGCCTTGTACACTGCATCAGGAATGTTGTTGACAGAGTAAAATAGAGAAAAGCACGGCTCTCTTTAGAAATCAGAAGTCAGTTATTTCAAAATGTAAGAGCAGACACAATGCAGAACTAGCAAACCTAAGAACATCACTTCATGGACTAATGTCAAAAATTCAAAAGGGTTGTAATAAAATGGATCCTTTCTAACTGCAACATATATTGTAATGAAGAGGCTGGTACAGTGGCAAAGAAATGTGGAGGCTTGATATAGACATAACATTCGATGAGGCAACGAAATTCATATGAAGCAAATGAGGATCCAAATGGGAGTTAGACCACCAGAAAGGCGATTCATCTTACCAACTCTACCGCAGAGAACAAGAAACAGTCTTCAGACTTCGCACAGAACACAGCAGGCTGATAGGAGATACTGATGATGAATGTAACTGTGGAACTAGTAAAATGACAGTTAAACTTTTGTTGTACGAGTGGCCAACGTGCAGAACAGAGAAAACCGATTTGGCCTGCACCCGCTCCATTTGAAGACACTCTATGAAGATGTCAGTAAACTCTAGTTCTGGCCTGCTCCCGCTCCATTTGAAGACACTCTATGAGGATGTCAGTAAACTCTAGAACTCTAGTTCTGGCCTACTCCCGCTCCATTTGAAGACACTCTATGAGGATGTCAGTAAACTCTAGTTTTGGCCTGCTCCCGCTCCATTTGAAGACACTCTATGAAGATGTCAGTAAACTCTAGTTTTGGCCTGCTCCCGCTCCATTTGAAGACACTCTATGAAGATGTCAGTAAACTCTAGTTTTGGCCTGCTCCCGCTCCATTTGAAGACACTCTATGAAGATGTCAGTAAACTCTAGTTTTGGCCTACTCCCGCTCCATTTGAAGACACTCTATGAAGATGTCAGTATACTCTAGTTTTGGCCTGCTCCCGCTCCATTTGAAGACACTCTATGAGGATGTCAGTAAACTCTAGAACTCTAGTTCTGGCCTACTCCCGCTCCATTTGAAGACACTCTATGAGGATGTCAGTAAACTCTAGAACTCTAGTTCTGGCCTACTCCCGCTCCATTTGAAGAGAGTCTATCAGGATGCCGGTAAACTGAAGTCGTGGCCTACTCCCTCTCCCTTTGAAGACACTATAAGGATGTCAGCAAACTCTAGTTATAGCCTACTCCGGCTCCATTTAAGACACTCTATGAAGATGTCAGTAAACTCTAGTTTTGGCCTACTCCGGCTCCATTTAAGACACTCTATGAAGATGTCAGTAAACTCTAGTTATAGCCTACTCCGGCTCCATTTAAGACACTCTATGAAGATGTCAGTAAACTCTAGTTTTGGCCTACTCCGGCTCCATTTAAGACACTCTATGAGGATGTCAGTAAACTCTAGAACTCTAGTTCTGGCCTACTCCCGCTCCATTTGAAGACACTCTATGAGGATGTCAGTAAACTCTAGAACTCTCGTTCTGGCCTACTCCCGCTCCATTTGAAGAGAGTCTATCAGGATGCCGGTAAACTGAAGTCGTGGCCTACTCCCTCTCCCTTTGAAGACACTCTATAAGGATGTCAGCAAACTCTAGTTATAGCCTACTCCGGCTCCATTTAAGACACTCTATAAGGATGCCAGTAAACTCTAGTTTTGGCCTACTCCGGCTCCATTTAAGACACTCTATGAAGATGTCAGTAAACTCTAGTTTTGGCCTGCTCCCGCTCCATTTGAAGACACTCTATGAAGATGTCAATAAACTCTAGTTTTGGCCTGCTCCCGCTCAATTTGAAGACACTCTATGAAGATGTCAGTAAACTCTAGTTTTGGCCTGCTCCCGCTCCATTTGAAGACACTCTATGAGGATGTCAGTAAACTCTAGTTTTGGCTTGTTCCCGCTCCATTTGAAGACACTCTATGAAGATGTCAGTAAACTCTAGTTTTGGCCTGCTCCCGCTCCATTTGAAGACACTCTATGAAGATGTCAGTAAACTCTAGTTTTGGCCTGCTCCCGCTCCATTTGAAGACACTCTATGAAGATGTCAGTAAACTCTAGTTTTGGCCTGCTCCCGCTCCATTTGAAGACACTCTATGAAGATGTCAGTAAACTCTAGAACTCTAGTTTTGGCCTGCTCCCGCTCCATTTGAAGACACTCTATGAAGATGTCAGTAAACTCTAGTTTTGGCCTGCTCCCGCTCCATTTGAAGACACTCTATGAAGATGTCAGTAAACTCTAGTTTTGGCCTGCTCCCGCTCCATTTGAAGACACTCTATGAAGATGTCAGTAAACTCTAGTTTTGGCTTGCTCCCGCTCCATTTGAAGACACTCTATGAAGATGTCAGTAAACTCTAGTTTTGGCCTGCTCCCGCTCCATTTGAAGACACTCTATGAAGATGTCAGTAAACTCTAGTTTTGGCCTGCTCCCGCTCCATTTGAAGACACTCTATGAAGATGTCAGTAAACTCTAGTTTTGGCCTGCTCCCGCTCCATTTGAAGACACTCTATGAGGATGTCAGTAAACTCTAGAACTCTAGTTCTGGCCTACTCCCGCTCCATTTGAAGACACTCTATGAGGATGTCAGTAAACTCTAGAACTCTAGTTCTGGCCTACTCCCGCTCCATTTGAAGAGAGTCTATCGGGATGCCGGTAAACTGAAGTTGTGGCCTACTCCCTCTCCCTTTGAAGACACTCTATAAGGATGTCAGCAAACTCTAGTTATAGCCTACTCCGGCTCCATTTAAGACACTCTATAAGGATGCCAGTAAACTCTAGTTTTGGCCTACTCCCGCTCAGTTTGTAGACACTTTATGAGAATGTCGGTAAACTCAAGTTTTGGCCTACTCCCTCTCCATTTGAAGACACTCTACGAGGATGTTAGTAAACTGAAGATTTGGCATACTCCTGCTCAGTTTGAAGACACTCTATAAGGATTTCAGGAAACTCAAACTGACTGCTGCTTTCTTTAGATAATCACGTTTATGTTCAAAGTTTTACGAAGAAGAAAACAATTAGAAAACAGTTTGTGTAGTGCGTAATATGTTAACTGATCTTTATCTCCGTCCTCTACGTCTTTCAGCGACAAAATCAATACCTGTGGTGTTATTTCCCGAAGTACAAGAACACAATTTAAAAAAAAAAAATTAAAACAAACACCCGTTGGTAAACATACAGTGTGCGACTCATGACGTTCAGAGAGGTGTCACTGAACACGCCTGCAACAATGACGTGATCAGTGGCCATGGGACTCACCAGACCTCGGACAAAACATAACACAAATATTGCTGGTCATCATCATCGTGTGGCAGGTTTTTTGCAGAGAATTACTCTTACCACAGCCCGCCGAAACAATTCTCGATCCGTTGTCAGCTCCTTTGCCTCGTGCATCTTCATGCCCAAGGTTATCCTGTATGCATTGTTTCCATCTTCATGCCGGTCGAGCCGTCCCTGTTCTTTCATGAACCGTGCCTCTCTTCACTGCTCTTCCCCTACCACTGTGATGGGCAATGTCCACAGTATTTCAGTTTCCCAGAAACGACGCTGCTTATGAGTCAGTTGTCTTCTATGTCTAGATATCCGATGTCCACCGAATGGCTGCATAGAATTATGATGCCACAATCTAAGACAAATACAGTCCCACTAGACTAAATGGCCATAGGGTCATCACTTTACAAAATACATTTGAGAAAGTTTGGGAAAGGTGATAACCGGTCAACTATAAAAATCCAGGAGTTATCGACCAGGAAGAGACACTTGGATAAGCGCAGTAAATCTGGCTTCTGTTGCCTATGAAGGATTTCACAGTAACCAGGTAGTGGCCTTGTTTCTAGAGCAGTGGTTCTCAATCGGTGGGGAATTCCCCCAGGGGGGAATTTTAAGGTTCCCGGGGGGGGGGGGGAATAAAGACCATTTCAAGATCGCGTTAATACAAGAACCGATTACTTGATATTGTTTTTCCCTTCATACTTTACAGTTAAGTACGTCTCATCCTTCTAAAATTCATTTTTTAAAGTCAGTAGACCGACAAATCATGTTTTGTGTGGATGTCTAGACTTGTTTTAGTATGTGCTATTAAATTTACCTTACATTTTTACGTATACTGTATAGGGGTGGGGGGATTTTTAGATAGGAAATATTAAAGGGGGGGGGATGATGTTCTGAAAATACGGTGAAAGAGGGGGGGGGGGCGCCACGGGCCAAATTTTTGATAGGAAGGGGGGGGGGGGGAATGACGTTCTGAAAATATGGTGAAGGGGGCACGGGCCAAAAAAGGTTGAGAACCACTAGTCTAGAGGAAGCATGCAATACTACTGCTACTACTATTACAACAACAACAACTACCACTCCTACTGTTACAACAAACAACTACTACTACTTCTTGCCATGAGTCGAGTTGACAGAAAAACATATAAACTAGACAGCACTAGTGATGAATAATCATAGACATTCAGAAGACAGGACTCGACCAGTAAGCGGCTAAAGATAATAGCCAATAAAATAGCGTACTTCAGGTCACTAAATGATAAGATCCGAGATAAGAAAGGAACGGACAGAAGGCAGTCTGCAGTGGGGCGCTACCACGAACACATCGCTAAACGGAGAACAATCGCTTCTCGGCCTTTTGGTTAAGATCAAAGTGTAGTTCCTGCACTTGATCTTGCCGGGGGCCGGGATAATCACCCAACACAACCGACACACAGGGACGCGGGACCTAGTGGGGCGGCTCTGGCTCCTCTGGGAACCGTCAGCCCTTTTTAAAAATAAAAAAAATAAACAAATAAACGGAGAACCAGAGCCGATAGTTGAGATGACAGTGAAGAAATGAAACATCAGGAAAGATTGGCGGCAAGAAGGCGAGATATACACATCTAAACCTGGAGCAAAACTAAAACTATAACTAAACTAAATAAATTTAGAGTAGGAACATGGAATGTTAGGACATTAAATGAGCTAGGAAAGTTAAACAATGTTTTAAGAGAAATGGAAAACATGAAAATGAATATACAAGGCATAAGTGAGATGAGATGGAAGGGATCTGGCAAAATTATAACCGACAAACACACAATAATTTATTCTGGAGGGGACACATGAAAAAGGTGTAGGAATAATATTTAATGAAAAAAACAGCAAAATCTATGAATGGATACTGGTGTATTTCAGGTTATAATGGTCAAAATCAAAGGCAAACCAATAGATATAAATATTATACAAGTATATGCACCAACAGCAAGCAGTAGTGAAGAAGAAATACAACACTTTTACGATGAAATAGAAATGGCAATAGCTCACATTGGATCACAAGAAATAAAAATAATACTGGGATATTTTAATGCAAAAGTAGGAAGAGGAAAAATAGAGGATATAGTGGGGAATTACGGTTTAGGTACAAGAAATGAACGAGGAGAGAAACTAATAGAATGGGCAAATATTAATTATATGATAATTGGAAACACATGGTTTAAACACCATAAAAGACGACTATACACATGGAAAAGCTCTGATATGAAAATACGCAACCAAATTGACTACATACTTATTAATAAAAGATTTAGAAATGCATTAATTAATGTAAAGACAATGCCTGATGCTGACGGTAATAGTGATCATGTACCACTATGTCGACAAATAAAAGTAAGATTAAAGAGAGGGGGAAAAAATGGTTAAGAACCTGAGACTTAATAAAGAGGTTCTGAAAGTAAATAAAGAAATTCAAGAACAATACAGAGTGACTGTGAAAAATAGGTACAATGCAATAGCTAAAATACAGAGTATAAATGAACAATGGGAAATGTTAAGGGACTCCATTCATCAAACTAGCAAAGAAATATTACCGAAGAGAAGCCAAAAAGCTAAGAAAAATGGCTGAATGAAGAAATCTTAATGCTGATGGACAAAAGGAAACAGAATAAAAATGACAAACAAGAGTATGCTAAGATAAATAAAGAAATAAGAGATAAATGTGTGAAGGCAAAAGAAAGTTGGTTAAACGAGCAATGCAAACAAATTGAATTAAATTCCATTAAAGATTTAAAAAAAAAGTATGCACAGACAAATCAGTGAGCTCACAGGAAGAAAAATAAGAATAAATACAGTGTGTTTGAAATCAAAAACAGGAAAGATATTATTAGAGGAAGGTGCTATAATGAAGAGGTGGAATGAGTATATAAGAGAATTATATCATCGAGAAAGGGAAGAATAAACAGAGGAAAGTAACTTAGAAGGCCCACCTATTCTAAAAGAAGAAGTCGCTGACTCTATGAAACATGTGAAGAAAGGAAAAACAGCTGGGCCAGATGAAATCACAGTAGAAGAATTAGAAGTATTGGGAGAATTTGGGGTAGATATATTAACCAAAATGCTAAATGATATTTACAACAGTGGATATTTACCGAGCGATATGGTAAAATCTGTATTTATAGCAATACCAAAGAGACAGGAGCAATTGAATGTGAATATTTTCGTACAATTAACCTCATTAACCATGTCACTAAGCTTCTACTCAGAATTATAATGAGAACAACAAGAAAGAAAATAAAAATGGAAATTAGTGAAGAACAGTACGGTTTTATGGAAGGAAAGTGTACAAACAATGCAATACATATATTACGAACACTAATAGAAAGGTCAATAGAGAAACAGAGGGACATATACTCATGCTTCATAGATTATACTAAGGCATTTGATAAAGTAAAACATGATGAGCTGATTAAAATGTTGGAGGATATCAACATTGATGGGAAAGATTTAAGAATAGTAAAGAATATATACTGGAACCAAGTAGCAGCAATTCAAATGGGAAATAAAGAGGGTAGTTACGAACAGATAAAGCTAGGAGTACGACAGGGGTTTGTCTTGTCACCCGATCTCTTCTCCCTATATAGCGAAGTAATAATGAGAGAGATCAAAGAGAAGCCAGTAATACTAATCGGAGGATATAATATAAACAATATACGCTATGCAGATGACACAGTATTGGTGGCGGATAGTGCAACAGACCTACAACAATTGTTGGACATTGTAGCATCAGAGAGTGCACAGAAAGGACTCTCCTTGAATATCAAGAAAACAGTAACAATGGTGATATCAAAGAAAAATGGGGACACCAAAATTTGACATAGAAATAGACGGGGAAATTCTCAACCAAGTGGATAATTTTAAATACCTAGGGGCACTTATAACATCGGATGGAAGATGTACAACAGAGATTAAGAGCAGAATAGGGCAGGCAAAAGCCGCATTTCAGAAAATGAAGAGTATCTTATGCAATAAGTCGATATCAATGAATGTAAGAAAGAGAGTGCTAAAATGATTGATTGATTGATCGATCTAGGAACCGACATCACAGCATTCGGGACATTCCCATAAGCGCTTCCCCCCCCCATCCTCAGCAACCAGCGAAGAGTTCCAACACTAATAGTTCCAGTAGCAATCTGATTATATGTCCGTCTCGCCTTTCCTCTGAGCGTCGAGCGTTGGCCAGATCCCCTCGTCACTCCTCGCTGCCTCATTCTAACCAGACTATGGTGATCCATTTGCTCCCCCGAGGTGTACACGTGCTCCCACAAGGCCGCAACCACATCTGCCTTGTCATGCATCAATACTCCACCAAGTTCTGCCGAGCCAGCCAATCTGTCCGCCTGTTCATTCCCCAGCACATCGGCATGCCCAGGAGAAAAGATCCAGGTGATGCTTGCTACCCGTGACCTCCGAAGCGAAGCAAGCCACTCTGCACGAAGCTTGCCTGTTCTCACCCTTCTCAGCATGCTTTCTGAGTCAGTTACAATCATAATATGTGTATGTATCGTGTTTTCTATCCAGCGGAAAGCTGCACTGACCGCCTCCACCTCCATTCTTAAGCTAGATGTAGTGTCATCATACGCCAGGCTCTCCTGCACCAAACGCCGACCATTAGTTTTTGCCAAGAACCCCCAAGCACTAAAGCAAGTGCTAAAATGATATAAAGAACCAGTTTTGCTGTATGGCAGCAAATCTTGGAATGTAAATGAACAAATTAGGAAGAACTTAGAAGCAACAGAGATGTGGTTTTTAAGACGAATGTTGCGAATTCCTTGGACTGCCAGAGTAACTAACAACGATTGCCCGAAAGAGGCTAATGAAACTAGAACACTATACACAACAATAAGAAAGAGACGAACAGCTTTCTTTGGTCATGTGATGAGAAGAGAGGCATTGGAGAACATCGTGACAACTGGAAAGATCGCGAGGAAGAGAGGCAGAGGCAGAACAAGAGAAATGATGCTGGACGGATTGAGACGGTGGCATGGAGGAATATCATCAGCAGAGTTGATCCAGAACACCAAAGACCGAGATCCGTGGAGAGCCATGAACGCCTACGCCAGCCGGCACGGCACTTGATGATGATGACAACCGGAGACGATGGCTGGTGGATGCACCACAGCAACCAGGCGAGCGTACACACTAATTCAACACCAACAAGCCCGCCTGTGAAGTTTGACAGGGAGACGGCCCTGTGATGACCGGAGGTCAAGTTGAGCGGGACTGTCGTCATATCAAGTGCCATTCCGGCTGGCGTAGGCGTTCATGACTCTCCACAGATCTCGGTCTTTGGTGTTGTAGATCAACTCCTCATTTCTCTTGGTCGGCCTCTGCCTGTCTTCCCCTCGATCTTTCCAGTCGTCATTATGTTCTCCAATTCCTCTCTTCTCATCACATAAAATAATGATATTATCCCACAACGGAAACACAGCGAACATTGAATGAACAACAACAGCTAAAGTACGACACAAACGAGCGATTTTTGAAGAACATAAATTGTACACATCACGGGCATTGTACAATCACATGCAATAATGCTTTTCAGTACTACCCGTCGAGCGCTAGATCGTCAACTATTCCTTCCCACGAAGCTTCACGGCAAAAGTGGCAGGTGGTGGTCATGGTGATTACGATGATAATTGTTGGCCATCTTATTTGGATTGCTTGACTGCTTAAACCTGTAGCTAATGATACACGCGGAACGTGTACATATGGTTTCACTGAGTAGATCAGTAAAATAATACTTGCATTTGTCTCAGTGTTCTGAATTTAGCCACCGCCGTGGAGAAGGTGCTACCGACACACCGCCTTTAAATAACGGCTGCGGGCGATTTGGCAGCAGATTGCCTTGCATTGGTTTTCATACAATGTTATGTGTACCGGTGTTTCAAAAGCAATAGCAGACTACTGAAAGTACACTTTCCAAGATATCACAAGCAGCCAAGAATGCTAGAGTTGACTGCGACGTCCTGTAAAGGATATGTAACTGACTGACTGTCTTTACACATATCTGCCTTGTTTTGTAGTGTTTAAAGTTGTATACATCCGTAATAGACCGTCCGTGTCAAAACAGAGGATGTGTCTAGAAAAAAAAAAAAAGAAATGTTGCCAGCCCTAGGCTAGATCATTTTTTGCAGGGAAATGTTGCTTTATTACCCGACAACATACACACATCAACTCATAGCAGCTACCTCACGGAGAAAAGTTGCATCAAGGTGATTCTAAATTTGACACTCAAGCCAAAGTAGACAAAAATATTCGTGCTAGAACTGATCGTCTCTAACAGCAAACCAACCGACCAAACAGAAATAAAACAATTCTCGAACCTTCCTCCAAAGTTGAATTCAGGTTCGTATGCCATTGTAAAGAAGACCACAGTACCTGGTAGAAAGCAGATGATGAAAATAATGGCGATTAGGATGACCATTTTTGCTGCTTTCTTATCCTTCGAGTATATATCTGTGGTTGTCGTCTGCGCGGCTGTTGCTTGCCGCCATTTAGACTTGGAATTGAGCTGAACTACAAGGATACAAGTGCACACGATAACGACCAGGATAGAAATGGTGGAGACGATCACGCTGTGAATGAGGAATGTGATGGTTTCCACCAGTGTGCGGTGCTCAGTGAAGGTCAGGGTCCACATTGTACGGTTGTGATTCCACTGCAGTTTGTTGACGAAGTAGGTCGGCGAGAAGATGACCAACATGACAATGAAGATGGACACGATGACGACCTTGGTTCGAGAAGCAGTGATGATATGTTTGACCTTGAGGGGAATTATAACACATAAGCATCTCTCCAGGGTGATGAACGCTGTGACACAACTTGTAATCCTGAAAGTAAAGGTGATGGTTAATTCAGCCGAAAGACAGCAGAACTCTGATAGTTTTTAATTACAAGTAGTAATGGGTATCTATTCAACCCATCAGGCGTACTCTCTATACGGCACTATGCCCATATTGTTAGAACCTGCGAACACTTGACGAGTGATGTGATAAATGTCACAACAGCCGCCTTTACTTTCCATTTAATTAGCTGGTACCTACTTTAGTCTGGGAGCAATTTTCCCGCTTTGATGGAATTCGAACAACACATGACCACCCGGTCGATAGACAAATGTGCTAGTGACTGAGACTGTCTCACCTCTATGATATAATTTGATTTCAAACAACTCGGACCGCATAGGTCACAACATCGCAACTTAAACTGATTCTCTGCTGCATGCAGTCCGATAGGTCGATTCCATGGACCGATTTTGGCATCCGAGAACCGACCTTTCGCTTTGGTATATATCGCGCGTTAATTGATCAATTTCTCCTTTTTAGTCCACAATTTTTAGTGTCCCATTGAATTAAACTTTACAGCGAAAGATTTCGCTTTCGCCCGTGTGCAAGAGCACGCTAGGCCCCATTTCTTGTTTTGGAGAAATTGAGTTTGGTGAGATTCACAATAATATTTGTGATTCGAAATTCGAAGTGACAATACCTTCTGGTTCTGGACCTAATATATTTTTTTTTTTAAATACTGTTTTAATCAATTGTATATTATAGTTATTGTGATGTAAAGGACTTTGTGAAAGATTCTAAAACTTATACTACGTGCAGTAGTCAGTTAATTTAGAAGACGGTCATAATTTCAAAAGAAATCTAACAGTGAAAGTTCCTTATATTATGATGGCAAATGCCGACTTATGCTTGCGCTAATAGGCAATACTTGTGCCACTAAATTTGCTTTGCCTATCACAAAGTATTTAAGGAGTATTTAAATAATTAAATTTAGAAGAATAATGATTATAACTAAATAGAAAATAGTGTTTATTTTGTTTCTCAGTACTTTACTCCTCAGTAATCTGCCTGGTGTGTTCCTGACATTTTCCATTTTGTTTGAACATTATGTGCTTCAAAATAATATGTTTTAATTATGTTTTATTGGTGGTGTGGTGCAGTTCTTGTGATATTATTGAACAGAAGTGGTGTATGTAACAATATTCAGAAAATTTAACTGGATTAGCTGCTATGGATACAAAATAAAGCCTTGGTAAGCGAAATTTTAAAATATGTTTTATCTTTTTAATTTCAGTTGTTATTATTAAACCTCTCATTATTGTCATACTATTTCTATCCTATCAATTAATTATTAACACAGTCACGTTCCCTGTGCAATCCTCTTTAATTTGATATATAATACAATATATCTGCTACCATTGTAACCATTTTAAAATTGTGACACACCCCTACTTCACATTTTCTGCAATGAATTTCTGTTTGGTCAGGACCACTTTTTTGTTTAGCAGGCAATCAGTTAACACTGACCAAGGCCTCGAGAACTTCTAATTGTGTGGCATATCCATTGACTACGTCCATAGTGTAATTAACGTGACGACACTCAACTCTTAGAGGCAGATTCAAGCAGACTTTCACTCTGGCTGCCATTAGTACCATCGGCATGGGGACTCTTCGTTGCCGACTGAAAAAAAAGGGCTGGAACAAACGTGGCGTATCGCCGGTGCAATAATGTTGATATTGGATTAAGATTGCATATTTATTGTCAACGTTCCAAGAACGGTCACGCTTCTAAGCGGATGTGAAGCTACAGCAATGGACTCACACATCCTGTTGGTTGCTGAGCTTGGGGAGAGGAAAGATAACCTGTAACACGGTCCCCGTGCAGAGCTGATCGGGAGGAAAGTCTGCACCCGTGCTACACTTATACACCCGTGCTAGACTGATACACCCGTGCTACACTGATACATCCATGCTACAATGATACATCCGTGTTCCACTGATACAACCGTGCTAGATTGATACACCCGTGCTGCACTGATATACCCGTGCTACACAGATACACCCGTGCTACACGGATACACCAGTACTACACAGATACACCCATGCTACACTGATACACCCGTGCTACACTGATACAGCCTTGCTACACTCATACACCCGTGCTACAGTGATACACCCGTGCTACAGTGATACACCGGTGCTATACTGATCCATCCGTGCTAGACTGATACACTGGTGCTACACTGATACACCCGTGCTGCACTGATACACCCGTGCTACACTAATGGAGCACGCCTTTTTTCAGGGCCCAGGCAACATGAAATTCAAAACAGAGACAAACAGCTTTCTTTGATCATGTAATGAGAAGAGAGACAGTGTAGAACATAGTGACAGCTGGAAAGATCCAAGAGGAAGAGAGGCAGAGGCAGACCAAAAGAAATGATGCTGGGTGGATTGAGACGGCGACATGTGGGAATATCATCAGCAGAGTTGATCCAAAACTCTAAAGACCGAGATCTGTGGAGAGACATGAACGCATCGGCCAGCTGGCCTGGGCACTTGATGATAATGGTGATGATGATGACCCCGGTCAATTTTAGAATGTCACATTCACCCCAATGATGACGGAACCCATGACCACTGGATCGGCCGGTAATCGTGCTAGCTACTGCGCCAGCGCGGCTTCTCGTGTAAGGTATAATCATTGGTAAAAGTTAGCCTTACACGAAATGTGTAAATATTTAATCCTGTTAAACGCTGAGTTTGTTCTAACCAACCTGTTGAAGCACACATGAGGCCAGGACCCGGTCAGGTACAAGAAGTCGATTGAAGCAAATGACTGCCCGCTGTTGATCATCAGTGGGTTGATGCAGATGCAAGACCACAGCATGGTGGTAACACATGCCAGATCTGCTATAGTCAAGCCTAGAGAGAAACATATACTGTGAATTGGGTATTTCAGATGAAACCAAAAGCATGGTTATAACACAGGTCATATCTAAAATAGCCAAACATAGAGAGAAACATATTCGATGATTGAATATTTTAGATGATATCAACGACATGGTTGTAACATCGGCTATATATGCTTTGGCCAAACCTGGATAGTAACAGATTCCATTCATTGGGTATATAACTAATGCGGTACGGATCGGCTGGCGGATGGATACTGGCGAGAATATGACACTAGCCTGACAATATGTTTCGGGTATGAAACTTGGTTAAGCACGTCAATTGCGTCTTCCATTCATTCATTCATTCATTCATTCATTCATTCGTTCATTCATTCATTCATTCGTTCATTCATTCATTCATTAGCATGTCA
>OY992891.1:54343865-54396926 GCA_963921405.1 Cepaea hortensis
TTACTGCCGGCAGGTCTGTTTTCACAATATGGTTGTTTAGTGAGAACCATGTAACCGTTGCCTTTGCAGGGTTGACAAGGGCAACGGCATCAGCACACCATGAGGAAATTCGATCTAGTTCGCCCTGCATATCATTGGCAACCGCCTGTCTATCTCGACCCTGTCGATACACAAGGATGTCGTCAACGAATGACAGAGTCCTACCCCTCCCGTCCAACTGTTGTTCAGTGATCGGCACCGTATACACGTTGAATAGTACTGGTGACAGTGGTGAACCCTGCGGCAATCCTGGACATATCGTTATCGGCTCAGAAGACCAACTCCCGCATCTTAGCACCACCTTCCTTTGGAGCAGAACTGCAGCTATCCATCGTACAAGGTGAGGGTGCACTTTCAGCCTGAGGAGGGTTTGCATCAAGTGCTCGAAAGATACTCTGTTATATGCGTCCTCTAAGTCTATGGCGGCCACACATGTCTCTTCTCTGACCTGAAATCCTTCGTAAACATCTTGAGCAAAGACCGCCACATTCAGCCATGAATCTTTGTTGCGTCTGTATCCTCCAAGTGTGGGCGGGAAGCAGCCGAGCTGTTCCAAGTCACAAGCAAGTCTGTGTGCTACAATTTTCTCCAGTAGCTTGCCAACAGTATTCTGCATCGTAATGATTCTGTAGCCGCTTATCTTTGAATGGTCTTTGTTCGGTTTTGGCAGCGGCAGCAAGTAGCTGTGTAGCCATTCTTCTTTGACCTGACCCCTCTGGATACTGGTGTTGAATTCTCTGGCCAGTTCTTCCATGTCATCATCTGATATCACCAGTAGGTCACCATATCGGATGCCGTCTGGGCCTGGGGCGGTGTTAGGTGATTTCTTGAGCATCGCACGCAATATCTAAGCTGTGATTGTCCATTCTTCGTCTGTCCCGACCCCCTCGCACAACTGAGAGAGTGTCGTTGTGGTCCTCTGTCTGGCGGGCTCGTCTTTCTGGTCAGCCTGTTCTATGTAGCGTGCAAGAAGGGCCTTACCTTTATCCGCATCCGACCTTTTCCATGCCAGGTCTGTGCCTTGAAAGTCTAGAGTACCCCTACGTTGTGCAGCACCGTTCATGCTCTTGTGGAGGCGCCAGAATGTCGTAAGAGATCGCTCGGAGCACAGCTTCCTGCAGAACTCGTCCCATTTCTCGGCCTTGGCATGTTTGGCGCAGGATTGAATAAAGTCGTCGTCCTATCGACCTCAGTCTTCAGGTTCGCCAACTCAACCTGTGACATGTTAGCCTTTCTGGCCTTTTGCCAGTCTTTGACAGCCTACCTCTTTCCCAGCCATGCCTTCTCGACCTCTCCATTCCACCATGGTGGCTGCAACCATCTTTCTTGTCTCCTGAGGGAAGAAGTTAGTTTTCTTCTTCTGATCTTGCTTATGGCGTCTTGACCAGTGTTGTCGTACGGGAAGGCATTTGTCTTGTTTCTTTGACTCATGACCCCGTCTTTCTTGATCAGGATGACACAAGGGTAGTGGTCACTATCGTGGTATCCCAGTGTGCCCCACTGGCACCTTGGTGCGATGGTGGGCAACACCAGAGCCAAGTCAATGACACTGTCAGGGTCACCTGGTCGAGTGGCTATTCTAGTGACCTTCCCATCATTCAGACAGATTAGGGCATCAGATGCCAGGGCGTCCTCCAGATCTTCTCCCTGTCTATTGGTGATGCAATTCCCCCATTGACTGCCTCTGGCATTGAAGTCCCCACAGTAGATGATATGCCTTTCATCCATATCGAACAAACTCTGCCATTGTCGCACGTCGACCTTACCATTTCGCGCATAAACGTTGACGATTACAAGCTGCACTGGTGTCATTATTCTTAATGCCTGCACTTGCAGAGCATCACTGTTCCAGGAAGACATATCGATCTCAGACACCAGTATGTTGTCGCGGACCAGAATGGCCTGTCCGAGGTACCGACTGTTAAAGAATCCCTGAAATCCCGCTACATTGACTGTTCCGTCGCCGAGCTGTGTTTCTTGTAAGACTACAATATCGTTTCCGTACAGTAGTTTTTCAAGAATGGGTCGGCGTTGACTAAATGATGCACAGTTCCAGTACAGTACTCGAACGTGTCCGATGCCCAATCTGTCACATTTTAACCGCCTTCTGCGTGTGCCCGCCATCTTGCCACGCCGTGTTCTTGTCGGTCGTCTGGTCGTCATGTTAGGCTTAACTATCGCCACCGGGCGCCGATGATACGCCGAAGGGAGTCCGGGCGTGCGTGCTCGAACTCCGTTGCACGGTCCGAACTCCATTTAACCACGAAAAACACACTTAATCCATACACATTTCGGAAAAAACACGTTCCATTTTACGGGACGAAAAAATGTCCCGCCATCTTGCTCAAGGGAACTCACCTGACGGAGGCTTTATCCACAAAGTCCATTTCGTTTCTTGTAACTGTGTTCTAGTAAACGAAACATTATAATTCTCGTTTTTGGTGATTCGTTTATTGTCGATTAAGTAAGATATGTCAACATGATAAAGATGCTTGCAGAACTACAAATTGTTAGGAAAGACCTTAGACTTGTAAACAACATATATTGGAAACAACAATCTGTCATGAAGATTCATAATGAAGTACGTCAATATCAGCCTTTTGAGAGAAGTTTGAGACAGGAATGTGTAATGTCTCCAGATCTTTTTTTTTTTTCAGAACTGTAGAAGATATGTAAGGAATCATCATTGGGGGGACGTAACATCAATAACATTAGATATGCAGATGATACAGTCTTGATTGCAGACAATGAACAGGACCTGCAATATTTTGTAGATGCGGTTGTTGCACACAGTGAACAACGAGGGTTAGAATTAAATTACAGAAGAAGGCGCAGATTATGTTCGTCACTAGGAAGAAGGAAATACCACGATGCAATATACAAGTAAATGGAAATATGTTTAAACAAGTGAATCGGTACAATTATCTTGGAGCAGTAATAACATCTGATGGGAGATACCTTAAAGAAGTTAGATCATGAATCGCCTTAGCGAAGGTAACTTTTTTGCAAGATGGAAAACATACCGACCATAAAAATTTGTCATTTGCAACGAGAAAAAGAGCGTTGAGGTGCTTTATAGAGTCGGTGCTTTTGTATGGATGTGAAGAGTGGACAATGAGCAGACAAGCTGGCAAACATCTGATGGCTGTGTAAATGTGGTTTCTGAGGAAAATGCAAAGAATACCATGGGCAGACAGAAAAACCAATGACCGAGTCCTCCAAGAAACAAATGACAACGGTAAACTGATTAGAGAAATAAGACGTATACAGTCACAATTATTTGGTCACGTTATGAGGTTAAATAAATTGACGAACTAGGTTACAACAGGCAAGATCGAGGGGGAAAAGAACAAGGAGAAGGCAGAGAAGTAAATACCTTGATGGCTTGGCCACGTGGGATGGTCGAGACAAGAACACAGAGCTGATCCACAAATCTGGTGATCGCGTGAGATGGCGAAAAACCACTGCTCACGCTTATCGGCATGGCACATAATGATAAATTTAACTGATTCAGTGCCGAAGGCTAATGTGTCGCCACATATGACCTACCATTGGGACAGAAAGACGATGTATCGCCATACTAGGGCCATCGTGTTATTTGTTTTGTGTCGTAGTATCTTCAACAATTTCAATGCCTAGTGAACGGAAGTTTACATCATACTGCTTGTTTATTTGATTGTGTGCCATGTTTGGTCGAAACCTACTTTTTTGTTTGGCACTAAATCAGTTGAACTACAAAGCATTGTTTAACTAAACTTTATATAATTGGTGGACGAGCTAGCGAAATCGATAGCGAACTGAGCTGGTAATGTTATAAGCACAATAACCGGGCTCGTTGCCTGCCAAAGTGAGGGAATGATTGGCCTATTGAAAATGTAATGGCGCTATCACATTACAGCCCCACAATAGGAAACTGCTTCGGGACACTGCTGTGTGTGTTTTTATTAAAACAATTATTAACACATTAACATGAGGCGCATCGTTTAACTAAACTAAACATCATCGACTGAATAAACCAAAGATCATCGCATAACTACACTAAAGATCATCGTCTTACTAAACTAAAGATAATCGTCTAACTTAACTAAAGATCATAGTCTAACTAAACTAAAGATCATCAATTGACTAAAGAAAAAGATTATTGTCTAGATAAACTAGAGATCATTGACTAACTAAACTAAAGAAACACGTCTGAACAAAACTAAAGATCATTGATTAACTAAACTAGAGATCATCGACTAACTAAAGTAAAGATAATCGTCTACTAAACTAGAGATCATCGACTAACTAAACTAAACATAATCGTCTGAACGAAACTAAAGATCATCGATTAACTAAAGTTGAGATCATCGACTATCTCAACTAGAGATCATCGACTATCTAAACCAGTGGTTCTCAATCTTTTTTGGCCCATGCACCCCTTCACCATATTTTCAGAATGTTATCCCCCCCCCTCCCCCCTTTCGTATTTCTTCCCTATAAATCCCCCCCCCCCCCCGACGAACACAGTGTACGTAAAAATGAAATAAAAATGTAATAACACATAGTAGAACAAGTCTAGGCGTCTACATGAAACGTGATTTGTGGGTTTACTTACGTTAGAAAACGAATTTCAGAAGGCAGAAAAGTACAGAACCGTAAAGTATGGAGGGAAAAACAATATCAAGTAATCGGCTCTTATATTAACGCGATCTTGAAATAATCTTAATCCCCCCCCCCCCCCCACACACACACACACACACACACTGGAACCCCTAATATTTCCCCCTGGGGGATTCCCTACCGGTTGAGAACTACTGATTTAAACTAATGAGAATCGTCTGAACGACACTAATGATACTCAATCTACTAAACCAAAGAGCATCTTTGAACTTAACTAAGCATCATTAACAATCTAAACAGAAGAGAACCGTTTCTGAAATCAATTACAGTTTAAATATCGTAGAATAGCTAGCTAAACTATAGTGCAACATTTAACAGAAAAGATACCTCCACCAAAGAGCATCATTTACTTAAACCAAAGAGTATTGTTAAATATACTTGATTAACTAAACTGTAGAAAATAGTTTTAACTGAACTAAATATCATCGACTATTTGAACAAAAGAGCAATGTTAAATAGAAATGAAGAGCATCGTTTCCCTAAACTAAATGGACTAGTTAGTCGACAGATCATCCTCATTGCACTTTGAATCATTAATTCCATAAGTGCTCGGGTCCCCTCCTCAGCAAATCCCGCAGCGTGTAGCGGCTCACGACATCAGTTCTGTGTTTGTTTATTACTCTTCTTTGGCTTCCTGTGTAGTGTTCTTTTTTGGCCACACATCTTTTAACTTGCTATTCTCGCAGCCAGACCATGGTTGTAGATTCTCAGTCATCACTTGTTTAACTAAATGGACTCATCGACCTAAACTAAAGATGATCTGTCGATAAACTTACACTGAAACGTATCCCTATTTATACTGAAATGAATCCCTTCTTACATTAAAAATAATCGCCTACCTCAACTAAAGTGAGACGCTTGTTTGAGCTAACGAGTATGGTATATCAGATCTAACGATCGTCTTGTATATGAACTAAAGAGCATCGTCTAAATGAACTAAAGAGCATCGTCCATATTAACTAAGGCACATTGTTTACCTAAATTACAGAGCATCGTATTATGAACTAAAAGGCAACGTCATATGAGCTAACGATTTATTGATTGATTGATCTAGGAACCGACATCACAGCATTCCGGGCTTTCCAATAGGCGCTCCGTTCCCATCTTCAGCAGCCATCGAAGAGTTCCAACACCAATAGTACCAGTAGCAATCTGATTATATGTCCGTCTCGCCTTTCCTACACCGCGCTGCCTCATTCTTGCCAGACCATGATGATCCATTTGCTCCTCCGAGGTGTACACGTGCCCCCACAAGGCAGCAACCACGTCTGCCGTGTCATGCATCAATACTCCACCAAGTTTTGCAGAGCCAGCCAATCTGTCCGCCTGTTCATTCCGAAGCACACCGGCATACCCCGGAGAAAAGATCCAGGCGATTCTTGCCACACGTGACCTCCGAAGCGAAGCAAGCCACTCTGCACGAAGCATGCCTGTCCTCACCTTCCTCAGCATGCTTTCTGGGTCAGTTACAATCACGATGTGTGTGTGTGTGTGTGTGTGTGTGTGTGTGTGAGTGTGTGTGTGTGTGTGTCGTATTCTCGACCCAGCAGAAAGTTGCATTTACCGCCTCCACCTTCATTCTTAAGCTAGATGTTGTGTTATCATATGCCAGGCTCTCCTGCACCAAACGTCGGCCATTAGCTTTTGCTATGAACCCCCAGGCACTTCTCCTACCTCTCGACACCGAACCATCTGTGTAGATTATTACTTCACATCACATCATATGAGCTAAAGTGCATCAACTAACCTGACTTGAATTAAACAGCGTTATATACAAGAACTAAAACTAATTGCCTCCCTGAACTAAAGAGCATTGTCTATTTGAACCAAAGACCATCGCCTCCTTTAACTAAAGAGCATCGTCAGACGTAATTACAGAGTATCGTCATAAGACACAAAGTGCACGTAAACCTGATCTGAACTAACCTGCGTCATCTTCAAGAGTTAAAAATGCATCGTCTATCATATATAAAGCGCATCCGCTACCGGAAGGCGTACAAACAAAAGCTAGAAATTGGACACGATTTCTTCTACATCCGCTTGATATTCTAATTGTTGCCACTCTAAAGGTATAGTTTTACTGGACGCAGAGATATAATGGAAAACATTACAAGCTATTTTAATGAATACTGACCAAACAGACTTATGTTAATCTTGTCTTTGAAGCCCTGCTTAATGAAGACCGCAATATTGATCATGTTGGCAGCATATCCAAGAAAACTAACCACACAGCACACCCCAACAAAGACAACATCCAGAAAGATCTGTCTTATCTCTGCGCTGACCAGGCTTACATGTGTTGTTTCTTTCATTTGTTTGCATCCACTGGGACTGAAAAGACATACAGAAAAAAAGGTAAGTCTCTTACCGATCAGTTCTTTTCATTTCCATTGGAGCTGTCGAGATGAGAGAGTTATCTATGCATGGTATCTACCCATGCCTCATCTTTCAATTATGAACTGTACCGAACACAGACCGACAAGCTGGTACTATGGTTACATTGATGACTCGCGTTCCCGTTATTAACTTCAAAGCTCCAGTGATTGCAACCAGTGGCGAATTGGCCAGGCTGTAAGGTTGCTTGATGGAAAGTGGGCCTGTGTGTTCTCGATGTCGTAGGCCTCCTTAAATATTTGACAATATGTTGAAAAAATGAAAATGACCATTTCGTTGCTATGTCTTCTGGCAACCAATGTTGTTACACCCAGTCCGCCGTTGGTCGCAGCCACCCTCATCCTAATACTTGAGGTCTTGAATTATGAGTTCCTGTTTTTACCCCCGTATCCACGCTTAACTACTAATTCGAACATCATTACATATATCCCTCGCTAGATATCACTACTAGATCTTTAATTACTGGTCATTCATAGATAGTCTTCACTATGTCTGCCTCGGCCTGGATGAGTATTCCAATTGTTGGTGTCTTAGAAGCCAACAGACTCGCTCGCTCGTCTCCTCACACTTCAGCATGTTCTGAATAGTAAACCCATGCACAAGAGACAGACAGACAGATAGACAGACAGACAGACAGACAGACGGACGGACGGACGGACGGATGGATGGATGGATGGATGGATGAATATGAAACAGAGGTGAAAACAGGAGCAAGAACCACTTACTTCTGCTACGGTGATGTAAGGAGAAGAGCGCAACCCTGACTGCATAGGCCAAAGAAGAAAATGAATAAAGAGAGAACATCTCACCGTCCTCGGTTAACAAGATTAGTAAAGGAATGAGTAAGAAGATCCAGGAATTGACCGACAGGGAATTGGACAAATTGTCTCCAATTCCAGACAAAGAATTACTCCGAAGATTGTTCTAACAACAATGATTGTATAATTAAAGTGTACCAACTAAACGACAAAGTAAGAATAACACAAGTACCATTTGTTTATTAAACTTCTAAAAAGCAACAATAATATGCAGACATGTAGCATCAACAATATCTCAAAAGGTTATGCAGAGGTTTGCATAGAATCAATAACTAACAGAACAGCAACCATACAAGCGTCAACTGAAAAGTTAGAATCCAGCAAAACCAAACAGCAAAAATTCTACGTGCAGCGTAAATCGTTAAGTATAGCAAAAACTTCTAAGTACAGCAAAAGCTTCAAATCCAGCAAAAACTTCTAATCCAGTAAACACTTCCAATCTAGCAAAAACTTTTAATCCAGCAAAAACTTTAAGTATAGCAACAATTTCTAATCCAGCAAAAAAAAAAAAAAAAAAAAAACCTACAGCGAAAACTTCAAGTCTACCAAAAACCAAGGAAAGTCTAAAATCTAAAACTAGAATTCTGGTTTTTCCATTGCAAAACATTTCAGGGTCTAAACTAACAAGCTTACTATAGGCATAGGCGCCTCATAACTTGGTGTGGTGGACTACAGAAAGACCAATTCTACCTGCGCATGTGCTTTAATCAGGGGCTGGAACAATTCCCGGGGTTCCAGACCAATCGTACAGTCTGCGCCCTCTGGCGGAGTCCCATTATCATCGGGCGCCGAGTACAGACAGACAGACAGACAGACAGACAGACAGACAGACAGACAGACAGACAGACGGACGGACGGACGGACGGACGGACAGACAGACAGACAGATCGATCGATTGATCGAACGAACGAACGAACAATCTTTAAGTTCAACGGGTTAAGAATTGGGCACGCAGGCCCGTCTGACATTATGCCCTTCTTCTTTCTTTCCTCTCTTACATTCTTTCAACATCACTTATGAAGCAAATCTGTTATAACAAGAACAATAATCATTAAAACGCATGAAAATTAAATCAATAATACATTACTCACTGAGGCAATGTTTAACATGTGCATTATAAATACCTAAGAAAGGTGTAACGTGCCATACATATTGGAATGTTTTTTGGCTAGTTGTCGTTTGAGATAATTTACCCATATTATTATCTGTTTTGTTGTTGTTGTTGTTGTTGTTGTTTTTTTGTTTTTTTTTATAGGGGAATGTAGTTTGTACTGAAGTATTAATTAAACAGGTTGCGAATGTATGTATAATGATTGGTGGTGTCTTTGATTTCTTGTGGAAGATTGTTCCGCAACATAGCGGCAGAGTATACTAAGCTTATTTTATATAAGACTATCCTAAGTTTAGGGACATGGAGTAAATTTAGTCGTTCGCTATGTCTTGCGACATATTTAAACAGTGACCAAAGATAGCTTGGAGCATTTTGAAATAGGATTTTGTGAATTAGTTTAGCCTTATTAAATAGTAGGCGTTTGTGGAGTGGCAGTAACTGAAGACATTTATGCAAGTTAGAATTGTCGGTAAGCTTTTCATTATTTATTAAACGCATTGCTCTTCTCTGGATCTTTTCTCCGGGGCATGCCGGTGTGCTGGGAAATGAACCGGCGGACAGATTGGCTGGCTCTGCAGAACTTGGTGGAGTATTGATACATGACAAGGCAGATGTGGTTGCGGCCTTGTGGGAGCCCGTGCACACCTCGGAGGAGCAAATGGATTACCATGGTCTGGCAAGAATGAGACAGCGAGGAGTGACGAGGGGATCTGGCCGACGCTCAACGCTCAGAGGAAAGGAGAGACGGACATATAATCAGATTGCTACTGGTAATATTAGTGTTGGAACTTGTGGCATAACGCAACCAACATTATTCATTTACCAACAAGTGCCGCAAAAAGAGGAAACAACATTAAAAGAAATTGACTTCACAACCACAAATGGAGACTAGGACTTAAAACTTAACATCGAAACTGGAACTGAACAAGTGACAAATGACGTGGATTCTTAGAAAGATTGCATCAGACAAAGCTCGGAACCCCATTGGTTGGGAGAGACATGTGACACCGCTTTCGCGCCAACGCCGGTATAAATTATGATAAGCAGCCCACTCTTGCAAAAACATGCCTGGCGAAAAGACGTCAGAAATTGTGTGACCAAAAATTCAATGGGCAAGGCAGAAGTCTGGATCCGAGGTACGTTTGTTAGTCCCGTGATTAAACTAAGAACCCGATGTATCAAGTATCAAGTAATGTAAACCCGTGTTTGTGATGTCAATTGAAATGTATTATTATTAATTAAAACCTCTGAAATGTAAAAATGCTCGACTGTAGATTCTAACGACGCAAAGCCATTCCCGGGCAAAATGACTCTCTAATATTCTCTTAGATAGAACTGCCATCTCTGATATTCTTAAAGATAATTATTAACTTTAAGAAGTGCATTCCACTACTACATTCTATTCTAAACAACTGTGAGAAGTGATGATTCTAAAGCAATCTTGTGCATTTCACCAGAAACACTGATAAAAGATGCTATCACTATCTACAGCTGAAATGACAGTTCGTGTACTAGAATAAGTGCCTTGTTCTAAAACAGACTTATCTATGCCTATTTACAATTTAGAAAGCTGAAAGAGAAATCAATCTTTCCTTTCTCCTTCATCTATTGAATTAATAGGGTTTGGCGGAATAAATATTTATATTTATGTCAAATTTAATTAGATAAGGGCACACATGAATTGCAATACATGAGAAAGTTGTGCTTCGCGGAACACCATCACGCGCAGTGAACTTAACTCATTACTCAACATAACTTAAAACACAACACCACTCCACACCACTCATCACCACACAACCCAACACTCAACATCACAACAACAACAGGTAATGGAAGAGAGTTATTAGACACAAGAAGAAGAAGTAGTTAATTGGGAAAACACAGAGAATTATTTATACACATTGTAAACACCATTTAGTGGAAGAAATGTTCTAAATGTATGTCATTTATTTACATGCATCTTGACATATTCTCACTCTTGTCAATGTCTTACTGTACACGTTCACTGACCCCGGTCAAATGAGAACTTACATACAGCAGGAACAAGTTGATACAAGGCGTACACCGTGTGATAAACTCTGACCACCCCAACTTAACCCAACACTAGCTTAGAGAGAAAAGGAGGGGAGGGGAACTAGTTCCTACTTCAGGAATTTAGATTTCTTCCGACCTACTTCTTATTATTGTATTGGTAGGAATGTATATATTTATGCGAATATTCATCAGTGATCTTGGTGGCTACATACCAACAACCACCCAACACATCAGCAAATTAACCACCTAAATCAGACCTGAGAGAGGGAAGCCGAGAGAAAGAGATGAACCACAAGTGAGATGGAGGATGACTTAGCTATGAGCAGAGCATGGGGAGGCCTTCAGAGGAGCTATACGGGCAGACCTGAAGTGGATCCATCAGTCAATGGACCCTGGCTTACCTAATCCTCCAGTCACCAGGTTACTTTTCTCATTGGTAGACTACACACCCAATTTCAGGAAAACTGACATTTAATGGTTGAGACATCACCATCATACTTAATATGTACAACATCAAAATGTTTACTATGTTTTCACACTTGTTGACATCTCATATATTGATGCTTGTTATTGATTGTCTGGGACAATGGTCCAACGTGCAACTGTTCTATTACTTTGTGTAAATCACAATAGAGATGTATGTACTGACCAGAAGGCTCAGGCCAGTCAATAAATGATTAACATGAATTGACCTTCTGTTAATTTGTCAGCTCCAACCTATCTGTGTCAACAACTTCTTTGTACATCATGTTGTCAGAATCTGAGGTGATTGTTTATGTGTTTGATTGTTTAAAGATAAATTAACTCATAATGACTTACTGAATGGGGAAATAAAAAGACTCTAGATCTATCAACTGCTCAACATCCATGTTTTCTTCATCTAAATCAGGCTGAGAAACTTCTCCAGACTTTCCTCAGATTTGATAAACAATAAGGGGGCTCCAGAGCTATCAGAATCATTGGAGAAGGGGCAGATTCCCAGTTAGTAATTACCATTCTTACCAGGGCCATAATCTATATCTCCTAGACAATACTTAATAGAAAGAGGCCTGCAGATAACTCAAGGTTCATATTCTGGGGTTATTGAAGATAGAAGAGGATGGGGCTCTACTTCTTTTGTTAGAGATGGGGCATGCACTACAGTGATCTCCCACTCCCTTCAAAAATATATGACATATTGTCGGCTAAGTCCTGGATGGTTCCCATATATTAACCTTTAAACAATTACATTAACACAGATATCTTTGGATTTTGAACATTGTCATTTTCTAGAATGTTTAACAGATACCATGTGGGGTATTGATTGACAGCCACATGATATGAATGACATTTATAGATAAATAAGAGTAGGTGACTGATTTTACTCCTGGAGAAGGGGGACATGTTCAATTAGGCTTATACTTCAGAAAGAGGTGCTCCAGGTGAAATATATAATGTATATCTACTCTACCAACACTACTTCTCTTCCAGAGAAGGTGTTCTTTTCCTGTGAAGTCTGAACTTAACAGCATTTCATCAACCACCGGAAAATCTTATCCGTTGGGAAAACTCTGTCTAATTTCAGATTCTTTTCTTTACTAGGAATTAAATCTGGTTATTTCAGTGCCTGCTGCCTTTGGCTTTTCCAGCATTGACAGACAGACATAACATAGGGTGTTTCTAATATTGCACATGCTCTGTTGTATCTTTGCAGATCAGGGACTGACAGGCTTACGCGGATCAGACTAACTGCAATTATATTGTTAGGCAGAGCAAAGCAATAAATTATAGACATGGCGGAAACTGCAAAGTTTAGAGCCCAAATAACAGAAACAGGTAGGGAATGCGGGTTAGATGGCCTTGAGCTAGCTAACTATGTTTCGGATGCATTCGACAAAAGAGAAAGACTGCAGGCTGAATTGACTCTCAAAGAAAAACAGTTTCAAGCAGAATTGGAGGAGAAAGAGAAACGACTACAGGCTGAAATGGAAGATAAGGAGAGAGAACGTCAACACCAATTGGAGTTGAGGAGAATGGAGATTGAAGTGGAGATCCGGAGAATAGAGAAAGGGAGTGGTCCTACACCCTCAACCTCATCAGGATCGCCAGTGACAGAACCACCTCACGTCTCTCAACTTAATTCAGGAGCTATGTCATTTCCTCTGGAACCCTTTAATGAACAGACTGACCACATCGAAGGATTTTTATCACGCTTCGAGGCAATGGCTGTCAGCTGTGGGCTTGAAGAAAGTAGATGGGCGACGAAGTTGGCGCAGGCCTTAAGATCCACGGCGTATGAAGTGTTCTCAAGACTCACTAGAGAGGAACAACAGAACTACACAACACTCAAGACGGCACTCTTGAGCCGATTCGAAGTGGACGCCGAATCTTATAAACTCAGGTTCAAAACCGCAAGGAAGGAACCGGGTGAGAGCTACGCACAACTAGTGGAAAGACTGAAGTCATACATACAAAGATGGACTTGCTTGGGAGGATTTGAGGAAAATTATGAAGGACTCCGTGAAATGATTATCATTGATCAGATCAAGGGGAAAATGCAGAACGAAATGAAGGCATTCTTAACCCAAAACGGGGCTGACCGCCTGGAAACTATAATCATCCTGGCAGAGAGATTTGAGAAATCTCAGAAGGAGATGGGAGGAAAGGGACGTTCGAACAACAACCCCTCTCAAAACAAACCTCCACAGCAAAAGAGGGTGAAAACACTGTAGCCACCGGGAAAAAGGGGAAATCACAGAAAAACACTCAAAATTCAGTCCAAACAGCGCCGAGGGAGGACAAACCATTCTGTACCCATTGCAAGATTAGAGGTCACACATTTCAGAATTGCAGGAAGAAGCCACCTCCACACACAGCGGCATGTTTGGCCAACCGAAAAGAGAAAAAAGTGAGCACTGGTGAAACGTCCAAACAGACACCTCATCAAGACACCTCATCTCGTATTCCGGTTGTGGAATCCATCTTACTAAATGGATTCAAAACGACCTGTTTATATGATACTGGATTATCATATGACTGTGTTGTCTCATCATCCTTAGTTCACCCTGAACAGGTGACAGAGGAAATAGTGGAATTACAGGGACCACTGAAGAGTTCAACAAATATGTCTCTTCCAGTGGCAAAAGTGAACATAGCCTCGCGGTATGTCACTGGGACGATCAAGGCAGCAATCTTGGACGCTCCGATATATCCTGTAATCCTCGGCTGTAGATTTATCGTTCTAGGAGAACCTGTTCAACCTGTGGCGATGGCGACCATGACCACTCGATCACAGGCAACAAAAACTCCAGAAACAACTACGCCAATCCCTCGAACGGAGGAACTGAAGAGGGCACAAGAAGCCGACAGCACCTTGGAACCCTGCTTCAGAAAACTGCCAAAATCACATTTACCTCTACGTAAAGGTGATCTGTTCATGAAGTCAGCACTTCTTTACAGAAAAGCAGGACGAGCTGGACAAGAGTTTAATCAACTTGTTGTACCAACTCAATACAGGACTCAGATCTTAGAGATGGGTCACAGTCTACCATTCAGTGGGCACATGGGTATCAACGCTACTACACAGCGGATTACCACTCACTACTTTTGGCCAGGGATGAATTCAGACATACAACGGTTTGTAAAATCATGCCCACAGTGTCAGAAAGTATCACCAAAACACCGGACACCACCGGCAATGTTGGGTGAATCGCCAATCACTGGAATTCCATTTGAGATAGTGGCAGTAGACATAATCGGACCTCTCTCAGCAACGAAGAGGCGAAACCGATTCATATTAACGCTTGTGGACACAACAACCATGTGGGCCGAAGCAGTTCCTATGCCCAGCTGTGACTCCAAACACGTCGCTGATGCATTATTAGGAATATTCACACGTCTAGGATTCCCACAAAGGATCTTGACGGACAACGGTTCACAGTTTCGTGGTAAGCTCATGGAAGAGACCTTCAGACTTTTTCATGCACGCCATATCTTCAGTTCACCATATCACCCTCAGTCAAATGGACTTGTGGAAAGGTGGAACGGGACATTGATTAGTATCCTGCGCAAAATTGCCCAGGAGAAGACAGAGGATTGGGACTTGTATTTACCTGCAGCTTTATTTGCTTACAGGGAAGTACCCCATAACTCAACAGGTTTTGCTCCAGCCACACTGTTGTTTGGACGACCGATCAAAGGACCCCTTGAGGCGTTACTGCGAACATGGACTGATAATACTATAGATGATACAGTCGTGACTGCATCTACATATGTTGCCGAGTTGAAAAAATCGTTTACAACACAGTTGGAAACAAGCGAATGTCAATCTACGTCAAGCCAGACGAAGAATTGCTCGTAACTTCAACCGCAAGGCAAAGGATAGAGAGTTAGAGGTAGGAGAGAAGGTGATGTTGCTGCTTCCAACCAGTCAGAATAAGCTGCAAATAGGATGGAGAGGACCTTATGTAGTGACGGAGAAGATCTCACGTACCAACTACAGAATTTCAGTCAAAGGCAAGATGAAAGTATTTTACATAAACCTCTTGAAGAAATATCATGAAAGACCCTCAACCACCGAACCTGCACATCTGATGGCCATGAGTGTGGCTACTGAAGTCGAAGAATGATCAACAATGGGAGTCGAGTGCCAACTGCAAGCCAAAGAGACCTTTAAGGATGTGGAAATCAATCCCAACTTAACAAAGGATCAGCAAAAGCAGATTAGGGAACTTATGGCAAAATATGCAGAAGTACTTACTGATAAGCCAGGAAGAACTGATTTGGAGGAATTTGACATGAAGTTGAATGACACAGTGCCTGTGCGAGTCAAGACTTACCCAGTTCCTTATGCAAAGCAAAAGACTTTAGAGGAAGAAATACAACAGCTGCTCACCGCAGGAATAATCTCACCATCTGAATCACCTTACAGTGCTAGCGTCGTCTTATTGAGAAAGCCAAGTGGAGAACATAGATTGTGCATCGATTATCGACAGCTCAATGCTATAACTGAATTCCAAGCAGAACCTCTGCCTGATCAGAATAAACTCTTCACAGCACTCAACCGAGCTAAATACTTTACTAGGATTGATCTCAGTAAGGGATATTACCAGATTCCTGTAAAACCGGAAGTTAGACCATGGTTAGCTTTCAGCACGCCTGGAGGACACTATGAATTCAACGTTCTTCCATTCGGATTAAGTAATGCTCCCAGCGTCTTTACACGTATGATGAGAAAATTACTTGACCCACTACAGCATCCAGACATCAGTCACTTCATGGATGACATCCTGATCGCCACTCAAACATTTGAAGAGCATGTAGAAACCCTGCATCTTTTGTTCAGGCGCCTCAGAGAAACTGGATTGACGGCTAGACCAAAGAAGTGTCAGATAGGATTCCAAGAATTGGACTTTCTAGGTCATAAGATATCTCATGGACTGATAACTCCACAAGAGGGAAATGTGGACAAACTCCAGAGAGCACCTCGTCCAAAAACAAAGAAGGATGTAAGATCATTTGTATCCTTATGTGGATTCTATCAAAAATACATCAAGGACTTCAATACTCTGTCAGCACCTTTAACGGATCTTACCAAAAAGGGGAAACCAGAGAAAGTCACTTGGTCAGCTGACTGTGAGAGAGCTTTCACAGCACTAAAGCAGGCATTAACTGCTCATCCAGTCTTACATCTACCAGACCTCGACCAACCATTCGTGCTGCACACCGATGCCAGTAACATAGGAATTGGGGCAACGCTGTTGCAGAGAAAGGGAGATGTACCATCAGAGCTATTCCCTGTAGCTTATGCTAGCAGGAAATTGAATGCAGCAGAGAGAAATTACAGTACTATCGAGAGAGAATGTCTTGCGCTCGTATGGAGTGTACAGAAATTTCAAGCATACCTATATGGCAGACACTTCACAGTGCAATGTGACCATCAACCACTCATGTTTCTCGCAGCATCTAAGACTCTGAATGCCCGACTTATGAGGTGGTCGCTGCTTCTTCAACCTTACTCGTTCCAGGTTGAGTATGTTCCTGGGAAAATGAATGTGGGAGCGGACTTCCTGAGTCGACACCCAGTGCCTGATGAACCAGGTCATTCAGATGCAGAAGAGAATACAAAGGAGGAAAAATGGGAACAGCTTGATAACTGAAAATGTTGGAAACATAGTTCCATACCATAGAACAATCTGGAGTGGGGCCATGTGGCATAACGCAACCAACATTATTCATTTACCAACAAGTGCCGCAAAAAGAGGAAACAACATTAAAAGAAATTGACTTCACAACCACAAATGGAGACTAGGACTTAAAACTTAACATCGAAACTGGAACTGAACAAGTGACAAATGACGTGGATTCTTAGAAAGATTGCATCAGACAAAGCTCGGAACCCCATTGGTTGGGAGAGACATGTGACACCGCTTTCGCGCCAACGCCGGTATAAATTATGATAAGCAGCCCACTCTTGCAAAAACATGCCTGGCGAAAAGACATCAGAAATTGTGTGACCAAAAATTCAATGGGCAAGGCAGAAGTCTGGATCCGAGGTACGTTTGTTAGTCCCGTGATTAAACTAAGAACCCGATGTATCAAGTATCAAGTAATGTAAACCCGTGTTTGTGATGTCAATTGAAATGTATTATTATTAATTAAAACCTCTGAAATGTAAAAATGCTCGACTGTAGATTCTAACGACGCAAAGCCATTCCCGGGCAAAATGACTCTCTAATATTCTCTTAGATAGAACTGCCATCTCTGATATTCTTAAAGATAACTATTAACTTTAAGAAGTGCATTCCACTACTACATTCTATTCTAAACAACTGTGAGAAGTGATGATTCTAAAGCAATCTTGTGCATTTCACCAGAAACACTGATAAAAGATGCTATCACTATCTACAGCTTAAATGACAGTTCGTGTACTAGAATAAGTGCCTTGTTCTAAAACAGACTTATCTATGCCTATTTACAATTTAGAAAGCTGAAAGAGAAATCAACCTTTCCTTTCTCCTTCATCTATTGAATTAATAGGGTTTGGCGGAATAAATATTTATATTTATGTCAAATTTAATTAGATAAGGGCACACATGAATTGCAATACATGAGAAAGTTGTGCTTCGCGGAACACCATCACGCGCAGTGAACTTAACTCATTACTCAACATAACTTAAAACACAACACCACTCCACACCACTCATCACCACACAACCCAACACTCAACATCACAACAACAACAGGTAATGGAAGAGAGTTATTAGACACAAGAAGAAGAAGTAGTTAATTGGGAAAACACAGAGAATTATTTATACACATTGTAAACACCATTTAGTGGAAGAAATGTTCTAAATGTATGTCATTTATTTACATGCATCTTGACATATTCTCACTCTTGTCAATGTCTTACTGTACACGTTCACTGACCCCGGTCAAATGAGAACTTACATACAGCAGGAACAAGTTGATACAAGGCGTACACCGTGTGATAAACTCTGACCACCCCAACTTAACCCAACACTAGCTTAGAGAGAAAAGGAGGGGAGGGGAACTAGTTCCTACTTCAGGAATTTAGATTTCTTCCGACCTACTTCTTATTATTGTATTGGTAGGAATGTATATATTTATGCGAATATTCATCAGTGATCTTGGTGGCTACATACCAACAACCACCCAACACATCAGCAAATTAACCACCTAAATCAGACCTGAGAGAGGGAAGCCGAGAGAAAGAGATGAACCACAAGTGAGATGGAGGATGACTTAGCTATGAGCAGAGCATGGGGAGGCCTTCAGAGGAGCTATACGGGCAGACCTGAAGTGGATCCATCAGTCAATGGACCCTGGCTTACCTAATCCTCCAGTCACCAGGTTACTTTTCTCATTGGTAGACTACACACCCAATTTCAGGAAAACTGACATTTAATGGTTGAGACATCACCATCATACTTAATATGTACAACATCAAAATGTTTACTATGTTTTCACACTTGTTGACATCTCATATATTGATGCTTGTTATTGATTGTCTGGGACAATGGTCCAACGTGCAACTGTTCTATTACTTTGTGTAAATCACAATAGAGATGTATGTACTGACCAGAAGGCTCAGGCCAGTCAATAAATGATTAACATGAATTGACCTTCTGTTAATTTGTTAGTTCCAACCTATCTGTGTCAACAACTTCTTTGTACATCATGTTGTCAGAATCTGATGTGATTGTTTATGTGTTTGATTGTTTAAAGATAAATTAACTCATAATGACTTACTGAATGGGGAAATAAAAAGACTCTAGATCTATCAACTGCTCAACATCCATGTTTTCTTCATCTAAATCAGGCTGAGAAACTTCTCCAGACTTTCCTCAGATTTGATAAACAATAAGGGGGCTCCAGAGCTATCAGAATCATTGGAGAAGGGGCAGATTCCCAGTTAGTAATTACCATTCTTACCAGGGCCATAATCTATATCTCCTAGACAATACTTAATAGAACGAGGCCTGCAGATAACTCAAGGTTCATATTCTGGGGTTATTGAAGATAGAAGAGGATGGGGCTCTACTTCTTTTGTTAGAGATGGGGCATGCACTACAGTGATCTCCCACTCCCTTCAAAAATATATGACAGAACTCTTCGCTGGCTGCTGAGGATGGGGACGGAGCGCTTATGGGAATGCCCCGAATGCTGTGATGTCGATTCCTAAATCAATAAATCAATCAATCAATCTTCTCTGGAGTGACTAAAGGCGATTTTGTTATTAATTTGGAGCAGCCATCCCAGATTGTGGAGCAATAATCAATATGTGTTTGTATATGGGAAGTATAGAATATCTTTCTTGTGTTTTGGTCAAGGAAATTTTTAATTTTGGCAAGTTGATATACTTTTTTGGCTATTTGTTTAACGAGATCATGTACATGGGAGATAAAGGTTAGATTTTGATCAACGATGAGACCCAGTGCCTTGTGCTCGGTTACACTTTCTACAGCTGTGCTACCAATGTGCAGCTGAAGAGCTCTCTGCGAGTTTAGAGTGTGAAGTCTTTGCCTGGTTGTTATTAATATAGATTTTGTTTTAGAAATGTTAATTTGCATGCTGTTTGCATGACTCCAGTTAACTACACTATTTATATCTGTTGCAAGGATGGTTCTAGCATATTGCAATCAATAGCGCTTGTATATACTGTGCAGTCGTCTGCAAATAGATCTCAAGACGACGAAAGGTGTAAGGGAAGATCATTTATATAAATGGCAAATAAAAGAGGGCCAAGTATAGACCCCTGAGGAACTCCAATATTAATGGTAATGTCTTGCGATAAAGACTTATTGTGTGATATTACTTGTTTTCTGTCTAATAAAAATGATTTTATTAATGCCACTATATTAAAGATTACTTTCATTGTTTCTAGTTGTGTGTGTGTGTGTGTGTGTGTGTGTGTGTGTGTGTGTGTGTGTTTTAAACTTAGAATAGTATGATCTATCATATCGAATGCCTTTATAAAGTCTATAAACACCGATCCACATAGAGTATTGTTGTTAATATTTTGATGCCAGTGTTCTATAATGTTTGTTATAGCCGTATGACAAGAATATTTTGGCCGACACCCTGACTGACTGTCAACTATTAGCTTGTGGAGAACTAAGTGTTCTAGCGTTGTTTTGTGAATGTGCTTTTCTAGTGGTTTGGATAGTGAGGATAATATGGATATTGGCCTATGGTTACTCATGAGACGATCGTCTAATGAACCAGCTTATAAATGAGGATACACTTTAGCGGTTTTAAAGGCTGATGGGAAGTTACCTTTGGTGAGACATTGATTATATATAAAAGTTAGTGACTCGCAGATCGCAGGTGCAGCATAGCGAAGGATCTGATTAATGATTCCATCTAGTCCTGATGAGTTATTATTTTTTAAGTTTCTGAGATGAGTAAATACTTCAGTGGTCGTCATTAGCTGTATGTTAGAGGGAATGTCTCTATAGCATTTGCTCTCACAAAATGATGATAATAAAGAAATGTCATCAGGAGAGTATAGCATTGCAGCTTTCAATTGGTTTATGTCGGATTGAAAGAAACTACCGAATTTATCACATGTAACCTGATTTGATGGTAATGATTGTGATGACTTGTGCTTGTTTGTCAACGTATCAATTGCTTTCCATATATCTTTAGTGTTTGTTTTATCTAGTATTAAGTTATTAAAATAGTTTTTCTTTTCCTATCGAATAACATATTGAACTTTGTTTCTCCCACTATGGTACGCGGTTATATTTCTATTTTTATGTGCCCTGTCCCGTTCTCTCATGATTTCAACTACCTCCTGGGTGATCCACGGGCATTTAATGTAATCTTTAACTCGAACATCCTTAAATGGAACATGCTTTTCGAATACACTTAGATAGGTCTTCAGCCAGTGGTCAAACGCATCATCTGGGTCAAGAAGCTGATAAAAATAGTCCAGAGATGAGTTGAGCAAGTCTTGGAAAAAGACATCTTGATTGACATTTTTATAATTTCTATATTTTGTACTTATATGTTTGTGTTTCGGAGATTTGGTACCTCTTTTCGACCACGTGCAACTAACCGAGTAGTGATCGCTCATTCCATTAATAGGTACAGTACATTCAGTGATGTTGTCAGCACATGTAGTAAAAATGTGATCTATAAGTGTTGCAGATGATTTTGTTATTCTAGTGGCTTCTTTGACTAATGGTTGGAAGTTATATGACTCTTTTAAGTTTTCCCATGTTTTGTTTGATTTGTTAGTGTCTATGTTGAAGTCTCCTAGCAGTATATTTTCTCTCGCATTACTAATGACTACATCCATGATAGTGGTGAATTTTTCATACCAGATGTTTCCTGCACTGGGGTTTTGATAAAGATAGCCAAGTGCTAGGGGTATGCGATTTTGAATTTTAACTTAAAGCCATACACACTCAATCTCACAGGTTTCAACATCTATCCTGCGGTGGACGTTCAGCGAATAAACTGCAATACCCGTCTCTTGTTTCTGATAAGGATTTCTTCTAATAACTTTGAAACATTTGATAGCAATGTCATCATCTGAGACTCTACCATTTAATCGACTTTCACTAACGCCGAACATGTGAAAATTTGATTAAGTATAAGTGATAGTTCGTGCAGCTTCCAAAATAGATGGCAGATATTTAGATGCCCGACTCTGAGATCATGTTTACTGAGCCAGTGTTCATAATTATTAGACATTTCAACAATGCGTAATCATACGTTTTAAAAAATAATAATAGTAATATCTCTGTCGATATATAGAAATACGTACACAGATCAGTAAGGAAGACCAGTGAAGACCCCCTCAATCACAGTAATAACACAATTAAAATATTATAAAAGATCTACACCTAAATACTATAAATTAAAGTAAAATCAAAATATGTCAATGTTTATTGTTCCTTATAAACTAATACCTTACTAGATCAAGTAATAACCAAATAAGCAGACAAACGTTCCAGGAGAGGCTCTTTCTTGTACTGAGATCCAGTGTAGCCTTGTGCTAAATTGCCAGTAAATACCAGGCTCTCTTGGTCCTTGGTACAGGGACATCATAAGAGCATGACGAAGTGTAGCTGGGTAAAACGTGTGAGGTGTAACCATACTGGGTTACAATGAAATGGATACTGTTGATGTCTCATGGGTATGTAATGACTACCAACTACAGGCGCTAGTTTGTGGCTAACAGGAGATCGTGGTGGCACGTTGTTGTTGCCGAAAGTTGGTTCCTTGCTGTGGAGAATAGGAAACATATCTTCATAATTATTATCCTCCTGTGTGAAAGAGAACGTATCCTATGGACTTGGTGTGGTGAAAGTGTCCCGTCTGGCTTGGATTTCAGGAACAGTGGTTATGAGTGGTCTGCGCACTTCTGGTCTATTGGTACTTGATGTGACGGGAGTATGTCGTCTGGCTTGAGTTTCAGGTGGGGTAGCTAAAAGTGTCCGACGCGACCCTGTATTAGGTGTATGCTGTGTCCGTACTGGGTATTTGATATTTTTGGCGAGCAAGCTGGTGTCCAATGTAGATAATAAATTTGATCTTTATAAAGACTCTTTTTTGTGCACCAGTCTGTGAAGTGAAGAACGGCCTATTATTGATGAACTGTGTGGTGTTTTGAGAACAGAACCTCTGCAAAATGTTGTTATTTATGTCAGCTATACGACGCTGGAGTCCATAAATAACGGAGGATTAAAAAAAATAGACGAGTTAGGAAAAGTGTGACGTAATCCGTTCAAGAGTTCCAGCAGTTGAGAACCTGTGATGTGTTAGTTGTTCATGGTGTCGTTGATACCAATGTGGACGCTTGCCTTTCTATCGTTATGATTTACAGCCAACTTACTAATCTTGACTGTTAGTCGGTCAACACCAGCCCCAGATATAGGGATTATGGAAACAATGACTTTGTCTGAAGTGGCTATCCGGTCGCTGTATAAGCCTTTCATTAAAGAATCGCCTAATATAATGTTTGTACTATCAGGTCGTCCTGTCTGTACATGTTGGTTGTCAGCACGCTTCGCCCGCTGTTAATCCATTTACGATTACCAGCAGCCTTTATGTCTCTACGGGGTTCTCCGGGTGTTTCTTGTAGACATGTGTTATCGGTTGGCAGCATATTATAGCACTGTACGTTTTCTGGTGATTTTTCTTGAAACCTTTCGAACCTATTGCTTATGTTGACGTTAATGGGATAGACTGCTTATTTTTGTTTATCTTCCTCTGCGCGTTGAGGCATTTGTTGTTGTTTATCTCCCTCTGCTCGTTGAGTTGTTTCCATAGTAGGTATCTGTTCTGAGTGGGACTGAGCTTCCTCAATATTCCTCAAGGATGAAACAGTTGCTTGGGAATTACATGCTTCTTCGGTTGGATCGGTTGAGGACACATTTTGTAAGGTTTGAAAAGTTTTTCTCAGTAGCAAATTTTCGTCTCGCAGGAACCCGACTTCTGTATTGAGAGCATTGTAATCGCTGGTTATCTTGTTGTTTGCTTCGATGTTAGTTGAAACCGTGACATTGAGCGCCTTTAGTGATTGTTCTAATTCTTCAATGCGCTGTTGACAGTCGCACGAAAGTTCATTGTTAGTTACGATGCTATTGTTGTCTGTGGCAGGTAATTCTTCAACAATATCCACGTTGGGTTCTATGTTGTTTTGGATTCGCTCCATTGGGTATTCTATGGCAAAGAAGAATGGTGGATTGATGTTGTCCTATGTACTCGTCGTATGAATCAATTGAAGCCCATTGTTAGCTGATGTGCTGTCTACAGCTGTGGTTGCGGGCTGTGTAGATTCGGTGAATGACTGTATCGAGTTTTCAAGCCCGACAAAGTCTGATTTTAGCCAAGAATTAATGTTATCAACATTTCACTGTGCCATCAACTTATTTTTCGAGTGATACAAATGGATCGTAATCCATCCATCCATCATGTGCCACGCCGGTAATCGAGGGGGGGGGGGTCATGTTCTATCATCTCACTCGATCACCAGAGTCGTGGATCAGCTCCGTGTTTCTGTCTCGACCATGCCACAAGGCCAAGCCATCCAGGTTCTTGCTTCTAGGTCTTCCCCTTGGTCTGTTCCCCTCGATCTTACCAGTTATCACAAAGTTCTCCAAATCATTTCTTCTCATAACAACCCCAAAAAATTAGTGTCTCTAATCAGTTTACGATCTTCATTTGTTTCTTGAAGGACTTGTTCATTGGTCTTTCTGGCTGTCCATTGTATTCTTTGCATTTTCCTCAGAAACCACATTTCTACAGCCATCAGATGTTTTTCAGCCTCACTGCTCATTGTCCAAGTTTCACATCCATACAAAAGAACAGGTTCTATGTAGAATTCCAACACTCTTTTTTTTCGTTTCAACTGATATCTTTTTATTGGTCAGTATGTTTTTCATCTTGCTAAAGGCTACTTTTGCCATGGCGATTCTTGTTCTAATCTCTTCAAGGCATCTCCCATCAGATGTTATGACTGTTCCGAGATAATTGTACCTTTTCACTTGTTGGGAATATTCCCATTTACTTGTGTATTACATTATGATATTTCGTTCTTCCTAGTGACGACCATAATCTGTGTCTTTTTACAATTTAATTCTAACCCTAGTTGTTCACTGTGTGTAATTATTAGTGTTCAACTATCACTTGAAATGAATACTGTATATAACACACATTTTTGCGATAATCAACACTTGTATTAATCTAAAATCTATTCATCCACATCCACAAAATCACAACGAGCAGATCAATATAAAACACCATAACAGGTGAATTCAGCTAAAAGTAATAATAATCCGAGAAGTAAGAGATACGAAAACGCGTCATCACTCTGCAGACAGACAGACAGACAGGCAGGCAGAGCGTGAAAAACAGCGAGTGAGAGAAACAGCTCATTGAGAACAAAACTAATATCTAAGTTACACCACCAAAGTAACAAGAACATACGAAAAATAGTCTTCCCTAAGAAATTGTGACCTTTCGCTTGCCTGTCTAGTCTCCACAATAACAGCCGTACGACAGTTTCTGATGAAATATATTTTAAGTGTAACTATTATCGGTTTTAACTCACATAACCTCCTTTCCTTGATGCTGGATAAAGACTGTTTTAATCCATACATAACGTAATGTCTTCTTTATTAACGTCGAATTAGGCGTTCGTGTAACAAGCAAGTGTGTGGACTGTGTCTTGCAAAGCTTGGCACTGTTAGTTGATAAGTATCAATTTGCAAAATCCGCCGCAACGAAATCAATTAACTTCGGTTGCAGGGCTGTCTACCCTTTGTATTACGCCTCTTAATTTCATGTATCCACAATAAGAAAGTGTTTTGACTGGCGTAAACACTGCCTGCTCCCATCGTAATTTTAGACGGAGCTGTGTTATTAATATCTAGACGTTACCTATCTCCAGGAGTCTAGTTCAAACCGTTGCTTAAATTCATCATGAGTAACGATAATTTTCATATTACTGAATGATAAGTTTTAAGCTCTCGTTTTTTTTTCTTTTTTAATATAATAGGGCTGACCTTTTGTAAGTGCACTATTAATATAACTTTTAATACACAAGCAGAATAAAGGAAGAACAACAGCCTGTATGTACAAATATAACATGTCAGTGGCATGTCCTTTAAAGGACATCCAGTCAACCCTAGGATTTTGTGACTGTTAGTGAATTTTTAGGAAGTTTTATGTTCAGTAGTTTGCCATTGCTTTCTGAACGACTGCAGCTCTCACCGTTGTTTATAATCAACGATCTGCTTCCAAATCGCCTGCAGCTGAGTTCGAACCCGATTTGTGGGATTGTGAAACGCGTTTGCAAAACATGTGTATAAAAATGCTAGTGATAAAGTTTTCATACAATTGAGGTCAATATGTGCATTTGTTTTTCCATATCCTTTACAGAACATCGCTGTCAACACCATCATCTTTCAGCAGTATGTTGATTTCTTGGCAAGATTACGCTCAGTAGTTTGCCATTGCTTTCTGAGCGGCCGGCTCACATACCCCGTAAGTTACCGATGCGATTCAAACCACTGCTGATTCTCACCGTCATCACGTTACCGACGAGAGTATACGAGATTACGGAGAAAAGTCATAACCTCTAAGCCACGAAGCCGGTAATAAATGCATAGTAATTACAAATCTATGCCGATTACAGTCAAAATGCCACTAATATCACTTAAGTCTAGGCTTATACATAGCAATGGCCCTACTAAGAAGGATCTCAAATGCTATAACTGATAGAAAAAATATCCTGATTACATTTTTGGAATCAGCAACACGAAATTACACAAGAACGGTGTACCATTTAATTCACCACAATGCATGTAAATCTGTGTTATAGCGGCACGGTTTTCTGGCATTACGACAATCACCTCAATGTTCAACTAGAGACAACTATTCAGTATGTCTACTTTACGATTTGTTTTATGCTGTCGTTTGTGTTTTTATTTGTTTCTATTTTATGTATTCATTCTACGAGATTAGAGTTGTAGTTGGACAGTGTAGAGTGTAATAAAGCTATTCTTTCGTGACACTATGACAGTCGTCAAAACGATTCTAGACATAACTATTAAGTATGTTTACTTTGCAATTTATTTAATGTTGTTTCGTTTGTTTTACTTGTTTTTATATTATGTGTGTCGCTTATTTCTTCCATGGTTGAATATGTAGTTTTCAGAGTAATAACAGTAGGCCTACTCTCGCCTGAAATTTATGATGTTTTAAAAATGTTGCATATCCCTTACAGGACGTTGATTTACTAGACAAGATTACTTTCAGTAGTTTGCCATTGCTTTCTGAGCGACAGGCTCAAATACCCCTTAAGTTACCAACTCGGCGAGAATCGCTACCGATTTTCGCGCAGGTAACATTACTAACAATAATATACCGGATTACGGAGAAAAACGTTAACTCCTAGGCCATGGAGACAGGCTGAAATTACGATGCTGAAATTACGATACTCGGTCTAAATGATCCTAAACACCACTATCAAGTTTGGCAACTTTAAGATTTAATTTATTTTCTTGACTGTCTTTATTTGTTTTGTTATTTTCCGTCTTTGTTTATTTCTTCCAGGGTAGAATTGGATTGTCTAGAGAAGGCATGTGAAACCTTTGTTCTGCCAAGGGCTAGTTGGATATTGGTACCCCGCACCTGCTTTAGAGAATAATGCCGCTCAGATTTGAAACATCGACATGTCTTATGGGTTGTTGATGTTTTGACTTTTTTAAAGGATTTTGGGTGAAAAAGAGAACACATACATCCATCGAACAATAAGTTAGTTTTGAAGGAGATTTGGTTATGTAAGCAAATACATTTGAGCACAATTACATATTTTAGGCATGTGAGAACACACAAACGTCTGAAAAGAGATAATTATGGAAGGAATTGGGTAGAAGATGAAGACTGCAAAGTAGATGAGTTGGGTTGAGTCCAGAATCGACAACTCAGCACTCAGGACATTCCCATACGTGCTCCGTCCTCATCTTCAACAGCCATCGAAGAGTCCCAATACTAATAGTACCAGAAGAAACCTGGTTATATGTTTTATAGGCCTTTTCGGGGAGTTCTGAGTGTCGGACAGATTATCTGGTCACTCTTTGCAGCACCATTTTCTTGAAGCCGTGACGATCTACCCATTCTTCTGCACACATTTTTATACACACGAATCCGAAGTGCCCCGACCACATCTGTCTTATCATGCACCAACACTCCATCACGTGGTGCAGGCCCGGCCAGTCTGTCCGTCTGCTAGTTTCCTACCACACCAGCACGTCTTGGATGGAAACAACCAACAGATGCTCTCTATTTATGATTGTTGAATGGAAGCCTGTCATTCTGCCAGTAGCATGCCTGTCTTCACCTTTCTCACCATACTTTATGAGTTCGTTACAATTACGTGCGTGTGCTGAATTGTCTTGCAACCAGCAGAACGCCGCCATTATTCCTTCCACCTCCATTCTCAGACTCGATTTTGTAGTATCATATGCCAGACTCATAAGCACGAAACACCGTCCATTAACCTTCGCCACGAACCAATAGGCACTTCCTTTACCTTTTAGCACAGAGCCATTGGTGTAGATGATTACATCAGATGGTCGCGAATTGTTGAGGATTAATTGTTGCACGTTCCATTCGTGCAATTTAGCCCGCAGCATCTTGCGCCTGTCTGCAATCGTGGGTAAGACTAGGATGTATCGCATATACACCATCGGCATGTCCCTTGTGCATCTCAGTATCACCCGTAGAGCTTCATTTTGTATGCGCTCTAGTTTAACTAGCTGACTCTGACAACGTGAACAGTCCCAATCCATACTTAGTTACTGAGAGAACCAGATGTTGATAGAGTATGGACAACATTCGTTGCTCCATGCCCATTACTGCCATGATCTTCAGTGCAACAAGTCACTTCTTAGATCTCATAACAGTTGTTTCCACGTGATCCCTGAATGACAATTTTCTGTCAAAGCAGTTCAAGATATGATAAATAATATAAACATGACAGCAGTAGCGGCGGGACATACGGCTTTTGTTAGAGACTGTAGTCAAGTTCTGCAGGAGTCAAGCCACTGGGTGATGATGAATAGTCTCGTCTGTTCATTGCTCATTCTCCAACTTTCTGTTAGATGATTCAGAACAACGACATTAATTCAAGCTATCTGTTAACTGAATCGGAATAACGACATTAATTCAAGTTCTCTGTTGGTTGAATCAGGACAATGACATACAGTCAAACTATCTGTTAGTTGAATCAGAACAAAGGCGTACAGTCAACCTCTCTATTAGTTGATTTGGAACAACGGCATTAGTTCAAGCTCTCTGGTAGTTGAATCAGAACACGACATTAATTCAAGTTCTCTGTTAGTTGAATGAGAACAAATGCATGCAGCCAAACTCTCTGTTAGTTGAATCTTGACAACGGCATATATTCAAGCCCTCTATTAGTTGAATCCGAACAACGGTATATATTCAAGCCCTCTATTAGTTGAATCCGAACAACGGTATATATTCAAGCCCTCTGCAAACTATAATTACTGCACTCTACGTTGAGGAAGTTGCTGAGGATGGAATCCCAACACTTACCAACTGAATGGTTCGATGTGCAATGATGATAAGCTGACGAACAACTTACTTTTTAGACATTCATTCATCGATGCATTTTTAAAAGTTTATCTTTTTAGCTTCTCAAAAAACTAAATCAAAAACGTTCCTATGTCGTCATATCACCAGCATGACGGCCATCTTAGTATTCCTACAATATATCGTTTCTCTTCACCGTGATGCCACATGCAGGACACTCGTATGACGTCATTTGCAACAATACTGCTAATTTAGAACACAACCACCCGCTATTTCGAATGTCTGCTGTAAATTTTACCGACTTTGTGGCGAAGGTGTTACGGGCGCGATATGGCAGCAGACCGCGTTGCGCTGGTTTTTTACGAAATAGTACGGGCGCCGGTCGTTCAGAAAGCAATGGCAAACTACTGAACGTAAACTTGCCAAGACATCAATAACAGCAAAAAATAAAAAATGCTGGTGTTGACTGCAAACGTCATGTAAAGGATACGCAACTAATTTCTTTAACTGTAAATTTAAAGTTTTAACTTGCAGTTTACTTCTAAAATAAATGTGGTTATGCTTCGTCAAGGGGAATCAGGAGATTCCATTTTTCTCAAGATTTTTGCCGGTGCTAAGGAGTTCGTGCATCTAAGCAAAAAACCATCATTGAGTTTATCATTCAGCGTGTACGTTAACGTAAACTGTGTTTCTTTTTATTTTCTGTTTTTTCCTTTTTGTTTAATTTGGTTTTCCCATCTTTGCGGACCAGCGTTTATCATTCATGCAGAAGGCAGACAAACCCCGAAGTCAACGGGGTCGGCATAAACGACAAGGCGATCACGCTGGAGCCAGAAGAACAAGACTCAAATACGTCTGTCTGGACCTCAATAATCCTCGCATTCTACAAGGATCAGTCAATAGGTAATGCTTCGTAATTTTTAATTTCATTCAATAGTTTTAAAAAAAAAAAAAAAACAGATAAAGTTCACAGTGAAATGAAGCCATAAGTCTGTACTTCAAAAATGAATTTCTCAGTGTAGTCTTCGTTATTCTTTACCGTTTTTGTCCATCTTCTCACAAGGACATGTATACTTGCACGGTAGAAATGTGAATCCTTTTTTCCTAAACCGCTTGTGTACTGCGCATTTAGGGGTCTTGGTTTCCTCAAAGTGATGTTTACGAAGATCTTCATTCAGTGGTTCAAATTGTTATTGATTGAGTACAGTAACAATAAGAGTTTGTAAAACTAGGATTTGTTGTGATCTAATTGTTTATTGCACTAGGTGCAATATATTCTCGTCTGGAGTTGTTTTACAACTACAGATGTTATCATCTATCACGTGTGATATTTAATCACCTTGCAAGTCGGCGCCATTCCAATTGAGCATCGAAAAATATGAATAAAATTTGGTGGAACTGCGATAAAGCTGTGAAAATGTAAACAATATAAAATGACACAAAGTAGTGCAGCTTTATGTAACAGAATTGCGACACATACAGGACGTTGCGGCGACTAGCCTTCACCAGCAAACAAATGCACACACACAACACAACACATAGCCACGGAGAAGACCCTCGGGTAACTACACTGAGGCGTGACGACGGGATGAGAAGAACAAAAAGATGAAAAAATTAAAACAATTAAGAGAAAATAAAAAATTTGAAAAAATGTTCCTACTTACCTGGGAATCCGAACGTGTATCGCCGAGAATGTCACCGATATCACCTTATATGCACACCCGAGGGAGAGGGGTGATGTCTGGGTGGTGGATGTAACGGCCCAGTGAGCATCCCAGGTACATGACTGAAAGTGGCAAATGAACAGAAAAGGCGGGGGGGGGGAGGCAGGAAGGTAAGTCGGGAAACTAGTAGCAATAGAGATGTGATGGTAACCGAGGAGTCCCAGTGGATATACTCCCGAAGCATGAGTGTGTGCCCGTGAATGGGTTGGCCCTAGTGGACGGATATTATAGAGCAGTGAAGGGTGCCCCCAAGTATGATGGTGTTACTAACAAAACTCAGATTATGGGCGTCTATGTGTTGTTATGAGGCGAGTCCTAAAGTCTAGGCTAACTGACATGTATGTGTGTGTGCACATACATACATCTACACCGATCAACAAACATTCATACAGTAGTATACATACACATGTGCATGGTATATATAAGAAAGGAGTGGGAGGGAGGGAGAGAGAGAGAGAGAGAGAGAGAGAGAGAGAGAGAGAGAGAGAGAGAGAGGGAGAGAGGTTTGTATCGTTCCTGTGATGTGCCACATGGGATATGCGAAGTACGACGGTCTTCCAATACGAGGCTTCAATCATACTGCACCCTATGACATATTTTTTTGAAATTTTTATTTAAAGTTTTTGAGAGCCAATATATACAGGCATATCTGGTCTGTGGCAGCCTAACGTCCACTGCACCTGAGTTCGTCTCCAGTCGTCCTGACATTTCTGGCCACTGGAATCAGATGGATGCAGGCGAGAGAGTGAGGCCGATGAAGTTGCGCAGCTCTTCCTTACTAAAATCAAATTCATCGCGCAAGTCATTCTTCATCCTATTGTCTTCATCATTCCTGATGGACAAACAGGATGTAATGAATGGTCATCATCATTCTTAATGGACGAACATCCAACCCTATTAAATTGTTGTGTTGTGTTAAAACTCTATGCACTCACGCAAAGCAAGAGAAAATCTATGGGTCACGCACTAGCACCACACCGACAACAATAATCTTGCTTCTCTGTGCCTACCTACAGCATGTGTATGACTGGTGGTCTGATCTTATACAACCCCAAATAACATAAATATGGGGTGATTTGATCATATAATATGTGGCGTAACAATCGACTTTACTGATCCTATTTGAAAGGGAACAGTATGAGCGAAGCCTCGTATTAGTAAACCGTTCTGCTCCGCATAATACGTGGTATAACAATCAACCTTAGGGTACAGTATGAATGAAGCCTCGTATTTGTAGACCGTCCTACTCCACATATCCCATGGGGCACGTCACAGGAAAGATACTAACCTCTCTTTCTCTTTCTCTCTCTCCTCTCTCTCACTTTCTCTCTCTCTCTTTTTTTTTCTCTCTCTCTCTCTCGCCCCCTCTCTCTCTCTCCTTTCTCATATATATATATATATATATATATATATATATATATATATATATATATATATATATATATATATATATATATATATATATATATATATATATACCATGCACATGTGCATGTATACTACTGTTTGAATATTTGTTGATCGGTGTAGATGTATGTATGTATGTGTGCACACACATATCAGTTAGCCTAGACTTTAGGACTCGCCTCATAACAACACATAGACGCCCATAATCTGAGTTTTGTTAGTAGCACCATCATACTTGGATGCACCCTTCACTGCTCTATAATATCTGTCCACTAGGGCCAACCCATTCACGGACACCCACTCATGCTTCGGGAGTATATCCATTGGTACCCCTCGGTTACCATCACATCTCTATTGCTACTAGTTTCCCGACTTACCTCCCTGCCTCAGCCAGCGCCCCCCCCCCCCCCCGCCTTTTCTGTTCATGTGCCACTTTCACTCATGTATCTGAGATTCTCACTGGGCCGTTACATCCACCACCCAGACATCACCCCTCTCCCTCGGGGGTGTATATAAGGCGATAACGGTGACATTCTCGGGATCCACGTTCGGATTCCCAGGTAAGTAGGAACATATTTTCACATTTTTATTTTCTGTTTATTGCTTTCATTTTTTTTTATTTTTTTTCTTCTCATCCCGTCGTCACGCCTCAGTGTAGTTACCGGGGGGGGGGGGTCTTCTCCGTGGCTATGTGGTGTGTTTTGTGTGTGTATTTGTTTGCTGATGAAGGCTAGTCGCCGCAACGTCCTGTATGTGTCGTATTTCTGTTATGTAAAGCTGCACTACATTGTGTCATTTTATATTGTTTACAAGTGAGCACCGGCACTTTACTATTTCCATTTCTAGACTATTGTCATTTCACTGCTATGCAGTATAATCATTCTGTTTGTTTATTATTAATATTCCACTGCCCTGCAGTATAATCATTGCGTTTCTTAGTTAATTCTGAAGGAGAACCTGTTGTGTCTTGCTAAGATAGCTTTTTATTCTCCTTCCTATAACTATATAACCAATTAGCTTAACACTTAGGGACTTTTACTCATAGAGCTACTTACATAGACAGGATGAGAACTGCCATCAGTAGGATGCTAGGGTAGGTACTGGAGATTATTTCCGGACCCATAATTCACAAGTGTTTTTGTTTGAATATATTTCAGCGTTGTTGTGAGCGCACCCAGAATCTGCACATCAACATCTAGCATCATTTATCTACCATCAAACATCTAACGTCTACCAAGACTGTGTAACTGAACATACGACGAAAGTCAACGTCATTGATTTGCGTGTCGCAGTCATATCGATTGCCGCATAGCATTCAATATTAGCGCAGCATCTTCGCTGCCTAGTAATTACAGCAAAGCTCTTGTGATTACGTAACTGGCATTTTAAACAAAGCTACACCAGGCGTCTGCTGAATACTCCAGTGAACAGTAATTTAAATAGTGTCAATTACGAGGTAAGTCAATGAGACAGAGCGAAATGAAACCTGTACAGCCATCTTAGAGAGCGAACAGAGGAAGGTCTGGGAGGAAGACTACAGGCGTTCGTCGTTGGAAACTCATTGTGAAGGTGCGTACAGAAACAACTTTTCAGAGCCAACAACAACACGCTAATGACTTTTAAAATGTCAAATGATTAACAACTGATCATCTAAAGCGTATAGCATTCGATGACAAATCATATTTTTGGTATAATCTTCCGGAGAGTGTTTTTGTCTTTCTCCCAATGGGAGTACACGTCTGATTTAACAGTAATATATGTGTCGTAGACTATTACTAACTAAATAATTTAAGTTTATTGTCTTGCAAATTCATAGCTAATAGGTATAATTTATTGTGAGTGAGGACGGAAGTTGTTTATGTATTTTGTGTCTCTGTCGTCGTGTCGTAGAGAGAGCGCTGGAGGTTCAGTTTCTCTACATGATACAGTAGCACGATAATTATGCTTGCTGTCTTCTTTCTGTTGTACAGCTGTCAGCTTTACCTTCTGTTTTCCTGCACCACTGAAAGGGGAGTATATTTCTTTATTGTACCGGTATTCTTAGCTCCTGGCACTAAACGAGCCGACTTGTCTTCTTTCACTCCAGTGGGTTAGACTTTCCCAACGGTCAGTCTTTTTGTTTTCAACTTTATACGTGGAATTTCTCTCTACTTTCGAAGACCAAGCTACAATCATCATACAAAATATTATAGGCAAGCTGCTGGAGACGTTAAAACTGCCAGACAAATATCAAGTCTGCTAGAGAGGCAATGCCTTTTCCTACCTACCCTTCGAGCATTCCGTCAAATCAGACACACCTGGACCAACGCAGCAGTTTCTACCCATGCTCTGTTTGAAGGTTTCCACTCAGGCTTTGAAACATGTCCTGCAGCAATTGATCTTGGGAATGCGTACAACAGAGTGCCGTTGGATTTCTTAATGATTCAGCTTCTTCAACTCAAGGCAAGTCTATTCCTCCTTAATTGATCTCTGCAGCCCTCTTCCAACGGAAAGTTGTTTTTAGATAAGGCAGTTGCACTTCTACGAAGTGCAGACTACGATACAGATCATCAGTTATTAGAAGCAGATGTAAAAGTAAAACTCAAAAAGCTTACCAGAGGACTAAAGCTACTTCTTTTTGATTTCACAACAATACCAGATGCATACAACGTTGATGTGAAAGATGGTTTTCTGGTCTTGATGTCTATACACCAGATTAATTGGTAGTACAAGCTAGAGATATCTTGATAACAGCAGCCAAAGATCTAATTCCAACCAAGAATAGGCAACATAACCCTTGGATTACGGCAGACGCATTAGAATTAATAAAACAATAACGGAAACTGAAACAGAAAGGAGGAGAATCCAATAACTGCAGAATGAAGTATAAATCTTTAACACGAGTAATAAGAATGAACACAAGAAAGGACACTAACCAGTATATACAAGATTGTTGTATTAGAATAGAACAATGTCATAAGAATGGAAGAGATTATGAAATGTTCAAAGAAATGAAATCACTGACAAGAAATGTCCAACCTAAAGTAAATCTTAGAATGATGTAAGGATTTCTAATGTCATAAGCATGATAATAATGATAATGATTGTAATTACATACATTTGCACTTTTCCCTCTTGACAGACGACAGTTTGGTACATTGTGCTTCAAAAAGGCTTAATAACTACGACCCATGGCGGTGGCGAGTGTGGCTGGTAAGGCCAATTCTTTCTGCAAATATTTGCCCACAGTAGATGCATGTGAAAACATGGTCATTTCCACCATTGTGCACCATCTTATGTCTCTCACGCTCTGTGTGTGCTTTATCTGCAATCATTTTCTCCTTTGTCTTTATTCTATTTCTGATAGTTGTCCTCCATGCAACACGTTCAGCGGCGACGTGCTCCCAATGTGCATTATCAATGCCTGTATCAATCATGTCCCGCTTACACACATCTTTGTATCGTAGTAGAGGCCGACCCTGAGATCTCCTACCCGTCTGTAATTCACCAAAAAAGATGTCCTTTGGTATTCTACCATCATCCATCCTCCTAACATGTCCTATCAATCTAAGTCTACGAAGACTGAGCATGGAATACACCGTCACACAACCTGATCTTTCCATTACTTCAGTATTTGTGATTTTGTCTTGTCACTTAATATCAAGTATTCTTCGCAGACACCGCATATGAAAGCTGTTTAAACGTTTCTCTTGGCGTGAGTAAGTTGTCCAGGTTTCACTACAATAAAGAAGAGTACTAAGGACACAGGCTTGGTAGACGAGAACTTTTGTTTTGGCAGTAAGCTTCCTGTTCTCCAAGACTCATTTTGCTAACATGTTCATTGTTGTTGCTGCCTTACCAATCCTGATGTTGATTTCTTGATCGAGGGATAATTTGCTATTTACCTCTGATCCTAGATATGTAAAATGGTCTACTATCTCCAGTTCGGCGTCGTCAATAAAGATTGATGGTACACCATGTGCACCTTGTGACATACCTGTCTTTTCCACTTTTCACATTGGGCAGTGGGAGCGTTTTTGTGATATTCACTGGCACAGGAATGGAGCATAATGGGGACGACCCGTTGCTGTGAAGTTGGAACTGCGACTAACTAACTAACTAACTAACTAACCTTGTGACATAATCTGTGTCTTCTTTTTGTTAATTGTTAAACCAAATTCAGAACAAGCATTGGAGAATGCAGATAGTAGATGTTGTAATTCTTTCTCAGAGTGGGTCGTAATTGCAGCATCATCCGCAAAAAGCAACTCTCTGATTAGTACCCTCCTAATTTTAGTCTTGGCCTTCAATCTCTGAGCATTATAGAGGCCACCATCTGAGCGTGAGTGAATGTATATACCGTCATCCTGATCACGAAAGGCATATTTCAGCAGAAGTGAAAAGTATATCCAAAAGAGGGTGGGGGATAGTACACAACCTTGCTTAACTCCACTCTTGATTTCAAACTCTTCAGAAGTTGCACCATCAAACTTTATTATACCCTTCATGCCTGTGTGGAACGATTCCACAATGGACAGAAGAGTTGGTGGGCAGCCAATCTTCTTTAGTGCTTTGAACAGACCCTCGCGACTGACCAAATCGAATGTCTTTGTGAGGTCGATGAAGGCAATAAACAGCGGCTGATTTTGTTCCCAGCATATTTCTTGCATCTGTCGCAATGAGAATATCATATCAATGGTAGACCGGTTCTGACGGAAGCCGCACTGTGATTCGGGGTAGACTTGATCTCCCAGGACTTGAAGTCAGCGCAGAACAATTCTGGCAAATACTTTCCCAACAATACACAGAAGTGAGATACCACTATAGTTGTTACAGTCGCTCCGTTCGCCCTTGTTCTTGTACAGCGTTATGATGTTTGAATCTTTGAAATCCTGTGGGACTTGTCCTTCTTGCCCGCATAGCTCTATTAGCTGGTGGATCTGTAGAGTGAGTGTGTCTTGCCCACTCCTGATTACCTCTATTGGAATCCCATCCTTACCTGGAGCCTTGCCAGACGCAAGTTCATTTATAGCACACTTAACTTCTGTTATGGTGGGAAGTGTGTCCAGGTGGTCAAGAGTTGGCAGGGCCTCTATGATGTTGAGGTGTCGCATGATTGCGCACTCCGTCTTGTTCACTGCTGCACATCACAATTTCAAAACACACTTCTCACTAAAGGTTTGCACTAGGGAGAATTGGAATGCTAGGAATGTAGCGTCAACGTTATTAATAGCTGTGACACCCAATGATGGACAGATCATGTGGTCTAGGCCCGTGCTATTCATTGGTTAACCTAGAATAATCGCGTCGCCCGCGAAATGTTGTGGGGCCAGCGACGCTAAATTTCAGCACATATAGATCGACCGGCAAAGCATCCAGATGTGGTTTAGGTCTCTGTATGTCCCTCATCCTGATTCAGAAGGAAAGCTTCAGACTAAATTATGCCTGAGTTTGTTTATTTCTGAGTCAGGTAAAGCTTTAAGTATGAGACTGTGTGTGTGTGTAAGTTCCGGCACGAATATTATATTTATTCTTCTATCAGGAGATAAGCGCCAACTTTCACCCGGCCCCAAAATGGCTACTCTCTGCCAACGCTGATGTAGATATCTGACTCCATCTCTCTATCGTTTCCAGAAGAGTTGCTGCACAAACACTATGTCTGAAGCTGTGAAAAGAGGCTCAATTATGCCCAGACTGTTTCCTATTCTTGAGTCTAATCCCACTGGCTTGCTGACTGCGTTCAGAGCAGGTTTAGTACAAGATAAACTATGATCTGTGTGCTAGGTGTCGTCTTAGTTGCAATCCACAGCGAACCACCAACACACGCGAATGTGAGAAGGAGGAATGAAAGACTCTACCTCTTATCTTATATGTTCGTGGCGTGAAGACATAATGTGTGTGTAACTGTTTAGCATCCATGACTGGTCCAGCATTTATACTGCTGTGATTTATTCGAACAAGCATTTAGCACTCTGACGAACAACAGTCCAGCTAAAAGCCCAACACCGGCACTCAAGTGAACGAATAAAAGAAGAATGGTGTTAGTTTGAGAGAATGAGTACAATGTGGTGTCTCATCTTTCTTTCACTCTGTATATATATATATATATATATATATATATATATATATATATATATATATATATATATATATATGTTATTGAATGAGAGGCAGTGTAAATCCTCATAAGGAACATTTTACATAGACCTCCAAATTCATACCAATTATATGTTACTTATATTAACTTTAGAGTGAAATATTTAATGTATGTTTCTTTACATTATTACTTTGATGCAACATGTGGAATGTAGTTGATTAAACCATCACCCTGTTTGACCGAGTAAGTAAAGGACATAATATGCTTTCATGCATAAGCACTTCTAAACTGTCAAGGGGAAATATCACCCCAGTGTCAGAAGAAGTAAGTAAAGGAAATGACAGAAGAGGTGAGAGGGTATAAACAGGAAAGTATCCAGGCAGACTAAATGGTGGCAGCACTGATTGGTAACATGAGTTAATATGTATGAGATGAACAATCATCCTATTCTGTTCCATTACTATGTAGGGATCAGATATGCTGGGTACATCTCATCATTTACTCTCCATCATTCTTTTCTAGCCTTGTCAGTCACTGTGTCTGTGTCCTCTGTGAGAACATCAGCCAACAGGCCACTAGGTACAAGTGCAGTAAAAAGAAAGCTTGCCCAATATAATTGGTGATGTCTAATGCTAGTACAAGGAGACCCACTGTAGCTCTTAACTTGTAGGTACTTCCTGAATCTGCTACCTTCTGTAACTCATGTCTGTAAACCCTTTTCATTCTTGTCCACTGGAGAATCATCATCCTTTGGCTAGATATAAATGTGTTCACCATGTTTATCCACCTCAGGTGAGGATGACGGTGTTCGCAGATTGTCATGATCCAGAGGTGCAGAACATTGCCAATAATGTACAATGGCTGTCAGCTTAGAGCAGATCTGTAATATAAAGGTGCAACAGGAATCTGTGGCCAGGACCAAGAATATTCAATGAGTCCCAACTGAACTGTGACAACACCTGATCTGTGTTTCATGATTGATCTGGTGATTGACTATATCTGAAGTGTAGAAACAATTCTAAGATTATTAGGATAAATTTTATACCTCAATGCAAACTACTTACAAATATGGCAGAAGTTTGGCAACATTTCATCACTGCTATACTTTGAGTTTACTCAGTGAAACTTTATACTTGTGAGAACAGTGTTATAGTGCCTAGACATTGTTAGGTTGTCCAGAGTGGTCCTGTGATGACATGCCAGAACAACAATAGATCTTTTCAGGAGTTCTAATCTCCGTTGTGTTTTTGGAACCTGATCCTGTTGACTAATATGTTTGTTCATATGTCATAATGCATCACTGGTTACTTCCACAGGTTTTTATTTTGATTAATAAACCAAATTAACTGTTCCTGCATTCTTCTGTCAAGTCCATTGTGGTGTAGTAAAACATTTTATTATCTATGTGTTTAGTTAGTGAAACTACTTCACATAAAGGTAGTATCTGGAACTACAGGTGACTGGGTAAACACTAATAGACAGCTAAATTCTGTTCTATTGTAATCTCCCAGGTTCCAGGTTACTCAGAAAAGGGAACTTTACATTTTATTAATTCCTGTGACCATTTCACCTAAAAGGGAAAATGTTCATACGTGGGGGACTCTCGAGCTAATTAAGTTTCTCTTTTCGGGAAGGAAGATTTTGGAGGGAAGAAATTAATTTTCCTGGGAAAACTCCTAGATTTCCAGAGCTATTATGGATCACTTTGGCTTCCAAGAACCCATCCCCTCCAAATGAAATCAGTCCCATCCTCATAGCTTTACTTCATTGTGGGGTAAGTCAGAGTGGGTACTGCTTCCAACTCCCAACATGTCACATTTACTTGTCCTTCTTGCCCGCATAGCTCTATTAGCTGGTGGATCTGTAGAGTGAGTGTGTCTTGCCCACTCCTGATTACCTCTATTGGAATCCCATCCTTACCTGGAGCCTTGCCAGACGCAAGTTCATTTATAGCACACTTAACTTCTGTTATGGTGGGAAGTGTGTCCAGGTGGTCAAGAGTTGGCAGGGCCTCTGTGACGTTGAGGGCATCATCCGCTAGCTTGGTCTCACTTGAGTAAAGCTCTAAATAGTGCTCGACCCATCTATCCATTTATTGTTTCTTATCAGTGATGATTTCTCCAGTCAAGGTTTTCAGCGGTGCACTTCTTTTGATCATTGGACCACAGGCTTTCTGTCAAAGACTCGACCGCATCCCCTCCGCCAGGGAGAGCGGTCAACCCTGAAGAGACCAGGAGGAGATACGGTGCCCGAGGCAAGGGCAGGGGAGATGAGGTAATAGGAGAGGGTTAGCCACTCCCTCATGAGACACGCAGGCGGTGTTCAGAGAGTTAGCACTCTAATCACGATAGTACCACACCTCGTGAAGCCATAGCACAGTTGAGTAGACACTCAACAGGCCACGTTTGCCAGCAGAGTGCGATGTGAGGTAACACGCACGAAGGTGAAGGTCACCCCACGTGGTGGGTAACCACGGGAGAGAGGTTAGGCAGACGGGAGACTGGACTTGAGGCGTTCACATCGTTTAGAATAGCGTTAGGAGTTTTGTGTTCACTAATAGATAGAACTAGCATAGGGTTAGCAGTTTGTGTTAGATAATTCTGTGGCTGTATATTGTGTATTGCATTAGCGACTGTTTACCGCTTGTAAGCGAGCCAACGGCAATAAAATGGACCATACATTTTGCCTCCCACACGACTTGCAAGTTGTCTTGTATGGGTGTGTGAGAAGTACCCGATGAGGCCTGTCAGTTGAGTTGTTGACAGGCCAGGGTAATTGTGGTGTCAGAAAGTGGTGCTTGGACGAAAGCGCCAAGCTAATACCCACAGTAAAAGGGTAATTGTGGTTGTCAGAAGTGAAGCTTGAATGTAATATTCAAGCTACTCCACTCGTCCACGAAGCTCTAGACTAGGGTTTAATTTTTGTAGTAACGATAATTTGTGCAGACAGGAGAATTTGCGAGCTAGAAATATGCCTATCGTGACAAAATAGTGTTTAATTGTGTTTATGATATATTTATTGAATGAAATCATGTATTCTTCGAAGCTGTAAGTATTAATATTCTTATTTTCTTATATTTATTCATATATTTACCAATTTATTCTTGAATAAGCACCAAACATGATTCACGGCGCAGGAATACACAGGCAGCCGACAATATTGATTTTTGAGATCTAAAAATAGCGCTGCGCGATGACGTAGAGTGATTGACAGACAGTTGTTCTGCGTCATTAGCATAAAGCAGTCGAGTGTTTACAAGATCGCTTAGCGGCGGCCCGCCTGAATCTGTGCTGTATATTGTTTATTATTTACTTATTTAAGTTACTAAATGAATATATTTATTTGTTGACACATTATTATGTTATTTTGATTTCTTTACAAGCATTTATTCATTTTTGGGTCTATTTTCTCTTTGCTTATCGTCACGATGGAACTATTTTCGGGCTAAGCATCTGATACTTAGCTGCACAACGTTTACAGAAATTAACTAGGTTAGTAACGAAAGGCAATTATTGTTTAAAACAAAAACAGGACATTGACATTAAAATTAATTAATACATATTCTAGGTGTTCGTAAGTCTGTCATTGTCTAAGTCATTGTCCTTAGTTGTCGAGTAAATCATATCGTTTAGTAGGCGTGTTTACTGCTGCCCTATATATCAGAGGGCAAACAACAGCTGTGCACATACACCTGTGGGCCAAATACCGTGTGCTACGTACGAAACGTGTCGCCACCCCAGTGTACCAAACAAGGTGACCTGTGTCAAAGGAGCTTCGTTCCCACATTAAGCTGAGTACACTTATATATTTTGTCATGCAATTTGATTAATAGTGCATCTCTTTTTCAGCTTGTAACGCGTTGACATATTTGTATACTCTGTTTTTCTGCAAGATAAATCTGGGCAGGGTAAAAACAGAAAGCACAACTGATAGTGATCAGATAAGAACAAACATAACATATCAAAGATAAATAACTGATTAAAGTCATCATTGCCTATCACTGTTAGCCAAGTACTAAAGTAAGATGGCAACTTTATCAGATTTCATAAAAGCAGGCAAAGAACTAGAATTAACAGGAAAAGAACTACAACAATATGCTGATCAGAAATTTAAAGAAACAAAAGAGGAACAAACACGAAAAGAGAATGCGGAGAGGGACGAACGCGCACGAGAAAGAGAACATGATAGGGAGATGAAACAAAAACAATTAGATCAAGAGAAAGAATTAAAACAAAAGGAATTAGATCTAAAGCAAAAAGAGATAGATGAAATGGCAAGAGTTAAAGAAAAACAAATTCAAGTAGAATCAGAGACACAATTAAGGATGAAAAGCATGGATGTAGACTCACACGCAGAGATCTCTGCCACTAAACTAAGAAGTCAACAAGAGGAAAATAAGTTCAACAAATACAAAAATATTATCAAACCATATTGTAAAGAGGACTCCATATCTGCCTGGACAGAGAATGTAGAGTATCAATTTAAATATCACCAAGTTCCTTTAGATATGTGGGCTCCGATTTACATGAAGAATCTAAGTGGTGAGCCCCTTAAAGTAATAGAGTCTATTCCTATTGAACTTAGATCTAGCTATCAATACATCCATGATAGGATTATGCAGCACTTTTTACTTGATGCCCCTGGGTATCAGGTTCAGTTCTCAAATTTAAAACCTAAACCTAGTGAAACTTTTATAGATTATTTTTCAAATGTGCAAAGTGTACTAAACAGGTGGCTTAAAGCAGCTAACATAGGAAAAGACTTTGATAGATTAAAAAACCTAATAGCTATGGACAAGTGTATATCTACTATACCTTCTCCTTTTGCTAAGTTTTTGCAGCAGTCGGACATTGAGAACATCGAGCAGTTCGAAAAAAAAGGCTCAGCATATTTTTCTTCTAACAGAGAGATTTTTAAGACCTCAAGTGACTCTGAGATAGTTTCCTTTGTCAAAGACCAATCAAAAAACTATCAGGGTAACAGAAAACCTTTTCAGAAGTATGATAAGAAAGACAGAAAAGTTTCCAAATGCATGTACTGTCAACTAATGCACGACACTTATGCTATGTGCGACAAATCGCCGAATTATCCGGCGCATCTTGAAAATGTGATCAAGAAGCAGCAAAGCAAACGGTCTGCATACAGGCGTGCAATCAAATGATTTTTTTGTTCCTCTTATGGCCATTATTCTAATAAGTGCCTTGGCCGCCAACGTTTGAAAGCTAACAACGCTATGTTGATTGACACCTCTTCAGATAGTGGTAGTGAGAATGAGTGTGAGATTGAAAGTGACTTACCAACTAACCAAGCAGAGGATGTGTGTGCTGCTAACGATATATTAAGCTTTGACAGCTGTGAACGATGTCACCAATTCCATGCAGACGGAATACTGGAATGTGGACATACAGTACCATGCTCATCTGAGAGTGTGAATGCAGCATTAGCCTCCAGAGGCAAGTTAGTGTTCCACAATGCAATGGTCAATGATGTACCATGCCAATGTTTGCTGGATAGCGGCAGCACCCTTATTGGTCTTCGAAAAGAACTAGTGAGTCCGGGTGATTACACAGGTGACACTGTGAAATGCCGAACCTTTTCGGGTAACGTTGAAATTTACCCTTTGGCAAAAGCCCGTATTGATTCTCCTTTTCTTTCCGGTACCTTTACTTGTGCAATACTTAACAACCCTTGTACAGATTTAATTTTGGGGTGCTTACCTCAACTGAAACAATGTACTAGTGAAGAAATAGTTGCATGGGAGAAATTAAATGCAGCTAAGGCAACAACCAGAGTTGACACTTCAAAACATCATGACCCATTGCAAAATGAGACACTACTAATGCTTTTTCCAACCAGCACAGATGACAAAAACACACAAAAACTTATACACCAGCAGAAATCTGATTTTAATGTGTCTCCATACTTAAAATTGTCAAAAGGCAAAGCCAAAATGACCAAGAATGCATCTTGGTTCGTTAGACGTAATAATGGCATTTCAACTACATGTCATATTACTAGTAACCATGAACAGGTGTTACTTGAACAACATCAGTTAGGTGTGCTAAACAATGCACACAAAACACCATGTGCAGGTCATCGTGCATACAGCAATGCCAGGCCAAGTTTTTTCAATAACATAAAATTATTTTGTCATGATCTATTTGCTGGTAATGGCTGTCATCAATTGATACAAAAGTTGAAGGGTAAACATCCTACAGCTGAAATACAACCCTCTACACTGGCACCCAAGCCATTTGATAGAGGAAGGGTCAGTTCTACTACAAGCACACAAACAAATGTGCGAAAACAAGTAATCTGGAACTTGATCAAGACAGATTTAGGCTACTTCCATACAAACGAAATGGCAAGGACCATTCAAAGTGGCACATAACCATGGTACATGTTGACTATGAAATATCGATAAACAGACACTTAGAGATATTCCATGTCAACATGCGGAAACCTCACTTTTCAAGACAAGAGACAGAGGTAGTGACAGACGAACAGATTGCACCAACACCAAGTGATCAGACGACAGACATACACAACGCAACTACACTAGTTAGTGAGACTGGCAAATCCGACGAGGGGCATACATGTAGTGAACTTATAGAATACACATGAATAAATCAGAATACTGATGACTGGACAATACACCTACTGAAACTGAGACATGCCTTTGACAGAGTGCGACGCTTCGGTCTCACTGTCAAACCAGCAAAGTCAAATTATGCCTAAAATAAATTCATTTTTGGGTCATGTCATTTCTCAAGTCCAACTGTAGACTGACCTGACAAGTAGTACCAAAATTATGAATCTGACCATGTCTAACAGAAAGAAACAGGTCAGAAACCTTTTGGGATTAGTAAATTACTCAGAAATTACAAATATATTTTCCAATGTCTTAAAATCTTCTGGAAATGAAATGTGAAAGATGCATTATTAATTCCTGCATTGTCAAAATTGAAGATCCTTTTTTGTAAATATTCCAATCCCTCCGCTTGCCTAATCCTAGGCTCATTTATTATCTTAGGTCATATGCCAGCAGAATCTCCATCACTGCAGTACTAGGCCAATTTTTTTTTTTAGGGCATCTTCCATCCGCTTTGCTACGTGAGCAGTAAGATCACACATGCTGAGTCCAAAGATTCCATATCACAGTTGCAACCCTAGGCTTCATCTATACGGTGAGAAGGCTCCATCGAGTTCTGACGGATGTTCACTGCATTGTCCAGACCGACAACTCCCTGATCACGGTCATACATAGTGGTGTGCATCAAAATGACCGGATATTCAGGTGGTCACTAGTTTTACCATCTGGGGTAAAAATACCTGAAATCCAACAGTTAAATGTAGAGTGATGGTTGGTACATGGATATCTGATAATATAAGATGTAAAATAGCTTACATACATATCCACATTATTGGTGTAGTCATGTACCAAAACACTGAACTATCATGTGTCCGTGGACATCAGATTAAGAACTGTGCTGCTATACTGAGATACCACCGTGTGAACTAGGACAGCTCATTTCCAACTAAGCTCCATTCCGGTGTATCATATATATGAACCGCAGAAAACAGTGTCAGAACAGTGCTTAATTACAGACACGAAAAGACAGAGCTACAACACCAGCGAACTCTACACGTGCACTACCGAGAGAACATTAAGATGACTGTGTAATGTATTTCAGATACCCAGGCAAAGTGTGTGGTTATATTATGCCTATACAACCATTGCACATACATGAAGGCAACTACTAACCTGTGGAAACCAAATACTATGTATATAAACTTATTGTGATATGTAATATAATATTTTAAGATAGTGATAAATTAGATGTAGGTTAGGAACTATAACAGTTCTCATTTATTTTAATAATGTAGTTAGTACAGTAATTAACCCATTAAAATTAGATTAGAATATTAGTTTAGACATAAGAATAGTTTATTACAAGTTAAATTAAATTTATGATATGAATAGTACCATTTAGATTGTTATATTTCACTTAGTTTCATTGTAGTTAGTTTATTCCATCTTAATGAAACCATACCATCTTTCAAATATTACCATTTATTAGTATCATCATTTTACATCATAATAGATTAAAAAGAGTAGATAAGGTAACATACAGCATTTACACCAGTTAGATTAAGAACATCACTCATATAATTCCTTTGTGCATTTAAAAACATTATTTAGCATAGTATTTAGAAAAGTACATAAATTGTGGTCACATAATCCATTTAATTAAGGTACATAACTCACATCACAACAATTGCATTTAAATAGTTAGATTACATCACTTAGATTAGAAAAAAATAAGAAGTAATATAATCATATCATATAATTAACATAACAAATTTAATAAATTTAGGTAACACATTAAATACTTAGTTATAGAATTAGAATGGTATGTTAGAATGTAAAGTTTTCGTTAGTGAAATTGTGTTAGTGTGAATGTGTTGTCTGTAATATAGTTTAGAACTTAGATTACAGTATTTTGGGTTTCATAACAAGTGAATGTAGTCACGAATTAGTGTTATACACCTGTTTGTGGCCACATTGAACCAAATTATGACACTCAAAAAACTAACATACATACACATAGAATTTATAAATAGAGGATAGAAATTAGATTAGTAGATTTATTACATCCAAACACACAAACAAACAGAAAAACAAACATATAAATTGCATACACTATTTGTAAATCAAAGACAGATAACTATGGGGCCAGGGGACATAATAGACAACGAAGAACTAAATTAACAGTGAAATAAAGTCTTATGCGCGGAAGCGAAGGAGGTAAAGCCTGTCGCACACACTCTTGTAGAATGGTTGTTAAATATTATATGGGGGACATGAAATAATTCATGTGTTGACCCTAAGAAAGTCAACTTTGTATGGGTAGTAAGTTAATTTACTATGTGAGGGCAGGTCTTATAAGACAACGGTCCGGTTCAGACATACCTCTGATAAATATAATATAGCATGTGAGAAGGGGCTCACGCCAACCAGTCAAGTTTGTGGCGATTGCCAGTAGCCAAGTAAGGCTTTGCTACATTGTGACAATAGTTATTAATAGTCTATTGGAATGCCCAAAGCCAGGTTATCTAGAGTCTTTGACAAAAATTAGAGACACTAATTTTTTGTTTAGGAACCTCTTGCGTCACAACCAATGAGTGAAAGTTGATGACGCAACACAAGAGGGGTGGGTGTGTGTCAAAGACTCGACCGCATCCCCTCCGCCAGGGAGAGCGGTCAACCCTGAAGAGACCAGGAGGAGATACGGTGCCCGAGGCAAGGGCAGGGGAGATGAGGTAATAGGAGAGGGTTAGCCACTCCCTCATGAGACACGCAGGCGGTGTTCAGAGAGTTAGCACTCTAATCACGATAGTACCACACCTCGTGAAGCCATAGCACAGTTGAGTAGACACTCAACAGGCCACGTTTGCCAGCAGAGTGCGATGTGAGGTAACACGCACGAAGGTGAAGGTCACCCCGCGTGGTGGGTAACCACGGGAGAGAGGTTAGGCAGACGGGAGACTGGACTTGAGGCGTTCACATCGTTTAGAATAGCGTTAGGAGTTTTGTGTTCACTAATAGATAGAACTAGCATAGGGTTAGCAGTTTGTGTTAGATAATTCTGTGGCTGTATATTGTGTATTGCATTAGCGACTGTTTACCGCTTGTAAGCGAGCCAACGGCAATAAAATGGACCATACATTTTGCCTCCCACACGACTTGCAAGTTGTCTTGTATGGGTGTGTGAGAAGTACCCGATGAGGCCTGTCAGTTGAGTTGTTGACACTTTCTTTATCCCTTCATACATGCTTCTTATGTTTCCCTTATCACTCGCGATTTGAATGGACTCACATAACTTGATCCAATAATCATTCGCACACTGCCTGGCAGCCTTTTGCACATCCTTCCTGGCTTGCTTCAGCTCACTCAGAGTGTTACGCCTTGTTCTTTTCTTGTTTCTTAAGATAGCTATCTTCTTTTTATCAATCAAGGGCTACAGTATCTGGCTGTTTGCCGGAAACCAGTCCTGCCTCTTATGATCCACAGTGCCGTTAACCCCTACCGCTGTTTTATAAATAGTTTCCTTAAGTTTACTCCATTAATCATTTACTATACAATTTTCTGATGTATCAGTGAAAGCGTCTTCAAGTTGCTGTTGAAATTCAAAGCACTTTCCAGGATCGTGAGTGTTATTAATATTAATTCTGGGGCTAGATTTGTGTTTAGCTGTGTAGATTCTCTTTGGTCTCAGTCTAACCCTTGCAACCACCAAAGAATGATTTGTATCACAGTCAGCACTGTGGTAACTTCGAGTTAATGATGTATGGTTCAGATGTTGTCTCCGTGTGATAATGAAGTCCAGCTGATGCCAATGGCTGGATCTTGGATGTTTTCATGCGACCTTATGCATCTCTTTTGTTTTAAAAAAGGAGTTTGCAATACATATGTCATTTCTAGTGCAATGCTCCAGCAGCCTTTGCCCATTATCATTCATGCGACCGATGTTGTATTTTCCAAGGCACACTGGCCATGAACTCGAGTCCTTGCCCACACGAGCATTGAAATCACCGAGCATATAAATGTAGTCGGATTTTGGAACTGCTTTGATCACAGAGTCTAGCTGCTCATAGAACGTATCCTTTGTAATTACAATGATATAAGGAAACCATGATGATGTTGATGATGATGATAATAAATATTACATCCATGAGAATGGAAGAAAACTTCTCTCTTGAAGCATTTAATGAAGAAGAATATACCAGAATGTTATATAAGAATGATATCATAATGTGCTTATATTGTGTATAAGCAAATACTCATTGAAATGGGAACTGATTTTTAAAAGCCCTTAATGTATGACATCCTTTTTTCTTGAATAGAAAAAGATGAAGAAGAGAATTAACTAGATACAGAATGGGATGGGAAACATAGTTGTCAATTTCAAATCAATCAAGGTATTACGTAACCGGTAGACCTGAGGACAGGCATAGGTGAAGAAGAAACTGCACATCTGCTAGTCTAAAACTTTGAACACCAAATAATGGAATGGAGAGCAACCAATTATGTTGTGGATAACTATTTGAGAGCACCAAGACTATTTACCTTCCATTGTTTATTTTCCTAGGATCACAATTCTTTTATGTATTTTCTTTGTGATGTTCTTGAGAAAGATATAGACCATTTCAATTCTGATGTTCATATTGCTGATATTGTTAGATTTATGATGGATGCTAAAATTTCAGGTAGTGGTCATTAGCCAGACCTGACTTTGTGAATGCAGCACTTTGTGAAAGTAGTAGTAGCACTTTGTGAAAGTAGTAGTAGCAGCTTGACTGATTGCAGTAGCCACTTAACTGAGTGAGGCAGCTGAGATAGTGAGGCCAAATACTATTCCACAGCAACTTCCTGTCAATTTTCACCACCCTTCCAGGACAGGTATTAAATATCCTTTTTCCTAGGTATGGTGTGTAAGAAACACAGTGAGCCAAAAGATTAAATAAAACCGGGGGGAAAATATAAAAGAACTGTCCAGAATATTCTACACTGACTGAATGCTACAGAGATCCAAGAATTGGATGGGAAACCAACCAGGGCGTACCCAGTTTCTTTCCACATATTAGGCCAGCAGAAGAGGCCCAATATTTATAATTAAGAACGGATGCAACTCTGAGGACCATGTATGATACAGTGGCACAGCCAGGAGATAGATAATTAGTTAGAGATGAATATGTAAATAATCTGGTAATTGTACTGCGCTGATTGTTGTATGTTATTGCATGTATATGCAACAACTTCATTTATATAGATATAATAAATGATGAAAATTACGGGTTATTTTCTCTTTTGAGAGTTCTCTTGTCATAGTAAAATTGTTGTAAGTAACTACCCTAGATTAATTATTTAGTTGGTAGAGGAGAAGTAAGGAACCATCCCTAAGGACATTTGGGATACTCAGTAAAAATTTCATTTTTTTCTTGAGGTATTCCTTGATTCTTCAAAACTCTATTTAATGGTCTCAAATCATTGATCTCAAATTATTTAGAACTCTTTACTCCAGATGAAACAACTGACCCACAGGGAATAAATGAACTTCTATTTGCAGACGACCAGTGTCTGTTTTACAGTGATGAGGGCAGACTACAAAATCATATTACTAATCCTTTCAACCTGCAACAGATACAATATGAGTATAAACACAGCCAAAACCGAAGTAATGCAAGTTAGCAGATCGCCAGGCCCACTAAGTATACAGATAAATAACACACCTCTGAAACAAGTTAAATAATTCAAATACCTTGGAAGTATCATCACAGAAAATGGCAGATTGGACAGAAAAATTTAAATCAGATGCCATAAAGCTAGTGCACTAACATATCAACTATCACACTTATTGAAACATCCAAACATACCCATGTCCGAAAACGACAGATAATAAACAGCATATTCACACCAACCCTATGCTACCAATCTCACACCTGGACTTTATCCAAATTACACCTTCGCAAAATCAACACCTGCGAAATGAGATGCCTGAGGAGAGCTGCGAACTTAACAATCCGAGACCGAGTAAGAAATGCTACTATCAGACAGACTGTGGGATCAACACCTTGTGCCACATTTATTGAAAGACAGAAGATCAAGTGGTTTGGCCATGTCGTTAGAATGCAACATCAGCGACTACCATCACTTGCCTTACATCAAAAATAATCTGCGACGAGACCACGAGGACGTCCAAGAAGAAAATGGATTGACGAAATCAGAGACATTGTACAACCACACGGAATGACACGATCAAGTGCCGTCCACCGGGCGCTGGAACGCAAATTATTCCTCCCCACGACGCTTGACGGCAGAAGTGGAAGATGATGATGATGATGATGATGATGATGAATCATTGAGCCAGTAACAGCTAAATTAATTTTAACGGGCAGGATCACATTGAGAAAGAGGAACTCTGGATCCTCGATCTCTTTAGGGTTGAGCCTTTAACTATTTATCCGACCTTCTTCTTTTTTTTTTCTTCTTCTTCTTCTTCTTCTTCTTCTTCTTCTTCTTCTTCTTCTTCTTCTTCTTCTTCTTCTTCTTCTTCTTCTTCTTCTTCTTCTTCTCTTCTTCTTCTTCTTCTTCTTCTTCTCTTTCTGATGCTGCTGATGCTTCTTCTTTCTTCTTCTCTTCTTCTCTCTTCTTCTTCTTTCTTCTTCTTCTTCTTCTTCTTCTTCTTCTTTCTTTTCTTCTTCTTCCTTCTTCTTCTTTCTTCTTCTTCTTTTTCTCTTCTTCTCTTCTGCTGCTGCTGCTGCTGCTGTTCTTCTTCTTCTTCTTCTTCTTCTTCTTCTTCTTCTTCTTCTTCTTCTTCTTCTTCTTCTTCTTCTTCTTCTTCTTTTCTTCTTCTTCTTCTTCTTCTTCTTCTTCTTTTCTGCTGCTGCTGCTGCTGTTTCTTCTTCTTCTTCTTCTTCTTCTTTTCTTCTCTTCTTCTCTTCCTTCTTCTTTTCTTCTTCTTCTTCTTCTTCTTCTTCTTCTTCTTCTTCTTCTTCTTCTTCTTCTTTCTTTCTTCTTCTTCCTTCTTCTTCTTCTTCTTCTTCTTCTTTTTCTTCTTCTTCTTCTTCTTCTGCTTCTTCTTCTTCTTCTTCTTCTTCTTCTTTTTCTTCCTTCTGCTGCAGGCTGCTGCTGCCTGTTTCTTCTTTCTTCTTCTTCTTCTTCTTCTTCTTCTTCTTCTTCTTCTTCTTCTTCTTCTTCTTCTTCTTCTTCTTCTTCCTTCTTCTTCTTCTTCTTCTTCTTCTTCTTCTTCTTCTTCTTCTTCTTCTTCTTCTTCTTCTTCTTCTGCTGCTGCTGTTTTCTTCTTCTTCTGCTGCTGCTGCTGCTATTTCTTCTTCTTCTTCTTTTCTTCTTCTTCTTCTTCTTCTTCTTCTTCTTCTTCTTCTTCTTCTTCTTCTTCTTCTTCTTCTTCTTCTTCTTCTTCTTCTTCTTCTTTCTTCTTCTTCTTCTTCTTCTTCTTCTGCTGCTGCTGCTGTTTCTTCTTCTTTCGCTGCTGCTGCTGCTATTTCTTCTTCTTCTTCTTTCTCTTCTTCTTCTTCTTCTTCTTCTTCTTCTTCTTCTTCTTCTTCTTCTTCTTCTTCTTCTTCTTTCTTCTTCTTCTTCTTCTTCTTCTTCTTCTTCATTCTTCTTCTTCTGCTGCTGGCTTGCTGGGGCTTCTC
>OY992891.1:54404626-54524626 GCA_963921405.1 Cepaea hortensis
TTCAGCGTAACCCATACACTAATTAATAATTTAGTGCACTCTGACGCATGACACCACTTTGTATTACATATCACTCATGTCACCATCATCTGGTTTGCCCTATGCACGACACAACCCATATTACATATCACTCATATTACAAGCATCTGGTTTTGTATCTTAACCAAGACCCCACTTTGTATTTCCTCTCACCCCTGTTACAATATATGGTCTAGTGTCCTGATGACTCTAAAAATAATGACGATGATGAATGTAATAACAATGATGATGATGATTGTAATGATAATGATGATGATGATGATATAATGATAATGATATAATGATAATGATGAGAATGATGACGATGATTGCAATAACAATGATGATGAAGATTATGATGACGATAAATAAGATAAAAGCATAATACAGACACGATGAAGAGGGGAAATTTACTCGCCTTAAAACTGTTGATTAGAAAAGAATTCACCTAAATACTATACAAGAATTGATACTATGATGTACTTATACTGTTTATAAGCAACTACTCATTGCAATAGGGAATTATTTAAAAACCCCTAAATGTGTGAGACCTTTTTCTTTTAATGGAAGAAGATGCAGAGAAGATAACTAGGTACAGAAGAGGATGGTAAATTTAGTTGTCAAATTCCAAATAACTCAAGGTAGTACTCAACCTGGACATCATGAAGACAGGCATAGGTAAAGATGAAGCTGCACATCTGCTAGTCTAAACCCTGACCACCTTATAATGGAAGATTGGATGGAGAGCAAACAATTATGTTGGTGATAACTAATTGAGAACACCAAGACTATCTTTCGTCTATGTTTATTTTCCTCTAGGAACAAGATTCCTTTGATTGATTTCTCTTGTTGTGTTCTTAGAAGTTTACAGCATTTCATTTCTAATGTCATATTAAGGATGTGAATAGATGTATGTTAATTTCTAAAATTTCAGGGAATGTCTACATCCAGTTAGATCCAGACCTGACTAGATTGAAAGCAGCACTTAGTGAATGTAGCACCTTGTTGAGGAGCATCTGGTTGAGTGATGCCCTTCATAGAGTAGTGCAGAAAACTATTCACCTGCAAGATTTTCCTCGATCCACGAAGGACAGGTAACACAGATGTTAGATTCTTGAACATGAAAGGGGATAAATAGAGCCAATATTCTGCTCAGACCTGGAGTAGATCAACACCAAGAAGAAAATAACATATAGTCATTGAGAGATTGCCACAAGGAACCCACAAACCTAGAAGTGGAGAAACCAGAGTGTAAACAGTTCTTTTATTCAGATTACCCACACATGCCAGTAGAAGATGAGCAGTACTTGTAATTGAAAGAATATAGCTAAGGATATAAACCTTATATTTGGTACATCAATGATGTATAGTTATAGATAGATGTATATGTCCTTATTGTATTACATGAGATTGTATTTTGTAATGCAATGTTCAGAAAGCAAGTTTATGTTTATTAAATCATAAAAATTAGGTCATGTTATTTATTGAGTGTTTTTCTTGTCGTAGTAAAATTGTTTTAATTACAACCCTAGATTAATAATTATTTAGTTGGTAGAGGAGATGCAAGGAACCACCTAAAGGATATTTTGGATACTCAGTAAAAACTTCATTGTTTTCCTGGAGGTATTCCTTGGTTCTCCCAATTCTATTTAATGGTCTCAAACCACAGAGCCAGTAACAGCTTATAATTATAACGGGCAGGATCACATTGAGAAAGAGGAACTCAGTATCCTTTCTCTCTTTGGGGTTGAGCCATATACCATATATCCGACAACTATAATGGGACATTCTGTAGCAAAAGCATAAACAATTTAAAACACATGAATATCGAAACCAATTTTTCTCAAAATTCCAATAATAAAAGCAATACAAAATCACACAGAGTTGGAATACAAGGAGGAATCGTAAGAAGGATGTCTTCTCAAGGGACTGTTCTGTGCGATGTTCACAGCTTGAAGTATATTTATAGACGTTTTTGGGGAATGCTGAATTCACTGTTAAGTGCTTTATCGGGGATGATTTATTTGACTCTGAAAGGGGAGCCTATCAAGGTGTCATAACATGATTAAGACCCATTTAGACAATGCTCTGTGATAATCGTTCCATAAATTTGGAGTATTTTCATCTAGAGAACGCTATTTTTACTGTAAGGTCTAAGTGGTAATATCTGAGTGATATTCTTCTAGAATTGCCCACTTTATTCCAGCAATATAACATCCATGTGTGGTCTACAGCGACTGTATCTGGGTGACAATCTTCTAGACTGTGACACTTTATTCCAGCAATATAACAACACTGCAACGTCTTAAGAAAGAAATACAAAATGAGGCAAGTTAAATATTTCGGCCACGTTAACTGATTCGGTGCCAAAGGATATCGCCAAATGTGACATGGCATTTGGACAGAAGGACGATATATCGCCATACTAGGGCCATCGTGTTTGTTTTGTTTCGTGTATCTCCCGCGGTTTCAGTGCTCGGTGAACGGAAATTGATATTGCAATACTTGTTCATTTGATTGGGAGTTTCCGTGGCGAAGTGGTCAAGCCGTTTGACTCTGGCTTCGAAGGTTGTGGGTTCGATTCCGGGCCGCGTCCTTTGTTTCACGGGTTAAATTTTTCGGAGACTCCTGTGGGTCGTCGCTAGAGCTACGGAGTTCGTGCTTTGTGCAACTCTTTCGGTGCTGCCGAAAGAGACTGAGCCATATGGGATAAAACCCCGGTGCAATGAAGTCGACCCTGTCGACTTTTAAGGGATTTTTTGGTTCATTTGATTTTGTATCACGTTTGGTCCAAACCTAATTATTTTGTTCGGCACTGAATCCGTTAAAAGACATTTCACTCTTGTAAAAACCATACTGGAGGGTAAGGCTGAAGGCAAGCGAGCAAGATGTAGACAAGAATATAATTATAACAGCAAGAGATGGATGAACAGCAGTCTGATAGAATGTACGATCAAGGCAAGAGACAGTGTTGGAAATCCATTGCAGCCAGCTTTTATTGTACTCATTAGAAAAATTAGACGTAGACTGTCAAAATTTTTTGGTCACGTTATGAAAAGAAATAAATTGGAGAATGTGATTACAGCTGGCAAGATCGAAGGGAAGAGAACAAGGGGAATTGAATTGAATTGAATTGAATTGAATTGAATTGAATTGATCTTTATTTTCAAAGGTAACAAATTAGGCGCGTAGGCGCGTCTTACATTCGGCCGTTCCAATCACTCATCTTTCGTTCATCAACAGTGCATGATGCATTCACATAGGAAAAAAAAACATTGTCAAATGAATGTTGTAAGCATAAACAATGCATATTCTCATGTTATGTGACACAACCCCCCTCCCACACACACATCCCGCAAACCCACACCCCACACCCTCACACATACATATAACACCTTCGCCACCTACACACACACACGCACACACACACATACCCACACACCCACTCACACATTATCACCCACTCACACCCACAAATTCTATTACCCATCAACACCCACCCACACCAAAAAACAACAACAGACCCCCACCCACAGGGCCCCACCCAAAACACATCCCACACACACACACACACACACACACACGCAACCCTCACAAACCCATATCTCCCACCCCCAAATAGAATAATTGTTAAAATTAAAACAATATGTTATACATTGTGTAGCGAATAAAAGGTTATGTAATTCAATAAAGAATATAATTTCTGGACTTGACATAAACATGATGAAATACAAAGTGCATATAACACATATTAAATGCAAGTGGCAGTAAAAAGGATAATATGAAAGATGAGAAAACAGAGGAAGTATCGAATAGCATATATCTCTTGATTATTTTTTCTTTCACGCACACTACACTAACTCTCTCATTGTGTCACTATCTCTCTCTCTCTCTCTCTCTCTCTCTCTCTCTCTCTCTCTCTCTCTCTCTCTCTCTCTCTCTCTCTCTGTCATTGTTTCTCTCCCTCTCCCCCTCTCTCTCTCTCTCTCTCTCTCTCTCCTTCTCCCTCTCTCTCTCTCCTACTCTCCCACACACATACCCACCTCTCTCTCGATCTTTTTGTCTCACACATACTCTTTCACTCACTTACTCTTTTACATCCTCTCTTACTCACTCACGCACTTTCACACACACACACACACACACAGACACACACACACACACATAGTGAAAAATTATACCACTAGGTGACTTATGGAGTAAGTATTGAAAGAGTTTTCGGTTGAATGTGCAGGGACTCATTGGAGTTTTAAGATCTGTCGGAAGGTCATTCCATAAGTGGGCACCAGAATACGCAAAACAAGTTATGTATAAGTCTAATGTAGGATTTGGGACACATAATAAATTTAAGCGCTTGTTGTTCATTGCATGAGATTGAATCAATGGTTGAAGGTACTCTGGGGAATTTTTAGATATTACGTTATTCACTAATTTGGCTTTGTTAAAAATGAAACGCTTTCGAAGTGGTAGAAGAAGTGGTGGAGAAGTAAATACCTGGAAGGCTTGGCAATGTGGTATGGTCGAGACAAGAACACAGAGTTGAATCGTGACTCTGATTATCGTGTGAGGTGGCGAATCATGACCGCCCACGCTTATCGGTGTGGCATATAATGAATGAATGAATGCTTGGTGTATGACGTCTCATACATGTGTAATCATTTGTCGGTGTAAACGCAAAAATGTCTGTTCGTTGTTGAGTTACACACCTTTATATTTTCTTATGATCGTTACAAATTTCCTTTACTATTGATAAGAGTTTATCCAGATAATTTCGCTATTGTGGTAATAACATGGTTTTTGACAAACTAATAAATTATTAAGTAGTTTAATTCAGTATGTCAAATTTCTTTAATTAACAGACGTTATTCTTACCGTTGGCCAATATACTGAAGTAAACAGTGTTCGCTGTGATCGTGAAGAATAAATATGTTTCAAATGATTTCTAACATAAAATCGTTCAAATAAAGATGAAGCTACATCCGGCAAACCGTTAGGGAACGTACTATTGCTCACGAATTAATTAAGGAAATTGAAATAAAAGAATGATTATAGCTCACAAAGGAATCACACCGAACACGGGAAGTACAACAACAGATAAAGTGCGAAACAGACGAGCGATTTTTGAAGAAAATAAATTGTACAATCAAGGACATTGTACAATAACATCCAATAATACTATTCAGTATCACCCATCGAGCGCTTCACTGCAAAAGTGGTAGATGGTGGTCGTGGTGATTACTCTGATTACGTTGGTAATTATTAGCCATCTTATTTGGATTGCTTGACTGTTTAAACCTGTAGCTAATGATACACGTGCAACATTTACATATGGTATCAGTAAATAATACTTGCATTTTTCTCAGTGTTCTGAATTTGACCGCCGCCAGGGCGAAGGTGTTACCAACGCACTTCGTAATTCCACACACCGCGTTTGAATCACACCTGCAGGCGATTTGACAGCAGACTGCCTTGCGTTGGTTTTCATATAGTGTTATGTGTGCCGGTGTTTTAAAAGCAATATCAGACTTCTGAAAGTAAACTTTCCAAGATATCACAAGCAGCCAAGAATGCTAGAGTTGACTGCGACGTCCTGTAAAGGATATGTAACTGACTGACTGTATTTACACTTCTCTGCCTTGTTTTGTAGTGTTTAAAGTTGTATACATCCGTAATAGACAGTCCGTGTCAAAACATAGGATGTGTCTAGAAGAAAAAAAAGAAAAGAAATGTTGCCAGCCCTAGGCTAGAGCATTTGTTGCAGGGAAATGTTGCTTTATTACCTGACAATACACATACACATCAAATCAAAGCAGCTACTGTCGTGTCTTCCTTTAAAGTGTCGTCCCTGGAGTGAGGGGAGTCAACACCCACATTATAATTTTTTCCCCCTATCAAGATCCTGGAGAATCCACCAGCTTCCGTCCAACACACTCCATCAGCCCATGGACACCTTTTCCTATCACTCTCTCACTGTCGTACTATGCCCCCTCTCCTTCTCCCCCAACGCAACATATTCAACAACTCTTGCTTCCAAAATTAATAAAGATTAATTTATTAAAAGAAAAGTGTAACGTATATGAGACGTGCATGCGAAGAAAATGTGTGTCGTGTATTCTAAGGTAAATGTATAGGTCAGACCACAGAGTTCATGATCAGAGTCCATTCATCATGGCAAGGATTACACGACATCACAAGAATCAGCACAATGGACTTCACCGAAGTCGTGTCCATCTCCAGGAGCTCTGATGACCATGAGATCTGACTCCCATTCAAATATATAATCCGTGAACGATACTATTTTTGTTCCTAACACAACTGTTCCTAATAGTTTATAGAAACTCAGACTTCATAATTCCTGTGCAGTGAAAAAAATCATGGAACACTGTCCTATGAACATGACGTTTATCCTTCCTGTGAAATGTTCTATAGTTTTCACTCTTAAACAGTCATTGTATCTAGACTAAAATAGATTTCTATATTTTCTAGATATTGTCTGAAGGTTATGATTTCCTTGATACATGGAACAACTACACTTAAATGTTATCTTTCCTCCAATGTGAACATCAGTCGCTACTGTTCTCGTCATACGTGGACTGAACATCCATCACTACTGGTGTGTTAAAGGCTGGTATGACCTACAACTCATTCGGTACTTATCCTGTAGGATACTTCTACCATTCAGCCCCACTGAGCAATGTTGATCAAATTATTCCATTATAGACCCATTGTGAAAGTTGCTGGCCAAGCTTTCTGCATCATAATTTATCCGGGATCGGATTTTACAATTGTTCTGTGTTTTTCATCCCGACCAGAGGGAACCTGTAAAATAGATAATACAACTGGTGATAGCCTCTCCGTCACTTATCTCTATTAGATGATCGTGGCCATTGGCCCTTGCTCAGCAAAATACAATGAACCTAACTCTGTCAGGGACAGATGACCCAACACATTGGTTATCATCAGGCCAAGACAAGGAAAAAAAATCAACAAACAGAATGCGGAACCCCGCCCACCAGGGACACCCACTGGAATATCCCAATTATCCCTCATTACTCAATTCTCAACTATTAAAGCTTACCAATACTTCACTAATCTATTTTCAACCAACAGAGCCAATTATCACTTCCCTACGTTAACCAGTTTCTACCATGCCACTGCCTAAATTAATTAGGACTAGTAACACCATCTAAAACTACCTTAAACAACACTGCAGTCCTTCAGAATCTCATTTACAATTGCCATGCCAGGCACGTGTAAAACTAATTCAATTAATTCGCACACGGTAGACATTATTCCAAATACTATCTGCCGTGCCCAAAACACGTCTACCTAGATGTCAGGGTCTTAAACCTGGCTCGTTATACCTAACACATGTGAGACAAGTACAAGTACAACATGATTGGACTTGAGACACAACGACACGTAGTTCAATGGATTTATTTACCGATCACATGCAATACGATCTAGTTGTGCATGGAATGATCATCACAATACATACATAATATATATCAATACACTTACAGACAACCCACAGCTTACAGTCTATCTCACAAGATAATACAAGCACTCGACTTTCGGGCACAGAACTACACAAGCCTTTCTCTACCCACACGTCAGTCCGGTCCGAGTACCCAAAGCTGTCTCTTGTCTCTCACAAAGCGCTTGCCCTCTATGGCTGGACGCGCGCGGACTGCGTGCGTCTTGCTTTGTCCTTGCCTGACCGCTGGCTGTCACGTCAGCCAGCAACCTCGCGGGCAGGTAACTAATACTCGCCTGGCGGGCGTAACGATGTTCCTGCATACCGGCAACATTTGAGACTCTGACACTAGATCAACATTTCGAAGTACACTAGTTGTCCCCAAATCGGGTTTTTGGCAAAAGCCTAAAATTGGTCACGTGACGTTATTATTTATGTCCACACAGGTGTTATTATGGGCAGATCCTCCATTGTCAGGAATCTATCTCCCCTGGCTTAATCAATTTCAGATTCGTCCTCCCATGTTTTGACATCCAAAACAAGCTAGCGAGTTACTGTATGGTCCCAACAATAGTTTTCAATAACAAGCCGCCAATCTTCTGTCGAGTGGTGACAATCACAGCCGCCATTTTGCTTGATGTTCGGAAACTCTAAATGACAGACGGGACTGTTTATCAACTGTCAAAGTGGTGTATTGATTCATCTCACTCACCACCGAATGTTCCTATTTTGCCGACCAGATGTGAACACGTGCAGCTGCAACCCAGACTGTTTTTTCTGTATTTGTTGAAACAACCTGTGGCCTCGAACATGTCGTTAATCCGAACGCCTTTTATTCTCATCACTGCTTAATCACGGTGGTCTATTTTGTGACAGCTACCTCACGGAGAAAAGCTGCAACAAGGTGATTCTAAATTTGACACTCAAGCCAAAGTAGACAAAAATATTCGTGCTAGAACTGATCGTCTCTAACAGCAAACCAACCGACCAAACAGACACAAAACAGTTCTCGTACCTTCCTCCAAAGTTGAATTCAGGATCGTACGCCATTGTAAAAAAAACCACAGTACCCGGTAGAAAGCAGGTGATGAAAATAGTGGCGATTAGGATGACCATTTTCGCCGCTTTCTTATCCTTCGAGGATATATCTGTAGTGGTCGCCTGGGCGGCTGTTGCTTGCCGCCATTTAGACTTGGAATTGAGCTGAACTACAAGGATACAAGTGCACACGATAACCACCAGGATAGAAATGGTGGAGACGATCACGCTATGAATGAGGAATGTGATGGTTTCCACCAGTGTGCGGTGCTCAGTGAAGGTCAGGGTCCACATTGTACGGTTGTGATTCCACTGTAGTTTGTTGACGATGTAGGTCGGGGAGAAGATAAGGAACATGAAGATGAAGATGGACACGATGACGACCTTGGTTCGAGCAGCAGTGATGATATGTTTGACCTTGAGGGGAATTATAACACATAAGCATCTCTCCAGGGTGATGAAAGCTGTGACACAACTTGTTATCCTGAAAGTAAAAGTGATAATTCACATCCCAATGACAGCAGAAATGTGATCAAGTTTAATTACAAGTAGTAATGGGCAAATAGTAATGGACATCATCATCATCATCATCATCATTATCATCATCATCATCATCATCATCATCAAGTGCCCTGCCAGCTGGCGTAGGCGTTCATGGCTCTCCACAGATCTCGGTCTTTAGTGTTCTGGATCTACTCTGCTGTCGATATTCCACAATGCACATGACGATGAAGATGGACACGATGACGATCTTGGTTCGAGAAGCAGTAATGATATGTTTGACCTTGAGGGGAATTATAACACACTAGCTGACCCGGCCCGGCTTCGCCCACATCCTGGTGGGGAGCATCTCCTTTAATCCATATAAGTCGTCATATAAGCTCCCGTTCCCGTTCCCGACTATCTATCTATCTGTCTGTCTGTCTGTCTGTCTATCTGTCTGACCCGGCCCGGCTTCGCCCAACTCCTGATGGGGAGCATCTAGTTTAATTCATATAAGTAGTCATATAAGTTCCCGTTCCCGACTGTCTGTCTGTCTGTCTGTCTATCTGTCTGTCTGTCTGTCTGTCCTTCCCTCTCTGTCTGTCTGTCTGTCTGTCTGCCTGTCTGTCTAATCATTTATTGGTTGCATTTAGAACAACTTTAGATAAACGAAGACCAACTTACAAAAAGCATTAGAAAGAGCACTTGAAAGATCTTTACATCATCCCCCAACAATTAACTTGGGTAAATGGAGCGACGGCAGCAGCAGCAGCAGAAGAAGAAAAAGGAGGAGTAGGAGGAGGAAGAGGGAGGTGGAGGAATAGGGAGGAATAGGAGGGAGGAGGAGGGATTATGAGGAGGAGGCGGAGGGAGGAGAAGGAGGGGGAGAATGAAGAGGGAGGAGGAGGGATGTGGAGGGAAGAGGAGGAGGGAGGAGGTAGAGGGAGGAGGAGAAAGGAGGAGGGAGGAGGAGGGGAAGAAGGGAGGAGGCAGGAAGAGGAAGGAGGAGGAGGGAGGAGGCGGAGGGAGGGGGAATAGGGAGAATGAGGAGGGAGAAGGAGGAGGGGGGAGGAGTATGAGGAGGAGGAAGAGGGAGGAGGAGGGATGTGGAGGGAGGAGGAGGAGGGAGGAGGTAGAGAGAGGAGGAGGACAGGGAGGAGGAGGGAGAGGAGGGAGGAGAAGGAGTAGGAGGGGGAGGAGGGAGGAGGAGTAGGGTGGAAGAGGGAGGAGGAGGAGGAAGGAAGAGGAGTGATTAGGAGGAGGAGGAAGAGGAAAGGAGGAGGAAGAGGGAGGAGGTGGAGGAGAAGAGGAGGAGAGGGAGGAGGGGGGAGAGGGTGAGGAAGAGGGTAGGAGGAGGAGGGGAGGAGAGAGGTGGAGGATTATAACGTGGATGCCTGTAGATAACTGCAGCGAAAAGGTGGGGAGCATCTCATTTAATTCATATACGTAGTCATATAAGCTCCCGTTCCCGACTATCTGTCTGTCTGTCTATCTGTCTTCTATCTGACCCGGCGTGGCTTCGCCCAGCTCTTGGCGGGTAGCGTCACATTAAATGCATACAACAATGAAAAGTAACTTAAAAGAATGTCCTTCCGCACACCATCCATTATTTTTAATGAAAACTGTTTTTAATCACCTACATGACTGTAGATAACTTCTTTAAGCATAAAAAGATGAGTTACAATGTTATGCATTATGCATTATGTTTATGAAAACTTTGAAAATGCCTTAAAGATTATATCATTATTTAGAATAACTCATATGCCGGTAAATAACTATAGACAAAGAGTTTATAAATCTTTGAAAACGATGCAACAATATGACTATAAGGTATATAGCAATGTTATTAAAAGTTATGCCCCTTGAAATAACTGTTCTAGAGTTAAGTCCCCTTGCTATATAAAAATTATAATGAAAAATGAAATATTAAATAATTTTAAGTAAGTAGCCGATTTTACACTAAATAAATATGCCAATTGGCAGCGCGGAAATGAGAGGAAGACGTGTAGAAAATTTCATCTCAATCGGATGGACCGTTCACGAACGCATAAATTACATACATACAGACAGACAGACAGTCTCTTTTATATATATATAGATAAGCATCTCTCAAGGGTGATGAAAGCTGTGACACAACTTGTTATCCTGAAAGTTAAAGTGATAATTCACATCCCAATGACAGCAGAAATGTGATCAAGTTTAATTACAAGTAGTAATGGGCAAATAGTAATTGACATCATCATCATCATCATCATCATCATCAACATCAAGTGCCCTGCCAGCTGGCGTAGGCGTTCATGGCTCTCCACAGATCTCGGTCTTTAGTGTTCTTGATCAACTCTGCTGGCGATATTCCTCAATGTCACCGTTTTAATCCATCCAGCATCATTTCTATGAGTCTGCCTCTGCCTCTCTTCCCCTCGATTTTTCCAGTTGTCACGATGTTCCCCATTGCCTCTATTCTCATCACATGTCCAAAGAAAACTGTTTGACTTTGTAATGGACAAGAAGCCGATTTTCTTTACATTTTTAATTATTAGTAGTTGATGTGCGGCTGGCCTAGAGGATAGAATGCCGGGATTACATTCGGAGACGCCGGATCGAAACCTCGGTTACGTGTGAATTTTTTATGTCCGTGCCAAGAAGAAAACCTTAACCTGCACTTGCCAGGCGCCCCTAATTCCTCAGGCTCAAGACCTATCCCGCCCACCCCCTTTCATGTTCTACACCGCAAGGTTCCACAGGCAGTCGATGACAGATGCCAATTGACACATTTTCAAATCATGAGGCGTACTGGCTATACGACACTAGCCCGAGGTATGTAGACCCTTGGACAACTTGATGGATGTTTCAGGCTTGAAGCACAATTCCCGCCTTGGTGGGAATTCGAACAAATGATTATCGGGTCGACAGGCAAATGTGCTAGTTGCTGCGCTACTTAGACTCTCATGACTGTTAAGTGCCTCACTTTATTGATGTCATTTTATTCTTAGAAACGTATTGGAAACAATTAACGTGACAAAATGGACGCTGTAACTAGAGCTTTACGTCAGCTTTACACAAACAATAAGCTACCACTGAGATAACTACATAAACATATATATAAAAGATTCATCGCTGATGCTCATCCGCATCAATAAAGCCGTGATATATATATATATATATATATATATATAAGTCTTGTTCGCTCGCTTTTATCTAAAGCGTCGGCCATACGTACTACTACATGTATTGCTCTGGACTGGTTTTTGCGTATGGATTAACTTTCCCTATTATCAGTTCGCCATCACGCGAACCCACTCTGACTTCAGAGGTACGTGTAATTTGCGTCCCCGAATCAAGGACGAGACATCAACATTTTAGTCCAACTTACCGGTGCAGGGGTGAACCCACTACTCCGGTATCAGCACAGCGGATGTTTAAGAGCAAGTATTTTTATATATTCGCGATGCTGACCTCCGTGACATAATTTGATATCAAACAAGTAGGACCGCGTAGGTCATAAGATCACAACTCAACACTGACCAAGACCTCGAGAACATCTCGTTGTGTGGCATATCCATAGACTACGTCCATAGTGTAACGACAGTCAACTCTTAGAGGAAAACCCAAGCAGACTTTCACTCTGGCTGCCATTGGTACCAGCGGCATGGCGACTCTTCGTTGCCTACTGAAAAGGGGGCCGGAACAAACGTGGAGTGTCCCCGGTGCAATAATGTTGATTCTTGGATTCAAATTGCGTATTTCTTGTCAACGTTACAAGAACGGTCATGCTTCTCCGCGGATGTGGAGCTCAAGCTCTGGACTCACACATTCTGTTGGTTGTTGAGCTTGGGGAGAGGAAGGATGGTCTGTGACACGGTCCCCTTTGGAGAGTTGGTCGGGAGGAAAGTCTGCACCCGTGCTACACTAATACACCCGTGCTACATTGTAACACCCGTGCTACACTGATACACCCGTGCTACACTGATACACCCGTGTTACACTGATACACCCGTGCTACACTGATACACCCGTGCTACACTGATACACCCGTGCTACACTGATACACCCGTGCTACACTGATGGATGCAAGCATTTTTCAGGGATCAGACGACGTGAACCTAAAAATAAGCGACAAATAGCTTTCTTTGGTCATATAATGAGAAGAGAGACACTGTAGCACATAGTGACAACTGGAAAGATCAAGAGGAAGAGAGGTAGAGGCAGACCAAGAGAAATGATGCTGGATGGATTGAGACGATGAGGGATATCATCAGCGGAGTTGATCCAGAACACTGAAGATCGAGATCTGTGGAGAGACATGAACGCCTATGCCTGCTGACAGGGCACTTGATGATGATGATAATGATGATGACCTTTAGCCATGTCAATTTTAGAATGTCACATTCACGCCAATGATGATGGAACCCATGACCACAGTCCGACCGGTAATCGTGCTAGCTACTGCGCCACCGCAGCTTCTTATGTGTATACTCCTTAGTAACAGTTATCATCATCATGATCATCAGCTGGCGTAGGCATTCATGGCTCTCCATAGATCTCGGTCTTTGGGGTCTGGATCAACTCTGCTGACCTTATTCCTCCATGCCACCCTCTCAATCCATCCAGCATCACTTCTTTTGGTCTTCCTCTGCTTCTCTTCCCCTAGATATTTCCGTTTGTCACGATGTTCTCCAGTGCCTCTCTTCTCATCACATGACCGAGAAAGCCGTTTGTCTCTTTCTTATTGTTGTATATACTGTTCTAGTTCCATTAGCCTGTTTCAGGCAATCGTTGTTAGTAAAAGTTAGCCTCATACAAAATGTGTAACTATAGGATCGTGTTAAACATGGAGTTCGTTCTAACCAACCTGTTGAAGCACACATGAGGCCAGGACCCGGTCAGGTACATGAAGTCGACTGAAGCAAATGACTGCCCGCTGTTGATCATCAGTGGGTTGATGCAGATACAGGACCACAGCATGGTGGTAACACATGCCAGATCTGCTATAGTCAAGCCTAGAGAGAAACATATACGGTTATTTTTGTATTTCATATGAAAGCAAAAACATGGTTATAACACAGGTCATATCTAAAATAGCTAAACCTATAGAGAAACAGATTCGATGTATTGAATATTTTAGATGATATCAACAACTACTTAACTACTGAGCCTAATCTTGCCTAATACATCAACAGCAGCTGAAAAATGCTGGTGTTGACTGCAACGTCCTGTAAGGGATATGCAACATAAAAAAAAAAAAGAGAGAGAGTAACAGATTCCATTCTTTGGGTATATAACTAATGCGGTACAGACTCGGCTGGCGGATGGATACTGGCGAGAATAAGACACTAGACGGACTACGTGCATCGGGCGTGAAGTTTGGTCAAGCACGTCAATGACGTCTTCCATTCATTCATTCATTCATTCATTCATTCATTCATTCATTCATTCATTCATTCATTCAGTGGCATGTCCTTTGCAGAACCTCGCTCCCATAACAACCTTCCGGAAAACTTCTCGGCCATATGCAAGATGTCCCGTTTCCGATACACCCATCTGGAGATCACCCGATACATCCTGCACCCATCTTCTCTTTGCCCTTCCTCTTCTTCTCTTCCCAGGCATATACCCCTCCATTATTGTTTTCTCCAAATTTTCATGACGTTTCAAGTGACCAATTGTCGTGTCCTCCTTTAAAGTGTCGTCCCTGGAGTGAAGAGAGTCAACACCCACATTATAATATTTTTTCCCTATCAATATCCTGGAGAATCCACCAGCTTCCGTCCAACACACTCCATCAGCCCGTAGACACCTTTTCCTATCACTCTCTCACTGTCGTACTATGCCCCCTCTCATACTTCCCCAACGCAACATACTCAACAACTCTTGCTTCTAAAAATTAATAAAGATTAATTTATTAAAAGAAAAGTGTAACGTATATGAGACGTGTATGCGAAGAAAATGTGTGACGTGTTCTATAAAGTGTGTAGAATCGGACTCTCAGACAACAACCCAGTCAGCTCATCCTAGCAAGGCTAGACCACAGCACGTTACGTCAGAACAGGTACATCTCACCCAGTGCCGAAACCATCTTGCCGGATACTGACTTGCCTCTGTAGACCTCTGGTAATCCCATTTCATGATCATCCGAAATAGACACCGGTGATAATAACAGTTAATCATGGACCGGTTGCACCCTACCCAATGTACGTTCCTATCGTTCCTAAAGAATGCACAAGTCCTTTGTAGTGTGTACACAGTTATTAATGTTAATTGTTAATGTACTTGATCCTAACTCGTGTCTATCTAGCCTCAAGTATCATGTCTTGTGTTCTATTACACGAGATTATATCACACTATGTAACTATTATAATTAATGTTCTCGGTTAGTTACTACTGTCTGATGCTGTGTGGTGCATCAGCAATCATCACCCCTCTTTGGTGAATCATCTTCCTTCTAGCTTTAGTTACGTTCTGTACGAAACTTTATTGACTGTTCAACTGGTGTTCTTCCGAATGGGATTTGAACCTTTCCTAAAACCTTGTTGAGTTGCCTCGGATCTGGTAGGGAACCTAGGATAGAAACAACACATCTGGTGATACTACTAGTCACTGATCCTACCGGCTGAGTGTAAGCCTATTGCCTTGCTCAGTGATCTTTAGCTAACTAACTCTGTCATAGAGCAGATTAGCTACCCACCTAGGGCCGAATCAGGCTATGACAAGGAGAGACCCATACAGAGTGCAAAACCCCAGCGGGCAATTTCCCCGTCTCCCAAGTATCCATCATTACTCTATTCTGAACTAGCATAGCTTATCACCACTACACTACTCTATTCTTAACTAGCCTAGCTTATCGTCACACTCTAGTCTAACACGGCTACTGCCTAAATTAATTAGAACTAATATTATAATAGGTTATACCTTAAATGGCACTACTGCAGTCCTATCAATCATATCTACATCTGCCATGATAGGCACGTGTAAAATTAAGTCACTAATTAACACACGGTAGACATTATTTCCACTAAGCACTGCAGTGCCATTGCACTCCAACTAGAGCCACATTTTCAAGTCCCCCTAGTTGGCCCCAACTCGGGTTTATACGGCAAACTCCCAAAGTTGGCCACGTGACGTTATCCTTTATGCCCACACCGGTGGCACATTGGGCAGATCATCCCCTGTCAGGGATCCACCCCCCCCCCCCCTCCTTGGCTCCATCAATGTTAGATTTGTCATCACTGGTTCTGACATCCAAAACAATCTAGAGAGTTACTGTAGAGTTCCAACAAAGGGTTTCGATACTAAGCTGCCAATCATGGTTTTCCAAACAACCTTACATTGTGCACGTGACGTTGTTGATGTCCGGCAGGTGTTCCACTGTTTCCAATAACAAGCCCTCAACTTTCTGTCATGTGGTGACAGTCAAAACCGCCATTCCGTCTGATGTCCGGAACTATAGATTGACATATGGACTGTTTTCTTCCGAGCTGAGTACTTCCGCTTCCAATCCGACTTGTTTATAATCTGTCAAAGCGATGTATGATTCAGCTCATTCACTTCCTCTACACATCTGCAACTGTTAATTTTGCCCGACATGTGATGGCCGACATCCGATTGCCACCATGATCCCACGGGTTCCATCTGTATTCAAATGTTGACCAACTGTCAAAGCGATGCCGGGATTTGTCTCCATCACCACCGAATGTGTATATTTGCTGACCCGATGTAACCCGTGCAGCTGTGTTTACTCTGTTAGTACGACTGTTGTGGCCTAGAAAATATACGCCAAGCAAACTTCGGTAGTATCATTATCTGGTTAACTCATGGCGATCTCGTGACACCAATGCTATGACGTCTTACAGTGAGCAGAAATACTTTGGGATGCTAATGCATCGCGGGGACTGAGCACGCACGTCCAATGTACGGTGACGTCATTAGACATAAATAGCATTGGGTATTTTATACATCAATAGTAACATTAAAGATACACGGCATAGAAGTTAATGGGGCAGGAGAACTGACAAAGGATCGATAGTCTGTCCGGAGGGGTGAAATAAGAGCTACGTTCTGCAAAGGACTTGCTACACGAAGGTGATCATGATGAGTGATTGTTGCACCACTGGACTGCAGTTTTAAATAAGATTCCAATTTCAATTCCAATATTCAAAAGAAGTCCGCTCCAACATTTTCGTTCCCAGGAATGTACTCCACTGTGAAATTATAAGGTTGAAGTAACAACGACCAATCGCATCAAACGTGCGTTGAGCTTCTGAGAAGTAGCCAGGAACATCAGGGGCTGATGATCCGACTGGACCCGAAACTTAACTCCATACAAATATGGCTGGAATTTTTGCACTGCCCATACGAGGGACAAGCACTCTCTCTCTCTCGGCGGTTGAATAATTCCTCTCCGCCTGTAGAAGTTTCTTACTTGCGTATGCCACAGGTTTCAAAACCGAAGCATCGTCTTTTCCTTCTTGTAACAAAGCTGCCCCAATTCCAAACGCACTCGCATTCGTTCTCAACACAAATGGTTTGGAAAGGTCAGGGAGCTGTAATACAGGTTTGCTGACCAAGGCCTCCTTTAACTGACTATAGGCATTCTCACATTCTGGTGTCCAAATGATTTGGTCCGGGAATCCCTTTTTCAAGGTTTCCGTCAATGGAGCTCCCAATTCAGTTAAATGTGGGATAAATTTGTGGTAGAACCCACACAACGAGAGAAAAGATCGCACATCCTTCTTCGTTTTTGGCCTTGGTGCATTTCTGATTTTCTCCAGGTTCTTCTCTTCTGGGACAATGTGTCCTGGAGTGATGGTGTGACCTAGAAATTCCAGAGTCTGGTAACCAATCATGCACTTGGTTGGACGAGCAGTAAGCCCTGCTTCCTTGAGTCTATTAAACACTCTCTCCAAGGATTGTAAGTGGTCATCCAAGCTGTCACTGGAAATCAGAATATCATCCATGAATGAGATGATGGACGGATCCTGTAAAGGATCAAGTAAAGTCCTCATCATGCGTGTAAACACACTAGGTGCATTGCTGAGTCCAAAGGGCATGACCTTGAATTCGTAGTGTCCACTGGGTGTACTGAAAGCCAACAGTGGTCGAATCTCCGGTTTGACTGGTATCTGATAGTACCCCCGACTCAGATCCACCTTTGAAAAGTACCGAGCCTTATGGAGCCTAGCGAATAACTGAGTTGGATTCGGCAAAGGTTCCACCTGAAATTGTGTGTGACTGTTCAGAAGTCGGTAGTCTATACACAACCGGTGTTCTCCACTTGGTTTCCGTAACAAAACTACCCCTGCATTGTATGGGGATGTGGATGGTGCAATCACGTCATCCTCCAGCAGTTTCTGTATTTCCTCCTCCAGGGCCTTTTCTTTAGAGAATGGCACTGGGTAAAACTTTTGACGAACAGGCTCCTGCGTAGTCAAAGTCATCTCGAACTCCACCAACCTCGTTCGTCTGGGTTTATCAGTCAGTATCTCCTTATGAGACTTGAGAACTTGGGTTATCTTTTCCCTCTCCTGGGAGGTCAGATCAGGGTTCACTTGCACATCCCTATAGGTTTCCTGGTGTACTAAGGGATATTCCCTGCCCTCGCTGGTTCCCACTTCAGTCTCCACTGCAACTGCAATTGTCATGAGGTGAGCTGCCTTGTCTCCGGGTCTCTCTTCGTATTTCCGCAAGAGGTTGATATGGAAAATCTTCGACGTTCCCCGGATCCGGATCTGATAGTTGGTTCTGGATATCACCCTTTCCACGGGAAATGGTCCTTGCCAACCTATCTCCAGTTTGTTGTTTCCCGTTGGGAGTAGCAACAAGACTTTATCTCCCACCTCTAGAGATCTTTCTTTAGACCTACGGCTGTAGTAAGCCGCTTGTCTTTTCCTGGCCTTTTTCAAGTTTTGATTTGCCAGAGTCCATCCCTTGTGGAGTTTTTCTTTCAGTTCCTCCACGTATTGATAGGATGAGATCACTTCTTCTGACGTCCCCTCTTCAGTCCAACTCCTCAACATGGCTTCCAGCGGTCCTTTGATTGGACGACCAAACAGCAACGTAGCGGGTGGTTGTCCTGTTGAGCCATGAGGAACTTCCCGATAGGCAAAGAGTGCTGCTGGGATATATTCATCCCACCTATCAGGTTTTTCCTGCGCTAGTTTCCTGAGCATTGTCATCAACGTGCCGTTGAAACGCTCTACTTGTCCATTTGCTTGAGGGTGGTAAGGGCTGGTATGTATGTGGTTAGAGTGAAACACCCTAAATACCTCCTCCATGAGGTTTCCACAAAACTGAGATCCATTGTCCGTCAGAATTTGATCCGGAAAGCCTAATCTGGTAAAGGCCTCCATCAGTGCGTCCGCCACTCTTTTCGAGTCAATCGTGGTCAACGGTATAGCCTCACCCCACATTGTACAGCAATCCACCATTGTGAGTATATACATGTTCCTCTTCCTAGTCCTGGGAAGTGGACCCACGATATCGATGGCTACCCTCTCGAAAGGAGAGTTCATGATGGGCATCTCACCCAACACCACCGGTGCTGTCCAGTGTTTCGGTGCCACCCTCTGGCACTCAGGGCATGACTTCACATACCGACGCACATCATCTGTCATTCCCGGCCAATAGTAATGGCAGGAAAATCGTTGCATGGTGGCGGCAATACCCATGTGTCCACTAAAGGAGATGGTATGCCCCATATGAAGAATCTGGGACCGGTGAGCTTTCGGGACGACCAACTGACCGTATAGGTTGTCCCCCCTTATTGCTCTCCTGTAGAGTATCCTATTCTTCATGTAGTACTGCCCCCGTCCTGGTGGATCAGCACTTTTCTGCAGCTTTCTGTAGCAAGGATGTAAAGTATCATCCTCACTCTGGGCAGTTCGTAGCTCCCCCGGCATTGGGTTAGTCACAATTGCGTCTGCCTCTTCCGTTTTCGTCTGAGAGCGAGTCTGCATTGCTCCCATATGGATTGGCTCCCTGGGCATTCCCAGAAAGACATACCGGCAACCTAGGATTACTGGAAAAATGGGATCGGTCAATACAGCGGCCTTGATGGTGCCGGTGACGTACCTTGACCGAATCTCCACATTAGCAATGGGCAACTTCATGGCCACAGCACTCTTCTGTGCAGGCTGTATCTCCCATGTCTCACCTGTGAATTGTTCTGGATGTACCAGATCCGCAGAAATCACGGCCTCCCCGTCCGTCCACTTGACGACCGTTAACTTCTACCAATTCCACTACAGGTAGTTTTTCCTGGTCTGGAGTCTCTTCCTCGGCCTCGACCTGTTCGGTGGGCTCCACCTTAGGTTTCCCGGGGCACACGACGAATTGAGTGTCTCCTGACTTTCCCCTGCAGTCAATAGCATTGTGCGTGTTTGACTTGCAGTGGTTGCACCAGTTCCCTGTCCTAGATTTTCTAGGGCCGGACTTGAGTGAGCTCTCCTGGTGGCGAGCTTCCTTGTTGACCTTGGCATTTTCCGTGACAACCTCCTTGGAAGTCACTTGACATGTTGCGAATTGAGGGTTCTTAGCATTCGATTTGCAGTCCCTCGTATTGTGAGAGGGTGACTTACAAATTGAACACCACTTCTCCGACCATGGTCGTTTTGGTGTAGAGCTTGAAGTGCTCTTGCTTCCCTCCTTCTTCTTCTCTGAACTATCCTCTGATTTTTGCACATAAGGTTCCCACTTTTTGGTTCCTGAGTTTTTGGCTTTCTTCTTATCATGTTTCTCTTGACTTTTGGAGTTGGTGGAAAGGTTTTCCCCTGCCTCCCCATGTACTTCGACGAACCGTTCTGCTAATTTAGTCACGAGGTCAATACGTTCCGCTCCTTGTTCTCCCAGGAACGTCCTGAGAGGTTTAGACATTTGCTTCTTCAGCTGGTCGACCACCATGAGCTCTTCCAGACTCTCATAGTCATGTGCGAACCCAGCCAAATCCATCCACTTATGGAGATAAGATTTTAGACGCAAACTGTAGGCGGCAAACAACTCCCCCGGTTCTCGTTTCGCTGCTCGAAATTTTTTCCGGTAGGTATGTGACGTAACCTCGAATCGTTTCAGCAGAGCCGTCTTTAACTCGTCATAATTGTTCTCATGTCCTGGTGGCAGGCGAGAATAAACCTCGTATCCAGTCCCGCCTAAACCCTGGGATAGCTTAAGATTCCATTTGTTACACTCCAGACCCATAGCAACAGACATTGCCTCGAAGCGTTGAGGGTACTGCTCAATCTTCTCTTTGTCCTCCTCGTAGACCGCTAAAGGAAACTTCATAGCATGGTACCCATGTCCACCTACTGGTGTTGAGCCTACGATGGAGGAACCTCCAACTGCTCCCTCAGTTTCTCCATTAGATTGACTCTTCAACTCGAGTTCCCTCATCCGGTACTCGTGCTCCCTTTTCTGAGCCTCCTACGCCGCTTCCAGTTTCCTAGCTGCTTGCTCAGCTTCAAATTTCTTAGCTGCTTGCTTAGCTTCCAATTTCTTAGCTGCTTGCTCAGCTTCCAATTTCTTAGCTGCTTGCTCAGCTTCCAATTTCTTAGCTTCTTGTTCCAACTCCATCCTTCTCAATTCCAACTCGGCCTTTCGATCTTCCCTTTCTGCTTGACGATACTCTCTCTCCACTTCCTGTATGTAATCCGTTAGAGCAGAACCCGACAGTCCCATTTCTTCCCCCTTTGCCTTTAATTCTAACGTGCTTAGTTAGGGGTGGCAATTATACAGAGAGGTAAGCTAGCAGGTCGAGTACAATATAACTGCAAATTACTATACAGATATATGAACAAGTACTATAAATCTAGATATTACCACACACAGCACATTCACTCAGTGACAAGAGTAGAATCAGGACCACAGACCTATGCAGACGTGTGAAGTGTGAACCGGTAAGATATTAGTCCTAACCCCTATCCACATTCACTCTAGCTGGATTCTCCAATATGATATCTCCCTCTTATAACTAAGGATCCCGTGTCAAAAGACCCAGTTGTCAGAAGATCCCACTGTCAAAGGTTCCTGCTTGCAGGAGATCTCGCTGTCCAAGAATTCCGTTTACGGGAGATCCCGCTGTCCAAAGATCCCGTTTCCAAGAGATCCCGCTGTCCAAAGATCACGTTATCGAGCCCCCAATAATGTCGTGTCCTCCTTTAAAGTGTCGTCCTTGGAGTGAAGAGAGTCAACACTCACATTATAATATTTTTTCCCTATCAATATCCTGGCTCCCCGATGGTGTTTCCACCTTGTCGTGGTGGGGGAGCTTGAGTTTCTCAATGACCCTGAGAGCTATGCCGGCGGTAGCGTAGCTACCAGCAGGGCCTCCCAAGCCGGACAGGTCAAAGGGTAGAGAACAGACAAAGAGAAACACCCTGGTCCTCCAGGTTGGGGGTTGAAGCGTGGGGTTAACATCCCCACCTTTGTAAAAACCTTTCTTTGTTACGAAACAAATACATGAGCCTCGATATCGGACTGACTTATCTGGACAACGACCTTGGAACGTTAAAGGACTTTTGAGATTTGGAACATGGAATGTACGGACACTATATCGAGCTGGAGCGGCCGAAGAACTAACCCGGGAGCTGGGTGAATATCAAATGGATATAACAGCAATTCAAGAAATAAGGTGGCCAGGAGAGGGTACTTTAGAGCAAAATGGAATGATTATAATATATGGAGGAAACACCCAAAATAAACATGAATTAGGAATAGGATTTGTCATCAAAAAAGAGTTACGGGGGAACGTTTTAAACTTTAAAGCTTTTAATGACAGGATTAGTAAATTACGAATAAAAGGTAAATGGAAAAATATAACGATGATTAATGTACATGCACCTACTGAAGAGAAAGAAGATGATATTAAAGAAGACTTTTATAATGATCTGGAAGATGTCATAGAAGAAACCCCCAAACAGGACATCCTTATTGTGCTGGGAGACTTCAATGCAAAAATAGGTAGAGAGCAAACTAATAAAAAAGTGGCCGGTATGGAAAGCCTACATACAACTTCAAATGATAATGGATGGAGAGTCATCAACCTGGCAGAAGCCAAAGGACTGCAGATTAGCAGTACCAGACTACAAAAAAAGGATATACACAAACAAACTTGGAAATCATGTGACAAGAGAACCTATAATCAAATAGATCACATTTTAATTAACAACAGAAATGCATCAAACATACAGCAAGTCAGAAGTTATAGAGGAGCTGAGTGCCACAGTGACCACTTCCTCGTTGGAGCAAAATTTAAAATAAAACTTAAGAGAGCTTTCTATACTCAATTACAAAGATTACACCCAACATATAACAGAGAAAAACTGCAAGACATTACAGTCAAAGAGAAATTTACAGATGAAATAAAATGTAAACTTGAAACTCTGCAAAACCCTTTGGAGGAAAGCGTTGACCAAACTTGGTTGAACATCAAGAATACAATTCAGTCTACCGCAGAAGAATGTCTCGGTGTGTTAACCACGCATAGAAAGAACAGATGGTTCAATCAAAAATGTGAAGAAGCAGTCATTAGGAAGAAGAATGCCAGACATGTATGGTTAAATGACATCAATAACATCCAAAAGGAAGAGCATTATAGAAATGAATGTAAAGAGGCTACAAAAATAGTCAGACAGCAGAAGCGAGAATATATGAGTAATATAATCAAAGATATGGAAACTAATCACCAGAAAAATGAATCCAGAAAATTTTTTAAAGAACTGAAGTCAATGAAACGAGGGCACCAACAAAACACATATGGTTTAAAAGACAAAAATGGGAATATGATAAATACCAATGAGGAAATGTGCAACACATGGAAAGAATATTTTATTGAATTACTAAATTGTGAAGCTCCAAGTCACATTTTCCCACAGGAAGAGGTTCTAGCATGCGAACCACAAATTGAAGAACCTACATTTGAAGAAATCCTATATGTAATCACACGACTTAAAAACAATAAGGCAACTGGGACTGATGGAATTGCTGCTGAATTTATAAAGGCAGGTGGCCATGCATTACATCTAAAGCTATACGAACTAATAATAAAAATCTGGAGGACAGAAGAATTACCCCATGACTGGAAAGAGTCATTATTGATACCTATCTTTAAGAAAGGAGACAAGTTCCAATGTGGAAATTATATAGGAATATCACTACTGTCCACAAGCTATAAGATACTATCCGCAGTATTACTAAATAGACTAAAACCATATTCAGAAGACATATTAGGTGACTACCAGGCGGGTTTTAGACAAAACAGATCAACAATAGATCAGATATTTATCTTACGACAAATAGCCGAGAAACATTGGGAATATAAAAGAGATCTCCATAACATTTTTGTTGATTTTAAAAAGGCTTATGATAGTGTCCATAGGAATAGTCTATGGAATGCTATGCAGGAATTTGGAATACCAAGGAAGTTAATCAACATGACCAGACTATGCATGGAAGATACTTATAATATAGTAACATATAAAGGCAGGAAATCAGACCCCTTCCAAATAACATCTGGCTTGAAACAGGGTGATGCACTATCGCCGCTACTCTTCAATCTGGCTCTAGAGAAAGTTGTAAGGAAGGTAAAGGAGGAATGTGATATTGGAGGAACATTCAAGCTGCTTGGTTATGCAGATGATATAGATATTATAGGGCAAAGTGAACAAAAGACATTGGAAATATTGACTCACTTAAAGGGAAAAGCCCAATGGATGGGGCTGGTTATCAACCAAGATAAGACAGAATATATGGTAATTTCAAGAGACGGAATGGCTAGAAACTCTGGCCACATACACATAGATAATATGACCATTAAAAGAACGGAAACATACAAATACCTGGGTACAATCTTCAACTGCTCCAACATCATAAGGGAAGAAATACAAACTAGAATCAACTCTGGAAATAAGATATACTATGCACTACAACATCTACTAAAATCAAAGGCGCTATCTCGTAACACCAAAATCACAATATACAAAACACTGATCAGACCAGTTGTGCTGTATGGCTCTGAAACATGGAGTACAACGAAAGGAGACGAAGCCTTGTTACAAACCTTTGAGAACAAAATTTTAAGACGCATCTTTGGACCCATTAGGGATACACAAAGTGGAGAGTGGAAAAGAAGAAGTAACAAAGACATTTATGATCTGTTTAAGTCCCCTCTAATCACTGGTATCATGAAGGCTAATAGACTACAATGGCTGGGGCATATAGAAAGAATGGAAGATAATAGGGAAACAAAACTCGCTTACACTCAGGAAATAAATGACCGTAGACCCCGAGGTAGACCAAGAAGGCGGTGGAGAGATAATACATGTACAGACCTACAAGCACTTGGAATCAACGACTGGCAAGAGAAGGTCCACCAGAGAGACGAATCGAGACGGATTGTATTTGCAGCAAAGATCCTCAATGGCTCGGAACGCTGAAGAAGAAGAAGATCAATATCCTGGAGAATCCACCAGCTTCCGTACAACACACTCCATCAGCCCGTAGACACCTTTTCCTATCACTCTCTCACTGTCGTACTATGCCCCCTCTCATACTTCCCCAACGCAACATACTCAACAACTCTTGCTTCTAAAAATTAATAAAGATTAATTTATTAAAAGAAAAGTGTAACGTATATGAGACGTGTATGCGAAGAAAATATGTGACGTGTTCTATAAAGTGTGTAGAATCGGACTCTCAGACAACAACCCAGTCAGCTCATCCTAGCAAGGCTAGACCACAGCACGTTACGTCAGAACAGGTACATCTCACCCAGTGCCGAAACCATCTTGCCGGATACTGACTTGCCTCTGTAGACCTCTGGTAATCCCATTTCATGATCATCCGAAATAGACACCGGTGATAATAACAGTTAATCATGGGCCGGTTGCACCCTACCCAATGTGCGTTCCTATCGTTCCTAAAGAATGCACAAGTTCTTTGTAGTGTGTACACAGTTATTAATGTTAATTGTTAATGTACTTGATCCTAACTCGTGTCTATCTAGCCTCAAGTATCATGTCTTGTGTTCTATTACACGAGATTATATCACACTATGTAACTATTATAATTAATGTTCTCGGTTAGTTACTACTGTCTGATGCTGTGTGGTGCATCAGCAATCATCACCCCTCTTTGGTGAATCATCTTCCTTCTAGCTTTAGTTACGTTCTGTACGAAACTTTATTGACTGTTCAACTGGTGTTCTTCCGAATGGGATTTGAACCTTTCCTAAAACCTTGTTGAGTTGCCTTGGATCTGGTAGGGAACCTAGGATAGAAACAACACATCTGGTGATAGTACTAGTCACTGATCCTACCGGCTGAGTGTAAGCCTATTGCCTTGCTCAGTGATCTTTAGCTAACTAACTCTGTCATAGAGCAGATTAGCTACCCACCTAGGGCCGAATCAGGCTATGACAAGGAAAGACCCATACAGAGTGCAAAACCTCAGCGGGAAATTTCCCCGTCTCCCAAGTATCCATCATTACTCTATTCTGAACTAGCATAGCTTATCACCACTACACTATTCTATTCTTAACTAGCCTAGCTTATCCTCACACTCTAGTCTAACACGGCTACTGCCTAAATTAATTAGAACTAATATTATAATAGGTTATACCTTAAATGACACTACTGCAGTCCTATCAATCATATCTACATCTGCCATGATAGGCACGTGTAAAATTAAGTCACTAATTAACACACGGTAGACATTATTTCCACTAAGCACTGAAGTGCCATTGCACTCCAACTAGAGCCACATTTTCAAGTCCCCCTAGTTGGCCCCAACTCGGGTTTATATGGCAAACTCCCAAAGTTGGCCACGTGACGTTATCCTTTATGCACACACCGGTGGCACATTGGGCAGATCATCCCCTGTCAGGGATCCACCCCCCCCCCCCCCTCCTTGGCTCCATCAATGTTAGATTTGTCATCACTGGTTCTGACATCCAAAACAATCTAGAGAGTTACTGTAGAGTTCCAACAAAGGGTTTCGATACCAAGCTGCCAATCATGGTTTTCCAAACAACCTTACATTGTGCACGTGACGTTGTTGATGTCCGGCAGGTGTTCCACTGTTTCCAATAACAAGCCCTCAACTTTCTGTCATGTGGTGACAGTCAAAACCGCCATTCCGTCTGATGTCCGGAACTATAGATTGACATATGGACTGTTTTCTTCCGAGCTGAGTACTTCCGCTTCCAATCCGACTTGTTTATAATCTGTCAAAGCGATGTATGATTCAGCTCATTCACTTCCTCTACACATCTGCAACTGTTAATTTTGCCCGACATGTGATGGCCGACATCCGATTGCCACCATGATCCCACGGGTTCCATCTGTATTCAAATGTTGACCAACTGTCAAAGCGATGCCGGGATTTGTCTCCATCACCACCGAATGTGTATATTTGCTGACCCGATGTAACCCGTGCAGCTGTGTTTACTCTGTTAGTACGACTGTTGTGGCCTAGAAAATATACGCCAAGCAAACTTCGGTAGTATCATTATCTGGTTAACTCATGGCGATCTCGTGACACCAATGCTATGACGTCTTACAGTGAGCAGAAATACTTTGGGATGCTAATGCATCGCGGGGACTGAGCACGCACGTCCAATGTACGGTGACGTCATTAGACATAAATAGCATTGGGTATTTTATACATCAATAGTAACATTAAAGATACACGGCATAGAAGTTAATGGGGCAGGAGAACTGACAAAGGATCGATAGTCTGTCCGGAGGGGTGAAATAAGAGCTACGTTCTGCAAAGGACTTGCTACACGAAGGTGATCATGATGAGTGATTGTTGCACCACTGGACTGCAGTTTTAAATAAGATTCCAATTTCAATTCCAATATTCAAAACAAATATTTCAAATTCGAGCATAAAATGCGCACTAGGAAATGTCTTGGGAAGTTGATTGCTGATTTGCCTATGGAAATAGAGGTTCTGCTCCATATGCCCAATAACTCTGCCTGTAGATTGATTGATTGATTGATTGATTGTTCTTTATTTTAGAAGGGTTAAAAATTGGGTACGCAGGCCCGTCTTACATTCGGCCCTTCCAGTCACTCATCTTCCGTTCGTCATTAGTGCATGATGCATTTACATTGGAAAAAACATTGTCAAATGAATGTTGTAAACAGAAACAATGCATACTGCCATGTTATGAGACATATCCCCCACCCACCCACACATACCCCACCCATCACATATCCACCACACACACATCCCCCACCCACACACAATCCCCAACCACGCACACATCCCAGGTATAGATATATGCCTCCACCCACCCATCCATCCTTCTCACACATACACACATCTCCCCTACCACACACACACACCCCACACACACACACTCGCACACCCACATATCCTCCACGCACCCACATACCCCCAACCACTCAGTCAAACACACATCCCCAACCACACATTCCCCCACCCTTACAAACATCCCTTGCCAACCCACACATCATGCACCCACCCACACACACTCCCACCCACACTTCCCCCACCACACAATCACCCCACCCACACACACATCCCGCACATACCCCTACTCACATCCAACACCCACAAAATCTCCCCACCCACACATGCGCCACATCCATCCCCCATCCCACACATCATCTACACATCCTCCACCCATCCACCTACACATCCCCAATCACCCATCTACCATCCACTCATCCCTCAACCACACATTCCCCCCACCCACATACACATCCCCCACCAACCCACAAATACACCACCCATACACATCCCTCACCCACACAACATTCCCCTCATACACACATCCCCACGCACATCTCCCACCCACGTACTCTTCCATCAACCACTCACACCCACACATCCCACACCCACCCATCAACACACAACTCCCCAACCTACCCAGCCACACTCACACACCACAACCAGCAAGCCAAACACTTATCCTCCACACTCACACATCCCTCAAACACTCGCACATCTCACACCAAACCACACCTCATCCACCCACCCACACACACATCCCTCACCCACACACATACACATCTCCCCACACATCTACCACCCACCCACACATCCCCCACCTACAAACAACCTCACAACCCACGCATACTTCCTCCACCACCCACACTTACTCCACCACACACATCCCCACCCACACAGACATATCCCCTACCCACACACACACATCCCACACACATCCCCAAACCCATCACATACCCATCCCCCAACCCACACACATCCCCCAAACTCCCACATTCCTCACCCACCCACCCACATCCACACACATTCCCCACCCACACAACCCCCCCCCCCACCCACCAACCCCCACACACTTCCAACCATCCCACACCCACACATCCCACACCCACACATACACATCCCACACCCACACATACATCCCTCACCCTCCACATATCCCTTCACCCACCCACACCCCCCCCCCACTCACACAACCCCTCCACACATACACCCCCCCCCACACACACATCCCACACACATATCCCACACACACATACACATCCCCCACATACACATTCGCACACACACACACATCCTCACATCTAGACACATACATGATGCCTCACATAACCAAGTGTACAGAAGGGCCCTCTACTGATTTCGTGAACATTTAGCAGAGGAGATAAACTGAAATGCCAGCTTGCTACATAATTTAATAGTTGTCTACCTGGATTAATATAGGAAGAATGTATCAAAAAGAAGCAAGCAATGTACATTTTTGGTTTTTGTTGTTCGCATATCCTTTACATCGCTGTCAACATCAGCATCTTTCAGCTGATTGTTGATTTCTTGGCAAGATTACGCTCAGTAGTTTGCCATTGCTTTCTAAGCGAAAGGCTCACATACCCCGTAAGTTATCAACGCGGCGACAACTGCTACCGATTCTCGCGCAGGCTACGTTCTTCACGTGGATATACGGGATTACAGAGAAAGACGTTAACCACTAGGTCAGGGAGACTGGTAATATACACTTACTATGTTCATATTACTCCTGGCTGTGACAACTGTTTTCATAGTCAACGGATATTAAACAATATCGTAAATAAACGTCACTTTTCATAGTCAACGGATATTAAACAATATCGTAAATAAATGTCACTTTTCATAGTCATCGGATATTAAACAATATCGTAAATAAATGTCACGTTTCATAGACAACGGATATTAAACAATATCGTAAATAAATGTCACTTTTCATAGTCAACGGATATTTAAAAATATCGTAAATAAATGTCACTTTTTCAAGTTAAAGCCAACTCTGCGCCGAAGGGGTTAAGGATTCATTTCGTAATCCCTCATGCAGCGTTTGGAACACAGCTGCGGGAGAATTAGAAGCTGACCGTCTTGCGGTGGTTTCCATACAAAGGTATGAGTGTTGGTCGTTCAGAAAGCAATGGCAAACTACTGAACTTAAATTTATCAAGAAATCACAAACAGCCAATTGAAGCTGAGATTGACTTTAAAGAATATGCAACTAACTAATTTCAAGTTAAATGCCAAATATACACCAAAACTGCAATGTGATCAAAGTGCAATGAAGAGTGAGGAGGGTAGAATGTGATCAACATTGAACAAATGGCATAATGAGCCACATCACACAGGTAATGTTAAGAATAATCTTGCATATAAAAAATGTTTTGCATATCCTTTACAGGACATCGCTGTCAACATCAGCATCTTTCAGCTGATTGTTGATTTCTTTTCAAGATTACGCTCAGTAGTTTAATCTTGCATATAGTGAGAAGGAAAATATAACCAGAAATAGGGGAACAGCCTTGTGAATTCGTAGAAGGCAAAGCTTTAACAAATCATATTAATTTGCCGAAAACATTAATGGAGCATTCAACAGAAGTAAACTAAGACCTACATCTTTGCTTCATTGACTACACAAAGGCTTTCAATGTCCAACACATCTTCATTTAACTTCCATCCCCCCACAACCATCCAATTCCCGTGGTTGTATTGTATACTAAATTTTTTGTTGCGTATCCTTTTCAGGACGTTGCAGTCAACCTCAGCAATTGTTTTGGGTGTATGTGGCTGTTTGTGGTTTCTTGGCAAGTTTACTTTCAGTGGTTTGCCATTGGTTTTTGAATGACTGGCACGCATACCATTTTGTGAAACCAACGCAATGCGGTCTGCATCCAAGTCGCATGCAGCTGTGTTTCGAACGCATTATGTGGAGTTACGAACTACCGCCATAACTCCTTCGCACAGAGCTAGGTATAGTCCACTAACTTATTCCTATTTTACAGTTCGCCCTCATAAGCGCCCCCTCCCCCTTTCCCCTATCGGGTGTTCTCTTCTCGGGTGGCGAGGCTAGACCAATCCCTGGGTTTGTGACGTTTATGACCTTCAGTCTATTGACCCGTTTTAACCACACATCCGGTTCATTCAATCCACTGATCCGGTTCAAACGCGTTGATCGTGTAAGAAGTATTCAGCCACAAGGATACAGATAGGGAGACTTTATTCCCAAACGGGGCCCTGGAACATGTATTCCTAACATGTATTCCCTAACCCTAACCCAGACCCTAACGCAAACCCTAACCCTAACCCCAACCCCATCCCTAACCCTAATCATACACAATAGCACTTGCTTGTCTTCTTTATCTTCTATTATATGTGTGTATATATACTTAATACATTATACTGGCCCTCAATGATATGCCAGTTTGTACTGCTCTCTAATATAGAAGATATAGACGTCACGTGACCAGAACCGTTTGGGAATAAACACTTCGATACAGATAAGTAACCTTTGTATTTTTATGCAGTGTTTTTCATGTAGTAGTATGGGGAGCGGCTGGCCGAGTGGCTAAGATCGTCGGGTTCTTCCCCGGGAGACCCGGGTTCGAATCCCCGGTAAGGTGTGGGTGTTTTTCTGTCGGGGACAAAAAGAAAATCCTAGCCTTCACAGTTCGCGGCGACTGCACTAGCCAGGCGGCCTTAATTCCTCAGGCTTAAGGCTGCCTGCCTTACACTGCAAGGTACTATAGGCAGTAGATGACAGATGACAGAAAGTTTATTGTTCGTCGCATAAAGTTTACGAAAAACTGTGTCGGTTTGTGTTTTTGTGTTCTGTGCTGACGGAAGCTTTAGCCACAACGTCCATTTTGTTTCTTGTAATCATGTTCTAGTAACACGCATAATCTACTTCTCGTTTGTTGGTGATTCGCTCATTGCCGATAAAGTAAGACATGTCAACATGATACAGATGCTTGCAGATGTGCAAATTGATGGCAAAGACTTTAAACTTGTAAAAAACCACAAACAAACAACAACATATATTGAAAACAACAAGCTGCTATAAAGATTGATAATGAAGTAGGTCAATACCAACCTATTAAGAGAGGTGTAAGACAGGGATTTGTAATGTCTCCAGATCTTTTATCCCTGTACAGCTAAAACATTTTCAGAACTGTAGAATATATGAAAGGAATCATCATTGGGGGATGTAACATCAATAACACTAGACAGGTGGATGATACAGTATTGCTTGCTGTCAATGAGGAGGATCTGCAGCATTCAGTAGATGCGGTTGTTGCAAACACTGAACATCTAGAGTTAGAATTACATTGTAAGAAGACGCAGACTATGGCTTTTGCAAGATGAAAAACATATCGACCAATAAAAATGTCAGTTGAAACGAGAAAAATAGCGTTGAGGTGCTTTATAGAATCTGTACGTTTGTATGGATATGAAGCGTGAACAATGAACAGACAAGCTGACAAACATCTGATCACTGTGGAAATGTGGTTTCTGAGGAGAATGCAAAGAATACCATGGACAGACAGAGAAACTAATGACCGAGTCCTGCAAGAAACAAATGAAAACCGTAAACTGATTACAAAAATTAAACATAGACAATCACAATATCTTTGGCCACATTATGAGAAGAAATAATTCAAGAACTTGATTACAACTGGTAAGATCGAGGGGAAGAGAACAGGGGGAGGACAGAGAAGTAAACGCCTGGATGGCCACGTGGTGTGGTCGAGACAAGAACACAGAGCTGATCCACGATTCTGGTGATCGAGTGAAATGGCGAATCATGACCGCCCACGCCAATCGGCATGGCACATGATAATGATGAATTTAACTGATTCAGTGCCGAAGGCTAAAGTATCGCCACATGTGACCTACAATTTGGATAGATGGACGATATATCGCCATACTAGGGCCATCCTGATAATTGTTTTGTGTCGTAGTATCTTCCACAATTTCAATGCCTAATGAACGTAAATTTACATTATATTGCTTGTTCATTTGATTGTGTGCCATGTTTGGTCGAAACTTACTTTTTTGTTTGGCACTAAATCAGTTTAACTACAAAGCATTGTTTAACTAAACTGTACATAATTGGTGGACGAGCTAGCGAAATCGATAGCAAATTGATTTGGAAATGTTATAAGCACAACAACTGGGCTCGTTGCTTGCCAAAGTGAGGGAATGATTGGCCAATTCAAAATGTAATGGCGCTGTCACATTACAGCCCCAAAGTAAAACACTGCCTCGGGACAATTTAGTGTTTTTATTAAAACAATTATTAACAAATTAACAGGAGACGCATCGTTTAACTAAACTAAACATCGACTAAATAAACTAAAGATCATCGTCTAACTAAACTTAAAGACTATCAATTAACTTTACTAAAGATCATCGACTGACTAAAGTAAAGATCATCGACTAACTAAACTAAAGATCATAGTCTAACGAAACTAAAGATCATCCATTGACTAAAGGAAAGATCATCGTCTAACTAAACTTGAGATCATCGACTAATTGAACTAAAGAGAATCGTCTGAACGAAATTAAAGATCATTGATTAACTAAACTAAAGATAATTGACTAACTAAACTTAAGATAATCGTCTAACTAAACTAGAGATCATCGACTAACTAAACTAAAGATGATCGTCTGAACGAAACTAAAGATCATCGATTAACTAAACTAAACATTATCTGCTAACTAAACTAGAAATCATCGACTATCAAGAATAATGAAAATCGCCAGGACGTTACTAATGATACTCGATCTACTAAACTAAAGAGCATCTTTGAATTTAACCAAGCATCATCAACTAACTAAGCAGAAGAGAGCCGTTTCTAAAATCAATTACAGTTTAAATATCATAGAATAGCTAGCTAAACTATAGTGTATCAATTAACAGAAAACAAGATTCTCAGTTGCCTCCACCAACGAGCATCATTTACTTAAACTAAAGAATTTTGTACTAAAGATCATTGTCTAACTCAGTGGTTCTCAACCTGTTTTGGTCCATGTACATCTTTACCATAGGTTCCGAATGCCATCCCCCTCCCCCTTTCGTATTTTCTCCCTATAACCGCCCCTCCGCCCCCCCCCCCTTTTTTTTCATAGTGTAGGTAACAATCGAAGCAAAATTTAATACCATATACTGGAACAAGTCTAGATGTCTACTTAAAACGTGATTTGCGGGTCTACTTACGTAATAAAATGAATTTTAGAAGGACGAGAAGTACAAAATTGTAAAGTATGGAGGGAAAACCAATATCAAGTAATCGGTTCTTGTATTAACGTGATCTTGAAATAAACTTAATTCCCCCTCCCACCCCGAAACCCTAAAATTCCTCCCTGGAGTGGGGAGGGGGAGGGTGGAGAATTCCCCATCGGTTGAGAACAACTAGTCTAAATGAACTAACGCACATTGTCTACCTAAATTACAGAGCATCGTCTTATGAACTAAAGAGTGTTGTCTTATGAACTAAAGGTTGTTGTCTTATGAGCTAAAGAGCAACGCCTATTTGAACTAAAGGTCATAGACTTATGAACTGAAGAGCATTGTCTCCATGAATTAAAGTGCATCGTATTTATAAACTAAAGAGCACCGTCTATATTAACTAACGCACATTGTTTACCTAAATTACAGAGCATCGTCTTTGAACTAAAGAGCATCTACTAACTGACTTTAACTAAACAGCGTTATCTACAAGAACTAAAACGAATCGCCCCCCTGAACTAAAGAGCATTGTCTATTTGAACCAAAGACCATCGTCTCTTTGAACTAAAGAGCATCGTCAAAAGTACTTACAGAGCTTCGTCGTAAGGCCCAAAGTGTGGGTAAATCTGATCTGAAATAACCTGCGTCATCTTCAAGAGCTAAATATGCATAGTCTATTTTATATAAAGGGCATCCACTAAGGGAAGACTTACAAACAAAAGCCAGAAACTGTACACGACTTCTTCTCCATCCGGTTTATATTGTAATTGTTGCCAGTCTAAAGCTATAGTTTTACTGGACGCAGAGATTTAATGGAAAACGCTACATGCTATTTTAATGAATACTGACCAAACAGACTTATGTTAATCTTGTCTTTGAATCCTTGCTTAATGAAGACTGCAATATTGATTATGTTGGCAGCATATCCAAGAACACTAACCACACCGCACACCCCAACAAAGACAACCTCCTGAAAGATCCGTCTTATCTCTGCACTAACCAGGTTCACAGGCGTGGTGTCTTCCATTGCTTGCATCCACTGGGGCTGAAAAGACATACAGAAAAAAAGGTACAGTCTCTTAACGATCTGTTCTTTTCATTTCCATTGGAGTTGTCGAGATGAGACAATTATTTATGCTTGGTATCTACCCATGCCTCATCTGTAAATTATGAACTGTAACTCACACAGACCGACAACCAGGTACTATGGTTACTTTGATGACTCGAGTTCCCGTTATTAACTCCAAAGCTTCAGTGATCGCAACCAATGGCGGAATGGCCTGGCAACTTGCTTGATGGAAAGTGGGCCCTGTGAGTTCCCGATGACGTGAGCCTCTTTAAACAATTTTCAATATGTTTAAATAAATGGTAATGACCAATTCCCAATTCGTAGCTATATTTTCTGGCAATCAATGCTTTTACACCCATTCCACCCGTGGTTGCAGCCACCTCTATTCTAATACTTGAGGTCTGGACTTATGAGTTTGTGTATTATCCCCGTAGCAACGATAGTCTCCACACTTAACTACTAATTCGAACATCATTGCATATATCACCCCTTGGATATCACTACTAGATCTTTAATTAGTGGTTGTTTATCATAGATAGTCTTCACTATGTCTGCCTCGTCCTGCCTCATCCTGGATGAGTATTCCAACTGTTGGTGCCTTCGAAGCCAAAAGATCCGCTCGATAGTCTCCTCACACTCCGGCTTGTTCTGAATAGTAAAACCATGTAAGTCACTGAGAGAGAGAGAGAGAGAGAGAGAGAGAGAGAGAGAGAGAGAGAGAGAGAGAGAGAGAGAGAGAGAGAGAGAGAGAGAGAAGAGAGAGAGAGTGAGACAGAGACAGCGAGTGAGAGAAACAGATCATTGAGAACACAACTGGTATCTAAGTTAGACCAATAACATACGAAAAACAATCTACCCTAGGAAATCGTGGCCTATTGCTTGCCTGTCTAGTCTTCACCATAGCAGCCGTACGACAGTTTCTGATGAAAGATATATGTAACTGTATCTGTTATCGGTTTTAAGCCACATAATCTCCTTTCCATGATTCTTGTTAAAGACCGTTTTAATTCACACAAAATGTAATTTCTTCTTTATTCACGACGACTTAGGCATTCGTGCAACAAGCAAGTGTGTGGACTGTGTTTTGCAAAGCTTGGCACTGATTGTTGATAAGTATCAATTTGTAAAATCCCTCGCAAAGAAATCAATCAACTTCTGTTGCAGGTCTGTCTACCCTTTGTATTACGCCTCTTAATTTCATGTATCCACAATAAGAAAGTGTATTGATTGACGTCAACACTGCCTGCTACCATCGTAATTTTAGACGGAGCTGTGTTATTAATGTCTAGACGTTACCTATTTCCAGGGGTCTAGTTCAAACCGTTGCTTAAATTCACCATGAGTACCGATAATTTCCACGTTACTGAATGATAAGTTTTAAGCTCTTGTTTTTTAAAATATTTTTTATATATAATAGGGCTGACCATCTGTAGTGCGCTATTAATAAAACTCTTAATAGAAAGGCAGATTAAAGGAAGAACAACGACGTGTATGTACAGATATAACATGTCAGTGGCATGTCCTTTACAGCAGTGCTTCCCAAAATTTTCATTTTGCACCAGGGACGGGTGCCGTTTAAAATTTCCCCCCCCCCCCCTTCCCCCTTGTAATCTGGAATTTTATATGACCTCAATATACATTTTAAAATAAATTTAAGATTTAACGTAATTGTGGGTGTTGTCCCGGTGCACTATAATAATAGTATTGGATGACGGTGATTTATTTAATGGTGGTCCCATTTTCATGAGTAAAACTTTTATTGTAGAGATTTATATATCAAGCAATTTTTCAAATATTAAAACTACATTTAGATCTTCTTGTAAAGGTGTATACACTCGTATACACCGACAGTAATGAACACCAATATAAAATAAAGTTAAGATATTTCTTGGAAAACAATACCAAATCAGATGTTAAACAAACTGGCTAAATTACAGTATGCTGTAATAAAAGATTTAATGATAAGCTGCTAACAGTAACTATTTAATGCGAGTTGTGGGCCAATTTATTATTTACCAGCTTATCAAATCGTGCCTCGATTGTAAACAGCGCTACCCGCAAAGGAGAACAAATTTCCATACTGTTTCTGTGTTTTGTCTTAATAATGCTCATTAACGAAAAAGAAATACTCTTCTTTCAAGTTGTCTTTGTATCGATATCTCACATACACCATCAGAATCGATAAGTTGGCATCGTCCGTACTTTCGTCCAGCTGTAATAAAAAATACTCTGCAGATGTATCTAACACCTTCACTAGCTCAAACGACGGCAAAACGCATTATAATCGTACAACGAAAATCACGTATCTTCTGCATCTTATGACAATCAGCAAATTATAATGTGCATCTTTCTCACTTATCGTCACTGTGGTATAATAAAAACGTCCCTACCCTTTCCTATTTATGGACTCCCTTAAAAATAAACAAACCCTTACAACTACGGTTTACGTATCTTACTGAATATAGGATAAAAACTAACCCGTAGGGTAGCTAAATTAATTTGGCCTTTTTTTGGCCGACATACCTGGCCAATCCTGGCGAGGGTGAAAACAAAGACTGAAGCGGCCATTTCTAGTCAAGAGAGCACGCAAGAAAGTCGACCTTTCCCTTTGGGGAAAAGGTATTTTGCCTTTTAAAACCATGATTCTCTTCAAGCTATTGGTATGTTATCTACATTCTTAAGATATATTTATGTATTACATTGACCAGTATGTTTAATTAAGAATTAGTTACAATTCTCTTAAACCAGGCTGGATGATGTTTACTAAGGAAACACAGGTGGGCGCCACGCTGTAATTTTTCCTATGTCTTACAAATTCAAATCCTTATGTTAATATCTTTTATAGGCATTATGAACTTATATCTAACTTTATAATCTACGAATATTATGCGTACTACAGAGTATCAACTCTCATGTCAGAAACTCTTTTCAATTTAGGAAAGACTCCTGATTCATACTTCAGAGAAGAAAACTCGTTTCTGCCAATTTCATAGTCCTATGAAAAATAACTTCTATGCAATGGAACTATATATCCCTATCGATGCTTAGAAATCTGCAAATAATTTATGTACTGTAGAGATTGGACTATAAAGAAACATTTTCTCAATGTAGGAGCAGACTCTTGATTTCATACTGCACAAGTAGAGAACTGGTGTCTGCCACTTTCAAATATCCTATGTAGTGTAAATGCACTGGTAAGGATGTCTCTGAACTTGTTTTATCCATGCGGGGACATACAAATGATTACGCATATTCCTGACTCGTACTTAGTCAGGGGATAAAATATTTTGCCACATTATAATCTGTAACTTGGAAATATAGTGCTAAATTTTAGTACCATTCTTTTGTTAACAGATTAGTAACCACTCCATATGAGGGTGAACATATAATCATTGCATAAAATAGGGACAGGCCATGTTTGAATATAAATTCATGAACAATTAAACGCGTGATGTAAATGCATGTTCGGATAGGATTCACTCCGCATCACCTCACTGTAGTAGGAACAGAAGCGAAGATTGATGTGAATAAATTGCTTGCAATATTCAGAAGACTGGACCATGCGGCATAAGTTATTCTTATAAATACCCTCCGAATAATAGCAGTCATTGGCAAAACATATCACAGCGATTACTATCCTCATGTGCTGTACGCAGTGGGGGAAAACAATGGATGTTTTAGTTTATGAAGATAATTCAAAAACCTAGGCTCCCTGCATCATCATTATTATTATTATGTATGATTATCATGTACTTAATATCAGAGAAATGTACATGTATGTTTTTTTTTAGTATGAGAATTTTCTCTGTTCTGATTGTTACTTTTTACTGTGGGAATATACATTTTAATGTTGCACCTTGGGATTAGAGGATGTTGATGTAAGAATACATATGTATGTCAGTACTTAAGAAGCCAATGGTGAATAGTCTTGACCTAGTGATGATTATAGTGCCGAAATGAAGACGCGACATTAGAAACCACAGGGATTCTGTATAGGCTATTCTCTTCAAGTAATGAGAGAGACAATATCATGTTGGATGGACAGAATGACATCACCCATCTAATAGTCCCAGTAACAACAGAACAAAATATATGTGAGAAAATATCTTACTCACTATGAAGAGTCAGAATGGCTCAACTCAGCAATGAGGGACAGTGGAACATGGACACCCACTCCTTTCCCCTTCTCCCCTTGTTGTTTTGTATTTGTGTTTGTAATTGTGTTGTAAACCTTTTATCATAACACAGTAGGTTAATGCTAGTGTTGTATTCTTTGTCATCCCTTTTCTATAGAAGAGAAGCAGGTGGTGGTTGAATTTGGTGGGACTATATCACTAACACTTGATCCTGGGTAAACAGCCATAAAGTGAATGTCCAAAACCATAGTCTGGATCTAGCAATACCTCAATGTTTACGGCGGCGCTCAATAGCTCCATAGCGAGCAACAGAAAAGTTGAAGATAACTGATTGGGTGAGTGATTAAGTCCTATTTTAGGAAGAAGATCCAGGATGGACTTCAAGATATAATAATCTACAAAGATGAAGATCAACAGAGTAACTGACAACAGTGTATCGTCTGCTTTACGTCTGAGAAGTATCACCTATAAGCCTTATCACTCAGCAAAATCAGTGAAACTATGGGACAATCCTACAAGTTACTAAAACTAGCAACAGTGAAAGCCCTTCAACTGTTGGTTGGATTACCAAGTTAATATCCAACAATGGATAAGTCTTCGAAACAATGTCTCACAGCTGCAACAGTCAAACATGGAATTCAGCGATTCAACACTAAGTCCTGGCTCAACCAAATGGGGAGAAGACACTGAACCACATAAGCCAATACAACCAAGGTACAACCTGAATATCATCTGAAACATAACTACGAAACCAGATTACCTCAAGGTTCCAAACCCTGAACACCATCAGATAAAAGACCATATGAAAGCCACTAAATGTCTCTATATCTGCAACAAGAGGAATCATCCAATTGTTTGCAAACCTGTTACTGTGCTGGATTTATTCATCTGCGGATATATGTAGGTATAGATCAAGTGTGGCCCTAGTCACAGATACTACCATGAGATGCCTCTCAGTCAATTAAAGTTCTACACTGGACTAGATAACAACGACTAATTCCTTGCCGGTCCAATGTCAGCCTAAATGCCATGGGTTATAGACTCGCGACTAGGTGGGTGAAACCTTTGTGTAAGCCAATTTGGTAGTCGGATATTATAAGCCGAGAAGCTGAATGGACGTCAACTTTTCATCAGACCTGATGATAAAGGGAATTACCTTCTGCAAAGCTTAAGTGGAACTCCTGAAGTATGACCAACCGGAGGCACCAAATTTCACAAACAGGGCACCGAGCCTAAGGCAACAGAATATTCGTGATTCTAGCCCCAAACGGAGGGGATATATGGTGTGTGATTTTTCAATTCCTGGGTTATGGAGTATAAAATAGTCACCAGCCAATTACCAGTGGATAAATATTAGGAACATAACTGAGTGCATTAATTCGGTACCCAGATAATGGGAAAAGGATCTAATCGACAGCAAAGATGAACTCTTAACCGCACACCAGGAGATAAAGGACTATTAATTAAGTTTAATTAGTAATACAAAATGCTGTTTATATGTTGGGTTTTTTTCTGAAGGTAACAGGTCAGTAGTTTTTTTTCCAATGGTATATAGATGGTATAGTATTTTGACACCAACTCATTATTTTTAAATATGAGAATTGTACATGGTGTAAGAAATAAATGTTGGGTTTCTGCACCTAGACCAAGGTGATTTTATCTAGGTACAATGAGTCAAGTTAGCAGAACCAATTGGTGGTTGTTATGTTGTTTGTGATAACATTGTGTTGTTTTTTTCTGGGGACACTGGGTACTATGTTGTAATACTGCACATCATTCCCATGCCTGTCTGAAAATGCATAGTGTTTATTACACATCTATATATGTAATTGCAGATCTTGAGTTAATACCTGAACTGTTTGTCCAAAAGTGTTGTGTACATCAAGTAAATGTGGTGTCCAATAAGTGGTTGTTTATATATTGTGAGCAATCAATATCCTTCTAGCATCTATAGTTAATTTAAAGGGTGATGAAGTGGGAAGGGAAACCTACACACAGATGCCATTGTTTCAAGGATGGAACTCTTTCCTCCTGGGATTTGTGGTAAATATCCCTGATCACCCTGCATTCTTACCAGTGACAGAGAATCAATAATACCCCCTAGACATTTTAACGAATTATTCTCAGGAATTAAAATCCACATCCCACATGTGTGGGCAACGTCCGTGAATTTAAAACTCATGGTAAACATCACAAATGGTGTATTATTGTGGGTATATGAATTCAGGGAAAACCTCTCGCAGGTAAACCAAGTCACTTCAGAATGTTATAGTGTTAGTAACAGACCTAATCACTCATTAGTATGAGCTGAGTCAAGTTTTATGTGAACCCATAATGGCTCAGATAAATATAGGTTTTTTTTTTGGTACAAAACTGTTCACAGGTAATATCTTGATTCTGGCAGATGCATCAGGTAGTTGGTTGTTGGGTATGAGATTTTGTTTTCAAAACTCATATTTTATATCTTATTGATGGTAAACTCACATAAGATAGGTAATTCAGCGAATGTTTAGAATTCATAGTCATTCCCATTTGATGTTTGAGGTATGGTTCTGCTACTCTGGTATTCGCTTTAAATGGTTTAAAAGTGGTGGACTCATGAACACACTACTATATTATGTATCCATAAGGTTTATGTTCCTACATATGAATCATGTGTTAATTAACTATTTTGTCATTGATTATCATTGTATTTTCATGCTTGATCTGCTTGTATAAGTCATGTAATATTGAAAAGTTACCAAGGCAGCAGAGAGTGATAGACAATTTTATAGATAATTAGGACAGATAAGTTAAAAATCCAATAAATTTTTTTTAAGGGAAAGATTTAATCAACAAATGATGATTCAGTAGGAAAGTAAATAATACCTGAGAGATTAATTAAACCAGGGGAAAATAGCAGTAACTAAAGTAAATGAACTAATGGTAAGGCCAAAACCACCACTTGCAAAAATGTAGACATAGTTAATGGAAGGGAAGGAATATTGTAAGAATTTGCAGTATTTAGGGGCACCCTAATTTAATCCTTTTTTTCATATGACATAACATGTTCTACAACACCGGTAGTAAAGTAAAGTGAATAAATGATGGATACTTAAGACACTTATTCTACTCCACCGGTGATATGAGTAGTAGTATTAACTAACTCAGATGGCCCATATGTTAATAAATAGGGTCAACCAAAATATTCACCTGGTGATGTAAGTGAAACTGATCAACTCACTTACTGACCCAACAGAATATAAGGTATTTCTTTAAATTATCCACCCCGATTCCATTATTAATGGTAGCGGAAACAGACCGTATAGGCATGTAGGAGGTATAATTAAAGAATTAACTAATAAATTGGAATTTCCAGTTTAATTCTCATTAAGTGAAATGTTCCCTATGAGTAGTCTTCATCAAAAAGAGGAGTGAAACAGCTTTTAGTTAGCGATTAGCTTACGTAAAGTTATTTCAATAATTGCCTAACTAACATTAATATTCTCATAAGGGAAGAATTAAAAAGGGCAATAAAGGGTACAATAGAGGCGCGCGACTCAATTGTATTTTCTTTAAAACTAACCGAGTAACTAAATTCTAGATAATGCTCGAAGCCTACTAATAGGTAGGTGAATCAGAAATCAATCGCAAGACGAAACAGATTTCTACATCTCAGTTCTGATTTGGATGTTATGCCAGCATTAAATATGTGAAAGCAGATCCAGACTAACAGAGATTAGCTTAAATAACTGATACGAATCAGTAAAAGCAACAATTAAATAAGCAACTCTTGAAATAGATGCTGTTTATAAATAGGACGAACCCCTTGACGTAAAGACAGAGGAAACGCCTAAAACTTATACAGTGAACCCATGCTAGAAAAATGGAATATAGCTGTGTAAAAACCAAGCAAATTGGAGCATATAGCTGAAGAATTGCTTGATATTTACTAGATTAGGAATTTCAATCAGGAATCCAGCTAGTAAATTATATAACAGTTCAAAGATAGACCTTAGTCAATCTAAATAAATCCAGAGTTTCCACGTATTAAACGGATGAAAACAAAACTGGAGAGAAACATTAAGAGTACCTTACCTGTTATCCTGAGGACACAACTCAGGAGACGCCAGTATGAGAGGGATATACAGATGTAACAGTAATTTTACTAAGACTAGTAATCCACATCCATAACTGGAAAGTGAACCAGCAACTTGATTGTCTGGAAGACTATCAAAGGAATCACAAAAAGGGGCTTTTAACTTCTCACTGAACTAATTATATATGGTAGGAGACAATACGTCTGAACCTACATAACAATGTATGTTGCTAAGTTGAAAATAGTCTAAAACCTGGAGGGAGGCAGACGACGATCAATGTACGCCAAGCGATGCAAAATTGCTCGTAATTCAACACCAAAAGCAACAGAGTGAAAACTCAAACACATCAGCTTAGAATTACTAATAAGGATTCTAGCGTAAAATAGATCTCGATTAGAAGGAATAGCAGAGAAAGTAAGCTAAGAATTACTTCATTTCTGATAGATTCATGTTCCCCGTAATAGTCGGTTCAGAACGGAAATCTAGAAAAGTTGGACCTTGTTTACATGTCAGACGAGATTCTCGGGGAAAACCCGCAAGAGAAAGGGACACCACTCTAATCAGTAGTTATCAAAACTGATCGGAAAATCCCATAACTCGACTAATAACCCAAACACAGGATGTATTGGATGAAAATGTATTCAACAGGAACCATATTTAGCTTCCTTTAAATATCAGATCTATAGTTAAAACAAACGTCTAACTTACAGGGAGACGGGCGGGTTTAATATGCTATCAGTAGACGCAGAATTAACCGTCAGTTTTAACATAATCTCAAGATTGATAATCTAATGAGAGAGAAATAAAGCTTAATGATGATATCTCAATTGTTTCAAAAAGTCGGTTTGATGCAGACAAACTAGTACTTGAAAGTAACAAATTATCAGATAACCACTCATATTTCAAACAATAGCTGACAACAGTGGAGAGGGTGCTACACTCTTTCACTAAAAGAGAAATAATCCTGTAAGGTTATGCCAGTTGTCGTGACTAAAAGAAAATGGACGTGGCTCTGATTATATAACATAGGGAAGTAATGCAAGAAATTAATAAGGGATGGATACTAGGTGAGTCAATGTAAAGACGGAAATTGTAGAGTACTATTTGACCATTTATTTTCTGAAAGAAATAAATGGCTTAAATTGGGGAGGCGTGTGGTATAATAAAAACGTCCCTACCCTTTCCTATTTATGGACTCCCTTAAAAATAAACAAACCCTTACAACTACGGTTTACGTATCTTACTGAATATAGGATAAAAACTAACCCGTAGGGTAGCTAAATTAATTTGGCCTTTTTTTGGCCAACATACCTGGCCAATCCTGGCGAGGGTGAAAACAAAGACTGAAGCGGCCATTTCTAGTCAAGAGAGCACGCAAGAAAGTCGACCTTTCCCTTCGGGGAAAAGGTATTTTGCCTTTTAAAACCATGATTCTCTTCAAGCTATTGGTATGTTATCTACATTCTTAAGATATATTTATGTATTACATAAACCAGTATGTTTAATTAAGAATTAGTTACAATTCTCTTAAACCAGGCTGGATGATGTTTACTAAGGAAACACAGGTGGGCGCCACGCTGTAATTTTTCCTATGTCTTACAAATTCAAATCCTTATGTTAATATCTTTTATAGGCATTATGAACTTATATCTAACTTTATAATCTACGAATATTATGCGTACTACAGAGTATCAACTCTCATGTCAGAAACTTTTTTCAATTTAGGAAAGACTCCTGATTCATACTTCAGAGAAGAAAACTCGTTTCTGCCAATTTCATAGTCCTATGAAAAATAACTTCTATGCAATGGAACTATATATCCCTATCGATGCTTAGAAATCTGCAAATAATTTATGTACTGTAGAGATTGGACTATAAAGAAACATTTTCTCAATGTAGGAGCAGACTCTTGATTTCATACTGCACAAGTAGAGAACTGGTGTCTGCCACTTTCAAATATCCTATGTAGTGTAAATGCACTGGTAAGGATGTCTCTGAACTTGTTTTATCCATGCGGGGACATACAAATGATTACGCATATTCCTGACTCGTACTTAGTCAGGGGATAAAATATTTTGCCACATTATAATCTGTAACTTGGAAATATAGTGCTAAATTTTAGTACCATTCTTTTGTTAACAGATTAGTAACCACTCCATATGAGGGTGAACATATAATCATTGCATAAAATAGGGACAGGCCATGTTTGAATATAAATTCATGAACAATTAAACGCGTGATGTAAATGCATGTTCGGATAGGATTCACTCCGCATCACCTCACTGTAGTAGGAACAGAAGCGAAGATTGATGTGAATAAATTGCTTGCAATATTCAGAAGACTGGACCATGCGGCATAAGTTATTCTTATAAATACCCTCCGAATAATAGCAGTCATTGGCAAAACATATCACAGCGATTACTATCCTCATGTGCTGTACGCAGTGGGGGAAAACAATGGATGTTTTAGTTTATGAAGATAATTCAAAAACCTAGGCTCCCTGCATCATCATTATTATTATTATGTATGATTATCATGTACTTAATATCAGAGAAATGTACATGTATGTTTTTTTTTGGTATGAGAATTTTCTCTGTTCTGATTGTTACTTTTTACTGTGGGAATATACATTTTAATGTTGCACCTTGGGATTAGAGGATGTTGATGTAAGAATACATATGTATGTCAGTACTTAAGAAGCCAATGGTGAATAGTCTTGACCTAGTGATGATTATAGTGCCGAAATGAAGACGCGGCATTAGAAACCACAGGGATTCTGTATAGGCTATTCTCTTCAAGTAATGAGAGAGACAATATCAACATGTTGGATGGACAGAATGACATCACCCATCTAATAGTCCCAGTAACAACAGAACAAAATATATGTGAGAAAATATCTTACTCACTATGAAGAGTCAGAATGGCTCAACTCAGCAATGAGGGACAGTGGAACATGGACACCCACTCCTTTCCCCTTCTCCCCTTGTTGTTTTGTATTTGTGTTTGTAATTGTGTTGTAAACCTTTTATCATAACACAGTAGGTTAATGCTAGTGTTGTATTCTTTGTCATCCCTTTTCTATAGAAGAGAAGCAGGTGGTGGTTGAATTTGGTGGGACTATATCACTAACACTTGATCCTGGGTAAACAGCCATAAAGTGAATGTCCAAAACCATAGTCTGGATCTAGCAATACCTCAATGTTTATGGCGGCGCTCAATAGCTCCATAGCGAGCAACAGAAAAGTTGAAGATAACTGATTGGGTGAGTGATTAAGTCCTATTTTAGGAAGAAGATCCAGGATGGACTTCAAGATCTAATAATCTACAAAGATGAAGATCAACAGAGTAACTGACAACAGTGTATCGTCTGCTTTACGTCTGAGAAGTATCACCTATAAGCCTTATCACTCAGCAAAATCAGTGAAACTATGGGACAATCCTACAAGTTACTAAAACTAGCAACAGTGAAAGCCCTTCAACTGTTGGTTGGATTACCAAGTTAATATCCAACAATGGATAAGTCTTCGAAACAATGTCTCACAGCTGCAACAGTCAAACATGGAATTCAGCGATTCAACACTAAGTCCTGGCTCAACCAAATGGGGAGAAGACACTGAACCACATAAGCCAATACAACCAAGGTACAACCTGAATATCATCTGAAACATAACTACGAAACCAGATTACCTCAAGGTTCCAAACCCTGAACACCATCAGATAAAAGACCATATGAAAGCCACTAAATGTCTCTATATCTGCAACAAGAGGAATCATCCAATTGTTTGCAAACCTGTTACTGTGCTGGATTTATTCATCTGCGGATATATGTAGGTATAGATCAAGTGTGGCCCTAGTCACAGATACTACCATGAGATGCCTCTCAGTCAATTAAAGTTCTACACTGGACTAGATAACAACGACTAATTCCTTGCCGGTCCAATGTCAGCCTAAATGCCATGGGTTATAGACTCGCGACTAGGTGGGTGAAACCTTTGTGTAAGCCAATTTGGTAGTCGGATATTATAAGCCGAGAAGCTGAATGGACGTCAACTTTTCATCAGACCTGATGATAAAGGGAATTACCTTCTGCAAAGCTTAAGTGGAACTCCTGAAGTATGACCAACCGGAGGCACCAAATTTCACAAACAGGGCACCGAGCCTAAGGCAACAGAATATTCGTGATTCTAGCCCCAAACGGAGGGGATATATGGTGTGTGATTTTTCAATTCCTGGGTTATGGAGTATAAAATAGTCACCAGCCAATTACCAGTGGATAAATATTAGGAACATAACTGAGTGCATTAATTCGGTACCCAGATAATGGGAAAAGGATCTAATCGACAGCAAAGATGAACTCTTAACCGCACACCAGGAGATAAAGGACTATTAATTAAGTTTAATTAGTAATACAAAATGCTGTTTATATGTTGGGTTTTTTTCTGAAGGTAACAGGTCAGTAGTTTTTTTTTCCAATGGTATATAGATGGTATAGTATTTTGACACCAACTCATTATTTTTAAATATGAGAATTGTACATGGTGTAAGAAATAAATGTTGGGTTTCTGCACCTAGACCAAGGTGATTTTATCTAGGTACAATGAGTCAAGTTAGCAGAACCAATTGGTGGTTGTTATGTTGTTTGTGATAACATTGTGTTGTTTTTTTCTGGGGACACTGGGTACTATGTTGTAATACTGCACATCATTCCCATGCCTGTCTGAAAATGCATAGTGTTTATTACACATCTATATATGTAATTGCAGATCTTGAGTTAATACCTGAACTGTTTGTCCAAAAGTGTTGTGTACATCAAGTAAATGTGGTGTCCAATAAGTGGTTGTTTATATATTGTGAGCAATCAATATCCTTCTAGCATCTATAGTTAATTTAAAGGGTGATGAAGTGGGAAGGGAAACCTACACACAGATGCCATTGTTTCAAGGATGGAACTCTTTCCTCCTGGGATTTGTGGTAAATATCCCTGATCACCCTGCATTCTTACCAGTGACAGAGAATCAATAATACCCCCTAGACATTTTAACGAATTATTCTCAGGAATTAAAATCCACATCCCACATGTGTGGGCAACGTCCGTGAATTTAAAACTCATGGTAAACATCACAAATGGTGTATTATTGTGGGTATATGAATTCAGGGAAAACCTCTCGCAGGTAAACCAAGTCACTTCAGAATGTTATAGTGTTAGTAACAGACCTAATCACTCATTAGTATGAGCTGAGTCAAGTTTTATGTGAACCCATAATGGCTCAGATAAATATAGGTTTTTTTTTTGGTACAAAACTGTTCACAGGTAATATCTTGATTCTGGCAGATGCATCAGGTAGTTGGTTGTTGGGTATGAGATTTTGTTTTCAAAACTCATATTTTATATCTTATTGATGGTAAACTCACATAAGATAGGTAATTCAGCGAATGTTTAGAATTCATAGTCATTCCCATTTGATGTTTGAGGTATGGTTCTGCTACTCTGGTATTCGCTTTAAATGGTTTAAAAGTGGTGTACTCATGAACACACTACTATATTATGTATCCATAAGGTTTATGTTCCTACATATGAATCGTGTGTTAATTAACTATTTTGTCATTGATTATCATTGTATTTTCATGCTTGATCTGCTTGTATAAGTCATGTAATATTGAAAAGTTACCAAGGCAGCAGAGAGTGATAGACAATTTTATAGATAATTAGGACAGATAAGTTAAAAATCCAATAAATTTTTTTTAAGGGAAAAATTTAATCAACAAATGATGATTCAGTAGGAAAGTAAATAATACCTGAGAGATTAATTAAACCAGGGGAAAATAGCAGTAACTAAAGTAAATGAACTAATGGTAAGGCCAAAACCACCACTTGCAAAAATGTAGACATAGTTAATGGAAGGGAAGGAATATTGTAAGAATTTGCAGTATTTAGGGGCACCCTAATTTAATCCTTTTTTTCATATGACATAACATGTTCTACAACACCGGTAGTAAAGTAAAGTGAATAAATGATGGATACTTAAGAAGAAAAGCCATACCGACACTTATTCTACTCCACCGGTGATATGAGTAGTAGTATTAACTAACTCAGATGGCCCATATGTTAATAAATAGGGTCAACCAAAATATTCACCTGGTGATGTAAGTGAAACTGATCAACTCACTTACTGACCCAACAGAATATAAGGTATTTCTTTAAATTATCCACCCCGATTCCATTATTAATGGTAGCGGAAACAGACCGTATAGGCATGTAGGAGGTATAATTAAAGAATTAACTAATAAATTGGAATTTCCAGTTTAATTCTCATTAAGTGAAATGTTCACTATGAGTAGTCCTCATCAAAAAGAGGAGTGAAACAGCTTTTAGTTAGCGATTAGCTTACGTAAAGTTATTTCAATAATTGCCTAACTAACATTAATATTCTCATAAGGGAAGAATTAAAAAGGGCAATAAAGGGTACAATAGAGGCGCGCGACTCAATTGTATTTTCTTTAAAACTAACCGAGTAACTAAATTCTAGATAATGCTCGAAGCCTACTAATAGGTAGGTGAATCAGAAATCAATCGCAAGACGAAACAGATTTCTACATCTCAGTTCTGATTTGGATGTTATGCCAGCATTAAATATGTGAAAGCAGATCCAGACTAACAGAGATTAGCTTAAATAACTGATACGAATCAGTAAAAGCAACTTAAATAAGCAACTCTTGAAATAGATGCTGTTTATAAATAGGACGAACCCCTTGACGTAAAGACAGAGGAAACGCCTAAAACTTATACAGTGAACCCATGCTAGAAAAATGGAATATAGCTGTGTAAAAACCAAGCAAATTGGAGCATATAGCTGAAGAATTGCTTGATATTTACTAGATTAGGAATTTCAATCAGGAATCCAGCTAGTAAATTATATAACAGTTCAAAGATAGACCTTAGTCAATCTAAATAAATCCAGAGTTTCCACGTATTAAACGGATGAAAACAAAACTGGAGAGAAACATTAAGAGTACCTTACCTGTTATCCCGAGGACACAACTCAGGAGACGCCAGTATGAGAGGGATATACAGATGTAACAGTAATTTTACTAAGACTAGTAATCCACATCCATAACTGGAAAGTGAACCAGCAACTTGATTGTCTGGAAGACTATCAAAGGAATCACAAAAAGGGGCTTTTAACTTCTCACTGAACTAATTATATATGGTAGGAGACAATACGTCTGAACCTACATAACAATGTATGTTGCTAAGTTGAAAATAGTCTAAAACCTGGAGGGAGGCAGACGACGATCAATGTACGCCAAGCGATGCAAAATTGCTCGTAATTCAACACCAAAAGCAACAGAGTGAAAACTCAAACACATCAGCTTAGAATTACTAATAAGGATTCTAGCGTAAAATAGATCTCGATTAGAAGGAATAGCAGAGAAAGTAAGCTAAGAATTACTTCATTTCTGATAGATTCATGTTCCCCGTAATAGTCGGTTCAGAACGGAAATCTAGAAAAGTTGGACCTTGTTTACATGTTAGACGAGATTCTCGGGGAAAACCCGCAAGAGAAAGGGACACCACTCTAATCAGTAGTTATCAAAACTGATCGGAAAATCCCATAACTCGACTAATAACCCAAACACAGGATGTATTGGATGAAAATGTATTCAACAGGAACCATATTTAGCTTCCTTTAAATATCAGATCTATAGTTAAAACAAACGTCTAACTTACAGGGAGACGGGCGAGTTTAATATGCTATCAGTAGACGCAGAATTAACCGTCAGTTTTAACATAATCTCAAGATTGATAATCTAATGAGAGAGAAATAAAGCTTAATGATGATATCTCAATTGTTTCAAAAAGTCGGTTTGATGCAGACAAACTAGTACTTGAAAGTAACAAATTATCAGATAACCACTCATATTTCAAACAATAGCTGACAACAGTGGAGAGGGTGCTACACTCTTTCACTAAAAGAGAAATAATCCTGTAAGGTTATGCCAGTTGTCGTGACTAAAAGAAAATGGACGTGGCTCTGATTATATAACATAGGGAAGTAATGCAAGAAATTAATAAGGGATGGATACTAGGTGAGTCAATGTAAAGACGGAAATTGTAGAGTACTATTTGACCATTTATTTTCTGAAAGAAATAAATGGCTTAAATTGGGGAGGCGTGTGGTATAATAAAAACGTCCCTACCCTTTCCTATTTATGGACTCCCTTAAAAATAAACAAACCCTTACAACTACGGTTTACGTATCTTACTGAATATAGGATAAAAACTAACCCGTAGGGTAGCTAAATTAATTTGGCCTTTTTTTGGCCGACATACCTGGCCAATCCTGGCGAGGGTGAAAACAAAGACTGAAGCGGCCATTTCTAGTCAAGAGAGCACGCAAGAAAGTCGACCTTTCCCTTCGGGGAAAAGGTATTTTGCCTTTTAAAACCATGATTCTCTTCAAGCTATTGGTATGTTATCTACATTCTTAAGATATATTTATGTATTACATAAACCAGTATGTTTAATTAAGAATTAGTTACAATTCTCTTAAACCAGGCTGGATGATGTTTACTAAGGAAACACAGGTGGGCGCCACGCTGTAATTTTTCCTATGTCTTACAAATTCAAATCCTTATGTTAATATCTTTTATAGGCATTATGAACTTATATCTAACTTTATAATCTACGAATATTATGCGTACTACAGAGTATCAACTCTCATGTCAGAAACTCTTTTCAATTTAGGAAAGACTCCTGATTCATACTTCAGAGAAGAAAACTCGTTTCTGCCAATTTCATAGTCCTATGAAAAATAACTTCTATGCAATGGAACTATATATCCCTATCGATGCTTAGAAATCTGCAAATAATTTATGTACTGTAGAGATTGGACTATAAAGAAACATTTTCTCAATGTAGGAGCAGACTCTTGATTTCATACTGCACAAGTAGAGAACTGGTGTCTGCCACTTTCAAATATCCTATGTAGTGTAAATGCACTGGTAAGGATGTCTCTGAACTTGTTTTATCCATGCGGGGACATACAAATGATTACGCATATTCCTGACTCGTACTTAGTCAGGGGATAAAATATTTTGCCACATTATAATCTGTAACTTGGAAATATAGTGCTAAATTTTAGTACCATTCTTTTGTTAACAGATTAGTAACCACTCCATATGAGGGTGAACATATAATCATTGCATAAAATAGGGACAGGCCATGTTTGAATATAAATTCATGAACAATTAAACGCGTGATGTAAATGCATGTTCGGATAGGATTCACTCCGCATCACCTCACTGTAGTAGGAACAGAAGCGAAGATTGATGTGAATAAATTGCTTGCAATATTCAGAAGACTGGACCATGCGGCATAAGTTATTCTTATAAATACCCTCCGAATAATAGCAGTCATTGGCAAAACATATCACAGCGATTACTATCCTCATGTGCTGTACGCAGTGGGGGAAAACAATGGATGTTTTAGTTTATGAAGATAATTCAAAAACCTAGGCTCCCTGCATCATCATTATTATTATTATGTATGATTATCATGTACTTAATATCAGAGAAATGTACATGTATGTTTTTTTTTGGTATGAGAATTTTCTCTGTTCTGATTGTTACTTTTTACTGTGGGAATATACATTTTAATGTTGCACCTTGGGATTAGAGGATGTTGATGTAAGAATACATATGTATGTCAGTACTTAAGAAGCCAATGGTGAATAGTCTTGACCTAGTGATGATTATAGTGCCGAAATGAAGACGCGGCATTAGAAACCACAGGGATTCTGTATAGGCTATTCTCTTCAAGTAATGAGAGAGACAATATCAACATGTTGGATGGACAGAATGACATCACCCATCTAATAGTCCCAGTAACAACAGAACAAAATATATGTGAGAAAATATCTTACTCACTATGAAGAGTCAGAATGGCTCAACTCAGCAATGAGGGACAGTGGAACATGGACACCCACTCCTTTCCCCTTCTCCCCTTGTTGTTTTGTATTTGTGTTTGTAATTGTGTTGTAAACCTTTTATCATAACACAGTAGGTTAATGCTAGTGTTGTATTCTTTGTCATCCCTTTTCTATAGAAGAGAAGCAGGTGGTGGTTGAATTTGGTGGGACTATATCACTAACACTTGATCCTGGGTAAACAGCCATAAAGTGAATGTCCAAAACCATAGTCTGGATCTAGCAATACCTCAATGTTTACGGCGGCGCTCAATAGCTCCATAGCGAGCAACAGAAAAGTTGAAGATAACTGATTGGGTGAGTGATTAAGTCCTATTTTAGGAAGAAGATCCAGGATGGACTTCAAGATCTAATAATCTACAAAGATGAAGATCAACAGAGTAACTGACAACAGTGTATCGTCTGCTTTACGTCTGAGAAGTATCACCTATAAGCCTTATCAGTCAGCAAAATCAGTGAAACTATGGGACAATCCTACAAGTTACTAAAACTAGCAACAGTGAAAGCCCTTCAACTGTTGGTTGGATTACCAAGTTAATATCCAACAATGGATAAGTCTTCGAAACAATGTCTCACAGCTGCAACAGTCAAACATGGAATTCAGCGATTCAACACTAAGTCCTGGCTCAACCAAATGGGGAGAAGACACTGAACCACATAAGCCAATACAACCAAGGTACAACCTGAATATCATCTGAAACATAACTACGAAACCAGATTACCTCAAGGTTCCAAACCCTGAACACCATCAGATAAAAGACCATATGAAAGCCACTAAATGTCTCTATATCTGCAACAAGAGGAATCATCCAATTGTTTGCAAACCTGTTACTGTGCTGGATTTATTCATCTGCGGATATATGTAGGTATAGATCAAGTGTGGCCCTAGTCACAGATACTACCATGAGATGCCTCTCAGTCAATTAAAGTTCTACACTGGACTAGATAACAACGACTAATTCCTTGCCGGTCCAATGTCAGCCTAAATGCCATGGGTTATAGACTCGCGACTAGGTGGGTGAAACCTTTGTGTAAGCCAATTTGGTAGTCGGATATTATAAGCCGAGAAGCTGAATGGACGTCAACTTTTCATCAGACCTGATGATAAAGGGAATTACCTTCTGCAAAGCTTAAGTGGAACTCCTGAAGTATGACCAACCGGAGGCACCAAATTTCACAAACAGGGCACCGAGCCTAAGGCAACAGAATATTCGTGATTCTAGCCCCAAACGGAGGGGATATATGGTGTGTGATTTTTCAATTCCTGGGTTATGGAGTATAAAATAGTCACCAGCCAATTACCAGTGGATAAATATTAGGAACATAACTGAGTGCATTAATTCGGTACCCAGATAATGGGAAAAGGATCTAATCGACAGCAAAGATGAACTCTTAACCGCACACCAGGAGATAAAGGACTATTAATTAAGTTTAATTAGTAATACAAAATGCTGTTTATATGTTGGGTTTTTTTCTGAAGGTAACAGGTCAGTAGTTTTTTTTTCCAATGGTATATAGATGGTATAGTATTTTGACACCAACTCATTATTTTTAAATATGAGAATTGTACATGGTGTAAGAAATAAATGTTGGGTTTCTGCACCTAGACCAAGGTGATTTTATCTAGGTACAATGAGTCAAGTTAGCAGAACCAATTGGTGGTTGTTATGTTGTTTGTGATAACATTGTGTTGTTTTTTTCTGGGGACACTGGGTACTATGTTGTAATACTGCACATCATTCCCATGCCTGTCTGAAAATGCATAGTGTTTATTACACATCTATATATGTAATTGCAGATCTTGAGTTAATACCTGAACTGTTTGTCCAAAAGTGTTGTGTACATCAAGTAAATGTGGTGTCCAATAAGTGGTTGTTTATATATTGTGAGCAATCAATATCCTTCTAGCATCTATAGTTAATTTAAAGGGTGATGAAGTGGGAAGGGAAACCTACACACAGATGCCATTGTTTCAAGGATGGAACTCTTTCCTCCTGGGATTTGTGGTAAATATCCCTGATCACCCTGCATTCTTACCAGTGACAGAGAATCAATAATACCCCCTAGACATTTTAACGAATTATTCTCAGGAATTAAAATCCACATCCCACATGTGTGGGCAACGTCCGTGAATTTAAAACTCATGGTAAACATCACAAATGGTGTATTATTGTGGGTATATGAATTCAGGGAAAACCTCTCGCAGGTAAACCAAGTCACTTCAGAATGTTATAGTGTTAGTAACAGACCTAATCACTCATTAGTATGAGCTGAGTCAAGTTTTATGTGAACCCATAATGGCTCAGATAAATATAGGTTTTTTTTTTTGGTACAAAACTGTTCACAGGTAATATCTTGATTCTGGCAGATGCATCAGGTAGTTGGTTGTTGGGTATGAGATTTTGTTTTCAAAACTCATATTTTATATCTTATTGATGGTAAACTCACATAAGATAGGTAATTCAGCGAATGTTTAGAATTCATAGTCATTCCCATTTGATGTTTGAGGTATGGTTCTGCTACTCTGGTATTCGCTTTAAATGGTTTAAAAGTGGTGTACTCATGAACACACTACTATATTATGTATCCATAAGGTTTATGTTCCTACATATGAATCATGTGTTAATTAACTATTTTGTCATTGATTATCATTGTATTTTCATGCTTGATCTGCTTGTATAAGTCATGTAATATTGAAAAGTTACCAAGGCAGCAGAGAGTGATAGACAATTTTATAGATAATTAGGACAGATAAGTTAAAAATCCAATAAATTTTTTTTAAGGGAAAAATTTAATCAACAAATGATGATTCAGTAGGAAAGTAAATAATACCTGAGAGATTAATTAAACCAGGGGAAAATAGCAGTAACTAAAGTAAATGAACTAATGGTAAGGCCAAAACCACCACTTGCAAAAATGTAGACATAGTTAATGGAAGGGAAGGAATATTGTAAGAATTTGCAGTATTTAGGGGCACCCTAATTTAATCCTTTTTTTCATATGACATAACATGTTCTACAACACCGGTAGTAAAGTAAAGTGAATAAATGATGGATACTTAAGAAGAAAAGCCATACCGACACTTATTCTACTCCACCGGTGATATGAGTAGTAGTATTAACTAACTCAGATGGCCCATATGTTAATAAATAGGGTCAACCAAAACATTCACCTGGTGATGTAAGTGAAACTGATCAACTCACTTACTGACCCAACAGAATATAAGGTATTTCTTTAAATTATCCACCCCGATTCCATTATTAATGGTAGCGGAAACAGACCGTATAGGCATGTAGGAGGTATAATTAAAGAATTAACTAATAAATTGGAATTTCCAGTTTAATTCTCATTAAGTGAAATGTTCACTATGAGTAGTCCTCATCAAAAAGAGGAGTGAAACAGCTTTTAGTTAGCGATTAGCTTACGTAAAGTTATTTCAATAATTGCCTAACTAACATTAATATTCTCATAAGGGAAGAATTAAAAAGGGCAATAAAGGGTACAATAGAGGCGCGCGACTCAATTGTATTTTCTTTAAAACTAACCGAGTAACTAAATTCTAGATAATGCTCGAAGCCTACTAATAGGTAGGTGAATCAGAAATCAATCGCAAGACGAAACAGATTTCTACATCTCAGTTCTGATTTGGATGTTATGCCAGCATTAAATATGTGAAAGCAGATCCAGACTAACAGAGATTAGCTTAAATAACTGATACGAATCAGTAAAAGCAACAATTAAATAAGCAACTCTTGAAATAGATGCTGTTTATAAATAGGACGAACCCCTTGACGTAAAGACAGAGGAAACGCCTAAAACTTATACAGTGAACCCATGCTAGAAAAATGGAATATAGCTGTGTAAAAACCAAGCAAATTGGAGCATATAGCTGAAGAATTGCTTGATATTTACTAGATTAGGAATTTCAATCAGGAATCCAGCTAGTAAATTATATAACAGTTCAAAGATAGACCTTAGTCAATCTAAATAAATCCAGAGTTTCCACGTATTAAACGGATGAAAACAAAACTGGAGAGAAACATTAAGAGTACCTTACCTGTTATCCTGAGGACACAACTCAGGAGACGCCAGTATGAGAGGGATATACAGATGTAACAGTAATTTTACTAAGACTAGTAATCCACATCCATAACTGGAAAGTGAACCAGCAACTTGATTGTCTTGAAGACTATCAAAGGAATCACAAAAAGGGGCTTTTAACTTCTCACTGAACTAATTATATATGGTAGGAGACAATACGTCTGAACCTACATAACAATGTATGTTGCTAAGTTGAAAATAGTCTAAAACCTGGAGGGAGGCAGACGACGATCAATGTACGCCAAGCGATGCAAAATTGCTCGTAATTCAACACCAAAAGCAACAGAGTGAAAACTCAAACACATCAGCTTAGAATTACTAATAAGGATTCTAGCGTAAAATAGATCTCGATTAGAAGGAATAGCAGAGAAAGTAAGCTAAGAATTACTTCATTTCTGATAGATTCATGTTCCCCGTAATAGTCGGTTCAGAACGGAAATCTAGAAAAGTTGGACCTTGTTTACATGTTAGACGAGATTCTCGGGGAAAACCCGCAAGAGAAAGGGACACCACTCTAATCAGTAGTTATCAAAACTGATCGGAAAATCCCATAACTCGACTAATAACCCAAACACAGGATGTATTGGATGAAAATGTATTCAACAGGAACCATATTTAGCTTCCTTTAAATATCAGATCTATAGTTAAAACAAACGTCTAACTTACAGGGAGACGGGCGAGTTTAATATGCTATCAGTAGACGCAGAATTAACCGTCAGTTTTAACATAATCTCAAGATTGATAATCTAATGAGAGAGAAATAAAGCTTAATGATGATATCTCAATTGTTTCAAAAAGTCGGTTTGATGCAGACAAACTAGTACTTGAAAGTAACAAATTATCAGATAACCACTCATATTTCAAACAATAGCTGACAACAGTGGAGAGGGTGCTACACTCTTTCACTAAAAGAGAAATAATCCTGTAAGGTTATGCCAGTTGTCGTGACTAAAAGAAAATGGACGTGGCTCTGATTATATAACATAGGGAAGTAATGCAAGAAATTAATAAGGGATGGATACTAGGTGAGTCAATGTAAAGACGGAAATTGTAGAGTACTATTTGACCATTTATTTTCTGAAAGAAATAAATGGCTTAAATTGGGGAGGCGTGTGGTATAATAAAAACGTCCCTACCCTTTCCTATTTATGGACTCCCTTAAAAATAAACAAACCCTTACAACTACGGTTTACGTATCTTACTGAATATAGGATAAAAACTAACCCGTAGGGTAGCTAAATTAATTTGGCCTTTTTTTGGCCGACATACCTGGCCAATCCTGGCGAGGGTGAAAACAAAGACTGAAGCGGCCATTTCTAGTCAAGAGAGCACGCAAGAAAGTCGACCTTTCCCTTCGGGGAAAAGGTATTTTGCCTTTTAAAACCATGATTCTCTTCAAGCTATTGGTATGTTATCTACATTCTTAAGATATATTTATGTATTACATAAACCAGTATGTTTAATTAAGAATTAGTTACAATTCTCTTAAACCAGGCTAGATGATGTTTACTAAGGAAACACAGGTGGGCGCCACGCTGTAATTTTTCCTATGTCTTACAAATTCAAATCCTTATGTTAATATCTTTTATAGGCATTATGAACTTATATCTAACTTTATAATCTACGAATATTATGCGTACTACAGAGTATCAACTCTCATGTCAGAAACTCTTTTCAATTTAGGAAAGACTCCTGATTCATACTTCAGAGAAGAAAACTCGTTTCTGCCAATTTCATAGTCCTATGAAAAATAACTTCTATGCAATGGAACTATATATCCCTATCGATGCTTAGAAATCTGCAAATAATTTATGTACTGTAGAGATTGGACTATAAAGAAACATTTTCTCAATGTAGGAGCAGACTCTTGATTTCATACTGCACAAGTAGAGAACTGGTGTCTGCCACTTTCAAATATCCTATGTAGTGTAAATGCACTGGTAAGGATGTCTCTGAACTTGTTTTATCCATGCGGGGACATACAAATGATTACGCATATTCCTGACTCGTACTTAGTCAGGGGATAAAATATTTTGCCACATTATAATCGGTAACTTGGAAATATAGTGCTAAATTTTAGTACCATTCTTTTGTTAACAGATTAGTAACCACTCCATATGAGGGTGAACATATAATCATTGCATAAAATAGGGACAGGCCATGTTTGAATATAAATTCATGAACAATTAAACGCGTGATGTAAATGCATGTTCGGATAGGATTCACTCCGCATCACCTCACTGTAGTAGGAACAGAAGCGAAGATTGATGTGAATAAATTGCTTGCAATATTCAGAAGACTGGACCATGCGGCATAAGTTATTCTTATAAATACCCTCCGAATAATAGCAGTCATTGGCAAAACATATCACAGCGATTACTATCCTCATGTGCTGTACGCAGTGGGGGAAAACAATGGATGTTTTAGTTTATGAAGATAATTCAAAAACCTAGGCTCCCTGCATCATCATTATTATTATTATGTATGATTATCATGTACTTAATATCAGAGAAATGTACATGTATGTTTTTTTTTGGTATGAGAATTTTCTCTGTTCTGATTGTTACTTTTTACTGTGGGAATATACATTTTAATGTTGCACCTTGGGATTAGAGGATGTTGATGTAAGAATACATATGTATGTCAGTACTTAAGAAGCCAATGGTGAATAGTCTTGACCTAGTGATGATTATAGTGCCGAAATGAAGACGCGGCATTAGAAACCACAGGGATTCTGTATAGGCTATTCTCTTCAAGTAATGAGAGAGACAATATCAACATGTTGGATGGACAGAATGACATCACCCATCTAATAGTCCCAGTAACAACAGAACAAAATATATGTGAGAAAATATCTTACTCACTATGAAGAGTCAGAATGGCTCAACTCAGCAATGAGGGACAGTGGAACATGGACACCCACTCCTTTCCCCTTCTCCCCTTGTTGTTTTGTATTTGTGTTTGTAATTGTGTTGTAAACCTTTTATCATAACACAGTAGGTTAATGCTAGTGTTGTATTCTTTGTCATCCCTTTTCTATAGAAGAGAAGCAGGTGGTGGTTGAATTTGGTGGGACTATATCACTAACACTTGATCCTGGGTAAACAGCCATAAAGTGAATGTCCAAAACCATAGTCTGGATCTAGCAATACCTCAATGTTTACGGCGGCGCTCAATAGCTCCATAGCGAGCAACAGAAAAGTTGAAGATAACTGATTGGGTGAGTGATTAAGTCCTATTTTAGGAAGAAGATCCAGGATGGACTTCAAGATCTAATAATCTACAAAGATGAAGATCAACAGAGTAACTGACAACAGTGTATCGTCTGCTTTACGTCTGAGAAGTATCACCTATAAGCCTTATCACTCAGCAAAATCAGTGAAACTATGGGACAATCCTACAAGTTACTAAAACTAGCAACAGTGAAAGCCCTTCAACTGTTGGTTGGATTACCAAGTTAATATCCAACAATGGATAAGTCTTCGAAACAATGTCTCACAGCTGCAACAGTCAAACATGGAATTCAGCGATTCAACACTAAGTCCTGGCTCAACCAAATGGGGAGAAGACACTGAACCACATAAGCCAATACAACCAAGGTACAACCTGAATATCATCTGAAACATAACTACGAAACCAGATTACCTCAAGGTTCCAAACCCTGAACACCATCAGATAAAAGACCATATGAAAGCCACTAAATGTCTCTATATCTGCAACAAGAGGAATCATCCAATTGTTTGCAAACCTGTTACTGTGCTGGATTTATTCATCTGCGGATATATGTAGGTATAGATCAAGTGTGGCCCTAGTCACAGATACTACCATGAGATGCCTCTCAGTCAATTAAAGTTCTACACTGGACTAGATAACAACGACTAATTCCTTGCCGGTCCAATGTCAGCCTAAATGCCATGGGTTATAGACTCGCGACTAGGTGGGTGAAACCTTTGTGTAAGCCAATTTGGTAGTCGGATATTATAAGCCGAGAAGCTGAATGGACGTCAACTTTTCATCAGACCTGATGATAAAGGGAATTACCTTCTGCAAAGCTTAAGTGGAACTCCTGAAGTATGACCAACCGGAGGCACCAAATTTCACAAACAGGGCACCGAGCCTAAGGCAACAGAATATTCGTGATTCTAGCCCCAAACGGAGGGGATATATGGTGTGTGATTTTTCAATTCCTGGGTTATGGAGTATAAAATAGTCACCAGCCAATTACCAGTGGATAAATATTAGGAACATAACTGAGTGCATTAATTCGGTACCCAGATAATGGGAAAAGGATCTAATCGACAGCAAAGATGAACTCTTAACCGCACACCAGGAGATAAAGGACTATTAATTAAGTTTAATTAGTAATACAAAATGCTGTTTATATGTTGGGTTTTTTTCTGAAGGTAACAGGTCAGTAGTTTTTTTTTCCAATGGTATATAGATGGTATAGTATTTTGACACCAACTCATTATTTTTAAATATGAGAATTGTACATGGTGTAAGAAATAAATGTTGGGTTTCTGCACCTAGACCAAGGTGATTTTATCTAGGTACAATGAGTCAAGTTAGCAGAACCAATTGGTGGTTGTTATGTTGTTTGTGATAACATTGTGTTGTTTTTTTCTGGGGACACTGGGTACTATGTTGTAATACTGCACATCATTCCCATGCCTGTCTGAAAATGCATAGTGTTTATTACACATCTATATATGTAATTGCAGATCTTGAGTTAATACCTGAACTGTTTGTCCAAAAGTGTTGTGTACATCAAGTAAATGTGGTGTCCAATAAGTGGTTGTTTATATATTGTGAGCAATCAATATCCTTCTAGCATCTATAGTTAATTTAAAGGGTGATGAAGTGGGAAGGGAAACCTACACACAGATGCCATTGTTTCAAGGATGGAACTCTTTCCTCCTGGGATTTGTGGTAAATATCCCTGATCACCCTGCATTCTTACCAGTGACAGAGAATCAATAATACCCCCTAGACATTTTAACGAATTATTCTCAGGAATTAAAATCCACATCCCACATGTGTGGGCAACGTCCGTGAATTTAAAACTCATGGTAAACATCACAAATGGTGTATTATTGTGGGTATATGAATTCAGGGAAAACCTCTCGCAGGTAAACCAAGTCACTTCAGAATGTTATAGTGTTAGTAACAGACCTAATCACTCATTAGTATGAGCTGAGTCAAGTTTTATGTGAACCCATAATGGCTCAGATAAATATAGGTTTTTTTTTTGGTACAAAACTGTTCACAGGTAATATCTTGATTCTGGCAGATGCATCAGGTAGTTGGTTGTTGGGTATGAGATTTTGTTTTCAAAACTCATATTTTATATCTTATTGATGGTAAACTCACATAAGATAGGTAATTCAGCGAATGTTTAGAATTCATAGTCATTCCCATTTGATGTTTGAGGTATGGTTCTGCTACTCTGGTATTCGCTTTAAATGGTTTAAAAGTGGTGTACTCATGAACACACTACTATATTATGTATCCATAAGGTTTATGTTCCTACATATGAATCATGTGTTAATTAACTATTTTGTCATTGATTATCATTGTATTTTCATGCTTGATCTGCTTGTATAAGTCATGTAATATTGAAAAGTTACCAAGGCAGCAGAGAGTGATAGACAATTTTATAGATAATTAGGACAGATAAGTTAAAAATCCAATAAATTTTTTTTAAGGGAAAAATTTAATCAACAAATGATGATTCAGTAGGAAAGTAAATAATACCTGAGAGATTAATTAAACCAGGGGAAAATAGCAGTAACTAAAGTAAATGAACTAATGGTAAGGCCAAAACCACCACTTGCAAAAATGTAGACATAGTTAATGGAAGGGAAGGAATATTGTAAGAATTTGCAGTATTTAGGGGCACCCTAATTTAATCCTTTTTTTCATATGACATAACATGTTCTACAACACCGGTAGTAAAGTAAAGTGAATAAATGATGGATACTTAAGAAGAAAAGCCATACCGACACTTATTCTACTCCACCGGTGATATGAGTAGTAGTATTAACTAACTCAGATGGCCCATATGTTAATAAATAGGGTCAACCAAAACATTCACCTGGTGATGTAAGTGAAACTGATCAACTCACTTACTGACCCAACAGAATATAAGGTATTTCTTTAAATTATCCACCCCGATTCCATTATTAATGGTAGCGGAAACAGACCGTATAGGCATGTAGGAGGTATAATTAAAGAATTAACTAATAAATTGGAATTTCCAGTTTAATTCTCATTAAGTGAAATGTTCACTATGAGTAGTCCTCATCAAAAAGAGGAGTGAAACAGCTTTTAGTTAGCGATTAGCTTACGTAAAGTTATTTCAATAATTGCCTAACTAACATTAATATTCTCATAAGGGAAGAATTAAAAAGGGCAATAAAGGGTACAATAGAGGCGCGCGACTCAATTGTATTTTCTTTAAAACTAACCGAGTAACTAAATTCTAGATAATGCTCGAAGCCTACTAATAGGTAGGTGAATCAGAAATCAATCGCAAGACGAAACAGATTTCTACATCTCAGTTCTGATTTGGATGTTATGCCAGCATTAAATATGTGAAAGCAGATCCAGACTAACAGAGATTAGCTTAAATAACTGATACGAATCAGTAAAAGCAACAATTAAATAAGCAACTCTTGAAATAGATGCTGTTTATAAATAGGACGAACCCCTTGACGTAAAGACAGAGGAAACGCCTAAAACTTATACAGTGAACCCATGCTAGAAAAATGGAATATAGCTGTGTAAAAACCAAGCAAATTGGAGCATATAGCTGAAGAATTGCTTGATATTTACTAGATTAGGAATTTCAATCAGGAATCCAGCTAGTAAATTATATAACAGTTCAAAGATAGACCTTAGTCAATCTAAATAAATCCAGAGTTTCCACGTATTAAACGGATGAAAACAAAACTGGAGAGAAACATTAAGAGTACCTTACCTGTTATCCTGAGGACACAACTCAGGAGACGCCAGTATGAGAGGGATATACAGATGTAACAGTAATTTTACTAAGACTAGTAATCCACATCCATAACTGGAAAGTGAACCAGCAACTTGATTGTCTTGAAGACTATCAAAGGAATCACAAAAAGGGGCTTTTAACTTCTCACTGAACTAATTATATATGGTAGGAGACAATACGTCTGAACCTACATAACAATGTATGTTGCTAAGTTGAAAATAGTCTAAAACCTGGAGGGAGGCAGACGACGATCAATGTACGCCAAGCGATGCAAAATTGCTCGTAATTCAACACCAAAAGCAACAGAGTGAAAACTCAAACACATCAGCTTAGAATTACTAATAAGGATTCTAGCGTAAAATAGATCTCGATTAGAAGGAATAGCAGAGAAAGTAAGCTAAGAATTACTTCATTTCTGATAGATTCATGTTCCCCGTAATAGTCGGTTCAGAACGGAAATCTAGAAAAGTTGGACCTTGTTTACATGTTAGACGAGATTCTCGGGGAAAACCCGCAAGAGAAAGGGACACCACTCTAATCAGTAGTTATCAAAACTGATCGGAAAATCCCATAACTCGACTAATAACCCAAACACAGGATGTATTGGATGAAAATGTATTCAACAGGAACCATATTTAGCTTCCTTTAAATATCAGATCTATAGTTAAAACAAACGTCTAACTTACAGGGAGACGGGCGAGTTTAATATGCTATCAGTAGACGCAGAATTAACCGTCAGTTTTAACATAATCTCAAGATTGATAATCTAATGAGAGAGAAATAAAGCTTAATGATGATATCTCAATTGTTTCAAAAAGTCGGTTTGATGCAGACAAACTAGTACTTGAAAGTAACAAATTATCAGATAACCACTCATATTTCAAACAATAGCTGACAACAGTGGAGAGGGTGCTACACTCTTTCACTAAAAGAGAAATAATCCTGTAAGGTTATGCCAGTTGTCGTGACTAAAAGAAAATGGACGTGGCTCTGATTATATAACATAGGGAAGTAATGCAAGAAATTAATAAGGGATGGATACTAGGTGAGTCAATGTAAAGACGGAAATTGTAGAGTACTATTTGACCATTTATTTTCTGAAAGAAATAAATGGCTTAAATTGGGGAGGCGTGTGGTATAATAAAAACGTCCCTACCCTTTCCTATTTATGGACTCCCTTAAAAATAAACAAACCCTTACAACTACGGTTTACGTATCTTACTGAATATAGGATAAAAACTAACCCGTAGGGTAGCTAAATTAATTTGGCCTTTTTTTGGCCGACATACCTGGCCAATCCTGGCGAGGGTGAAAACAAAGACTGAAGCGGCCATTTCTAGTCAAGAGAGCACGCAAGAAAGTCGACCTTTCCCTTCGGGGAAAAGGTATTTTGCCTTTTAAAACCATGATTCTCTTCAAGCTATTGGTATGTTATCTACATTCTTAAGATATATTTATGTATTACATAAACCAGTATGTTTAATTAAGAATTAGTTACAATTCTCTTAAACCAGGCTGGATGATGTTTACTAAGGAAACACAGGTGGGCGCCACGCTGTAATTTTTCCTATGTCTTACAAATTCAAATCCTTATGTTAATATCTTTTATAGGCATTATGAACTTATATCTAACTTTATAATCTACGAATATTATGCGTACTACAGAGTATCAACTCTCATGTCAGAAACTCTTTTCAATTTAGGAAAGACTCCTGATTCATACTTCAGAGAAGAAAACTCGTTTCTGCCAATTTCATAGTCCTATGAAAAATAACTTCTATGCAATGGAACTATATATCCCTATCGATGCTTAGAAATCTGCAAATAATTTATGTACTGTAGAGATTGGACTATAAAGAAACATTTTCTCAATGTAGGAGCAGACTCTTGATTTCATACTGCACAAGTAGAGAACTGGTGTCTGCCACTTTCAAATATCCTATGTAGTGTAAATGCACTGGTAAGGATGTCTCTGAACTTGTTTTATCCATGCGGGGACATACAAATGATTACGCATATTCCTGACTCGTACTTAGTCAGGGGATAAAATATTTTGCCACATTATAATCTGTAACTTGGAAATATAGTGCTAAATTTTAGTACCATTCTTTTGTTAACAGATTAGTAACCACTCCATATGAGGGTGAACATATAATCATTGCATAAAATAGGGACAGGCCATGTTTGAATATAAATTCATGAACAATTAAACGCGTGATGTAAATGCATGTTCGGATAGGATTCACTCCGCATCACCTCACTGTAGTAGGAACAGAAGCGAAGATTGATGTGAATAAATTGCTTGCAATATTCAGAAGACTGGACCATGCGGCATAAGTTATTCTTATAAATACCCTCCGAATAATAGCAGTCATTGGCAAAACATATCACAGCGATTACTATCCTCATGTGCTGTACGCAGTGGGGGAAAACAATGGATGTTTTAGTTTATGAAGATAATTCAAAAACCTAGGCTCCCTGCATCATCATTATTATTATTATGTATGATTATCATGTACTTAATATCAGAGAAATGTACATGTATGTTTTTTTTTGGTATGAGAATTTTCTCTGTTCTGATTGTTACTTTTTACTGTGGGAATATACATTTTAATGTTGCACCTTGGGATTAGAGGATGTTGATGTAAGAATACATATGTATGTCAGTACTTAAGAAGCCAATGGTGAATAGTCTTGACCTAGTGATGATTATAGTGCCGAAATGAAGACGCGGCATTAGAAACCACAGGGATTCTGTATAGGCTATTCTCTTCAAGTAATGAGAGAGACAATATCAACATGTTGGATGGACAGAATGACATCACCCATCTAATAGTCCCAGTAACAACAGAACAAAATATATGTGAGAAAATATCTTACTCACTATGAAGAGTCAGAATGGCTCAACTCAGCAATGAGGGACAGTGGAACATGGACACCCACTCCTTTCCCCTTCTCCCCTTGTTGTTTTGTATTTGTGTTTGTAATTGTGTTGTAAACCTTTTATCATAACACAGTAGGTTAATGCTAGTGTTGTATTCTTTGTCATCCCTTTTCTATAGAAGAGAAGCAGGTGGTGGTTGAATTTGGTGGGACTATATCACTAACACTTGATCCTGGGTAAACAGCCATAAAGTGAATGTCCAAAACCATAGTCTGGATCTAGCAATACCTCAATGTTTACGGCGGCGCTCAATAGCTCCATAGCGAGCAACAGAAAAGTTGAAGATAACTGATTGGGTGAGTGATTAAGTCCTATTTTAGGAAGAAGATCCAGGATGGACTTCAAGATCTAATAATCTACAAAGATGAAGATCAACAGAGTAACTGACAACAGTGTATCGTCTGCTTTACGTCTGAGAAGTATCACCTATAAGCCTTATCACTCAGCAAAATCAGTGAAACTATGGGACAATCCTACAAGTTACTAAAACTAGCAACAGTGAAAGCCCTTCAACTGTTGGTTGGATTACCAAGTTAATATCCAACAATGGATAAGTCTTCGAAACAATGTCTCACAGCTGCAACAGTCAAACATGGAATTCAGCGATTCAACACTAAGTCCTGGCTCAACCAAATGGGGAGAAGACACTGAACCACATAAGCCAATACAACCAAGGTACAACCTGAATATCATCTGAAACATAACTACGAAACCAGATTACCTCAAGTTCCAAACCCTGAACACCATCAGATAAAAGACCATATGAAAGCCACTAAATGTCTCTATATCTGCAACAAGAGGAATCATCCAATTGTTTGCAAACCTGTTACTGTGCTGGATTTATTCATCTGCGGATATATGTAGGTATAGATCAAGTGTGGCCCTAGTCACAGATACTACCATGAGATGCCTCTCAGTCAATTAAAGTTCTACACTGGACTAGATAACAACGACTAATTCCTTGCCGGTCCAATGTCAGCCTAAATGCCATGGGTTATAGACTCGCGACTAGGTGGGTGAAACCTTTGTGTAAGCCAATTTGGTAGTCGGATATTATAAGCCGAGAAGCTGAATGGACGTCAACTTTTCATCAGACCTGATGATAAAGGGAATTACCTTCTGCAAAGCTTAAGTGGAACTCCTGAAGTATGACCAACCGGAGGCACCAAATTTCACAAACAGGGCACCGAGCCTAAGGCAACAGAATATTCGTGATTCTAGCCCCAAACGGAGGGGATATATGGTGTGTGATTTTTCAATTCCTGGGTTATGGAGTATAAAATAGTCACCAGCCAATTACCAGTGGATAAATATTAGGAACATAACTGAGTGCATTAATTCGGTACCCAGATAATGGGAAAAGGATCTAATCGACAGCAAAGATGAACTCTTAACCGCACACCAGGAGATAAAGGACTATTAATTAAGTTTAATTAGTAATACAAAATGCTGTTTATATGTTGGGTTTTTTTCTGAAGGTAACAGGTCAGTAGTTTTTTTTCCAATGGTATATAGATGGTATAGTATTTTGACACCAACTCATTATTTTTAAATATGAGAATTGTACATGGTGTAAGAAATAAATGTTGGGTTTCTGCACCTAGACCAAGGTGATTTTATCTAGGTACAATGAGTCAAGTTAGCAGAACCAATTGGTGGTTGTTATGTTGTTTGTGATAACATTGTGTTGTTTTTTTCTGGGGACACTGGGTACTATGTTGTAATACTGCACATCATTCCCATGCCTGTCTGAAAATGCATAGTGTTTATTACACGTCTATATATGTAATTGCAGATCTTGAGTTAATACCTGAACTGTTTGTCCAAAAGTGTTGTGTACATCATGTAAATGTGGTGTCCAATAAGTGGTTGTTTATATATTGTGAGCAATCAATATCCTTCTAGCATCTATAGTTAATTTAAAGGGTGATGAAGTGGGAAGAGAAACCTACACACAGATGCCATTGTTTCAAGGATGGAACTCTTTCCTCCTGGGATTTGTGGTAAATATCCCTGATCACCCTGCATTCTTACCAGTGACAGAGAATCAATAATACCCCCTAGACATTTTAACGAATTATTCTCAGGAATTAAAATCCACATCCCACATGTGTGGGCAACGTCCGTGAATTTAAAACTCATGGTAAACATCACAAATGGTGTATTATTGTGGGTATATGAATTCAGGGAAAACCTCTCGCAGGTAAACCAAGTCACTTCAGAATGTTATAGTGTTAGTAACAGACCTAATCACTCATTAGTATGAGCTGAGTCAAGTTTTATGTGAACCCATAATGGCTCAGATAAATATAGGTTTTTTTTTGGTACAAAACTGTTCACAGGTAATATCTTGATTCTGGCAGATGCATCAGGTAGTTGGTTGTTGGGTATGAGATTTTGTTTTAAAAACTCATATTTTATATCTTATTGATGGTAAACTCACATAAGATAGGTAATTCAGCGAATGTTTAGAATTCATAGTCATTCCCATTTGATGTTTGAGGTATGGTTCTGCTACTCTGGTATTCGCTTTAAATGGTTTAAAAGTGGTGTACTCATGAACACACTACTATATTATGTATCCATAAGGTTTATGTTCCTACATATGAATCATGTGTTAATTAACTATTTTGTCATTGATTATCATTGTATTTTCATGCTTGATCTGCTTGTATAAGTCATGTAATATTGAAAAGTTACCAAGGCAGCAGAGAGTGATAGACAATTTTATAGATAATTAGGACAGATAAGTTAAAAATCCAATAAATTTTTTTTAAGGGAAAAATTTAATCAACAAATGATGATTCAGTAGGAAAGTAAATAATACCTGAGAGATTAATTAAACCAGGGGAAAATAGCAGTAACTAAAGTAAATGAACTAATGGTAAGGCCAAAACCACCACTTGCAAAAATGTAGACATAGTTAATGGAAGGGAAGGAATATTGTAAGAATTTGCAGTATTTAGGGGCACCCTAATTTAATCCTTTTTTTCATATGACATAACATGTTCTACAACACCGGTAGTAAAGTAAAGTGAATAAATGATGGATACTTAAGAAGAAAAGCCATACCGACACTTATTCTACTCCACCGGTGATATGAGTAGTAGTATTAACTAACTCAGATGGCCCATATGTTAATAAATAGGGTCAACCAAAATATTCACCTGGTGATGTAAGTGAAACTGATCAACTCACTTACTGACCCAACAGAATATAAGGTATTTCTTTAAATTATCCACCCCGATTCCATTATTAATGGTAGCGGAAACAGACCGTATAGGCATGTAGGAGGTATAATTAAAGAATTAACTAATAAATTGGAATTTCCAGTTTAATTCTCATTAAGTGAAATGTTCACTATGAGTAGTCCTCATCAAAAAGAGGAGTGAAACAGCTTTTAGTTAGCGATTAGCTTACGTAAAGTTATTTCAATAACTGCCTAACTAACATTAATATTCTCATAAGGGAAGAATTAAAAAGGGCAATAAAGGGTACAATAGAGGCGCGCGACTCAATTGTATTTTCTTTAAAACTAACCGAGTAACTAAATTCTAGATAATGCTCGAAGCCTACTAATAGGTAGGTGAATCAGAAATCAATCGCAAGACGAAACAGATTTCTACATCTCAGTTCTGATTTGGATGTTATGCCAGCATTAAATATGTGAAAGCAGATCCAGACTAACAGAGATTAGCTTAAATAACTGATACGAATCAGTAAAAGCAACAATTAAATAAGCAACTCTTGAAATAGATGCTGTTTATAAATAGGACGAACCCCTTGACGTAAAGACAGAGGAAACGCCTAAAACTTATACAGTGAACCCATGCTAGAAAAATGGAATATAGCTGTGTAAAAACCAAGCAAATTGGAGCATATAGCTGAAGAATTGCTTGATATTTACTAGATTAGGAATTTCAATCAGGAATCCAGCTAGTAAATTATATAACAGTTCAAAGATAGACCTTAGTCAATCTAAATAAATCCAGAGTTTCCACGTATTAAACGGATGAAAACAAAACTGGAGAGAAACATTAAGAGTACCTTACCTGTTATCCTGAGGACACAACTCAGGAGACGCCAGTATGAGAGGGATATACAGATGTAACAGTAATTTTACTAAGACTAGTAATCCACATCCATAACTGGAAAGTGAACCAGCAACTTGATTGTCTGGAAGACTATCAAAGGAATCACAAAAAGGGGCTTTTAACTTCTCACTGAACTAATTATATATGGTAGGAGACAATACGTCTGAACCTACATAACAATGTATGTTGCTAAGTTGAAAATAGTCTAAAACCTGGAGGGAGGCAGACGACGATCAATGTACGCCAAGCGATGCAAAATTGCTCGTAATTCAACACCAAAAGCAACAGAGTGAAAACTCAAACACATCAGCTTAGAATTACTAATAAGGATTCTAGCGTAAAATAGATCTCGATTAGAAGGAATAGCAGAGAAAGTAAGCTAAGAATTACTTCATTTCTGATAGATTCATGTTCCCCGTAATAGTCGGTTCAGAACGGAAATCTAGAAAAGTTGGACCTTGTTTACATGTTAGACGAGATTCTCGGGGAAAACCCGCAAGAGAAAGGGACACCACTCTAATCAGTAGTTATCAAAACTGATCGGAAAATCCCATAACTCGACTAATAACCCAAACACAGGATGTATTGGATGAAAATGTATTCAACAGGAACCATATTTAGCTTCCTTTAAATATCAGATCTATAGTTAAAACAAACGTCTAACTTACAGGGAGACGGGCGAGTTTAATATGCTATCAGTAGACGCAGAATTAACCGTCAGTTTTAACATAATCTCAAGATTGATAATCTAATGAGAGAGAAATAAAGCTTAATGATGATATCTCAATTGTTTCAAAAAGTCGGTTTGATGCAGACAAACTAGTACTTGAAAGTAACAAATTATCAGATAACCACTCATATTTCAAACAATAGCTGACAACAGTGGAGAGGGTGCTACACTCTTTCACTAAAAGAGAAATAATCCTGTAAGGTTATGCCAGTTGTCGTGACTAAAAGAAAATGGACGTGGCTCTGATTATATAACATAGGGAAGTAATGCAAGAAATTAATAAGGGATGGATACTAGGTGAGTCAATGTAAAGACGGAAATTGTAGAGTACTATTTGACCATTTATTTTCTGAAAGAAATAAATGGCTTAAATTGGGGAGGCGTGTGGTATAATAAAAACGTCCCTACCCTTTCCTATTTATGGACTCCCTTAAAAATAAACAAACCCTTACAACTACGGTTTACGTATCTTACTGAATATAGGATAAAAACTAACCCGTAGGGTAGCTAAATTAATTTGGCCTTTTTTTGGCCGACATACCTGGCCAATCCTGGCGAGGGTGAAAACAAAGACTGAAGCGGCCATTTCTAGTCAAGAGAGCACGCAAGAAAGTCGACCTTTCCCTTCGGGGAAAAGGTATTTTGCCTTTTAAAACCATGATTCTCTTCAAGCTATTGGTATGTTATCTACATTCTTAAGATATATTTATGTATTACATAAACCAGTATGTTTAATTAAGAATTAGTTACAATTCTCTTAAACCAGGCTGGATGATGTTTACTAAGGAAACACAGGTGGGCGCCACGCTGTAATTTTTCCTATGTCTTACAAATTCAAATCCTTATGTTAATATCTTTTATAGGCATTATGAACTTATATCTAACTTTATAATCTACGAATATTATGCGTACTACAGAGTATCAACTCTCATGTCAGAAACTCTTTTCAATTTAGGAAAGACTCCTGATTCATACTTCAGAGAAGAAAACTCGTTTCTGCCAATTTCATAGTCCTATGAAAAATAACTTCTATGCAATGGAACTATATATCCCTATCGATGCTTAGAAATCTGCAAATAATTTATGTACTGTAGAGATTGGACTATAAAGAAACATTTTCTCAATGTAGGAGCAGACTCTTGATTTCATACTGCACAAGTAGAGAACTGGTGTCTGCCACTTTCAAATATCCTATGTAGTGTAAATGCACTGGTAAGGATGTCTCTGAACTTGTTTTATCCATGCGGGGACATACAAATGATTACGCATATTCCTGACTCGTACTTAGTCAGGGGATAAAATATTTTGCCACATTATAATCTGTAACTTGGAAATATAGTGCTAAATTTTAGTACCATTCTTTTGTTAACAGATTAGTAACCACTCCATATGAGGGTGAACATATAATCATTGCATAAAATAGGGACAGGCCATGTTTGAATATAAATTCATGAACAATTAAACGCGTGATGTAAATGCATGTTCGGGTAGGATTCACTCCGCATCACCTCACTGTAGTAGGAACAGAAGCGAAGATTGATGTGAATAAATTGCTTGCAATATTCAGAAGACTGGACCATGCGGCATAAGTTATTCTTATAAATACCCTCCGAATAATAGCAGTCATTGGCAAAACATATCACAGCGATTACTATCCTCATGTGCTGTACGCAGTGGGGGAAAACAATGGATGTTTTAGTTTATGAAGATAATTCAAAAACCTAGGCTCCCTGCATCATCATTATTATTATTATGTATGATTATCATGTACTTAATATCAGAGAAATGTACATGTATGTTTTTTTTTGGTATGAGAATTTTCTCTGTTCTGATTGTCACTTTTTACTGTGGGAATATACATTTTAATGTTGCACCTTGGGATTAGAGGATGTTGATGTAAGAATACATATGTATGTCAGTACTTAAGAAGCCAATGGTGAATAGTCTTGACCTAGTGATGATTATAGTGCCGAAATGAAGACGCGACATTAGAAACCACAGGGATTCTGTATAGGCTATTCTCTTCAAGTAATGAGAGAGACAATATCATGTTGGATGGACAGAATGACATCACCCATCTAATAGTCCCAGTAACAACAGAACAAAATATATGTGAGAAAATATCTTACTCACTATGAAGAGTCAGAATGGCTCAACTCAGCAATGAGGGACAGTGGAACATGGACACCCACTCCTTTCCCCTTCTCCCCTTGTTGTTTTGTATTTGTGTTTGTAATTGTGTTGTAAACCTTTTATCATAACACAGTAGGTTAATGCTAGTGTTGTATTCTTTGTCATCCCTTTTCTATAGAAGAGAAGCAGGTGGTGGTTGAATTTGGTGGGACTATATCACTAACACTTGATCCTGGGTAAACAGCCATAAAGTGAATGTCCAAAACCATAGTCTGGATCTAGCAATACCTCAATGTTTACGGCGGCGCTCAATAGCTCCATAGCGAGCAACAGAAAAGTTGAAGATAACTGATTGGGTGAGTGATTAAGTCCTATTTTAGGAAGAAGATCCAGGATGGACTTCAAGATCTAATAATCTACAAAGATGAAGATCAACAGAGTAACTGACAACAGTGTATCGTCTGCTTTACGTCTGAGAAGTATCACCTATAAGCCTTATCACTCAGCAAAATCAGTGAAACTATGGGACAATCCTACAAGTTACTAAAACTAGCAACAGTGAAAGCCCTTCAACTGTTGGTTGGATTACCAAGTTAATATCCAACAATGGATAAGTCTTCGAAACAATGTCTCACAGCTGCAACAGTCAAACATGGAATTCAGCGATTCAACACTAAGTCCTGGCTCAACCAAATGGGGAGAAGACACTGAACCACATAAGCCAATACAACCAAGGTACAACCTGAATATCATCTGAAACATAACTACGAAACCAGATTACCTCAAGGTTCCAAACCCTGAACACCATCAGATAAAAGACCATATGAAAGCCACTAAATGTCTCTATATCTGCAACAAGAGGAATCATCCAATTGTTTGCAAACCTGTTACTGTGCTGGATTTATTCATCTGCGGATATATGTAGGTATAGATCAAGTGTGGCCCTAGTCACAGATACTACCATGAGATGCCTCTCAGTCAATTAAAGTTCTACACTGGACTAGATAACAACGACTAATTCCTTGCCGGTCCAATGTCAGCCTAAATGCCATGGGTTATAGACTCGCGACTAGGTGGGTGAAACCTTTGTGTAAGCCAATTTGGTAGTCGGATATTATAAGCCGAGAAGCTGAATGGACGTCAACTTTTCATCAGACCTGATGATAAAGGGAATTACCTTCTGCAAAGCTTAAGTGGAACTCCTGAAGTATGACCAACCGGAGGCACCAAATTTCACAAACAGGGCACCGAGCCTAAGGCAACAGAATATTCGTGATTCTAGCCCCAAACGGAGGGGATATATGGTGTGTGATTTTTCAATTCCTGGGTTATGGAGTATAAAATAGTCACCAGCCAATTACCAGTGGATAAATATTAGGAACATAACTGAGTGCATTAATTCGGTACCCAGATAATGGGAAAAGGATCTAATCGACAGCAAAGATGAACTCTTAACCGCACACCAGGAGATAAAGGACTATTAATTAAGTTTAATTAGTAATACAAAATGCTGTTTATATGTTGGGTTTTTTTCTGAAGGTAACAGGTCAGTAGTTTTTTTTCCAATGGTATATAGATGGTATAGTATTTTGACACCAACTCATTATTTTTAAATATGAGAATTGTACATGGTGTAAGAAATAAATGTTGGGTTTCTGCACCTAGACCAAGGTGATTTTATCTAGGTACAATGAGTCAAGTTAGCAGAACCAATTGGTGGTTGTTATGTTGTTTGTGATAACATTGTGTTGTTTTTTTCTGGGGACACTGGGTACTATGTTGTAATACTGCACATCATTCCCATGCCTGTCTGAAAATGCATAGTGTTTATTACACATCTATATATGTAATTGCAGATCTTGAGTTAATACCTGAACTGTTTGTCCAAAAGTGTTGTGTACATCAAGTAAATGTGGTGTCCAATAAGTGGTTGTTTATATATTGTGAGCAATCAATATCCTTCTAGCATCTATAGTTAATTTAAAGGGTGATGAAGTGGGAAGGGAAACCTACACACAGATGCCATTGTTTCAAGGATGGAACTCTTTCCTCCTGGGATTTGTGGTAAATATCCCTGATCACCCTGCATTCTTACCAGTGACAGAGAATCAATAATACCCCCTAGACATTTTAACGAATTATTCTCAGGAATTAAAATCCACATCCCACAGTCACATAGGAAACAAAATAAACGCACGTCGTCAACAAACAAATGTCGTCGACCGTCGGCTTTTAGTATCGGTCTCAGCTGGTTAATATTTTTAACTTTCCCATTGAACCAATGATTCGCTTCTCCTTAAAAATAAATACTCCTCGGGCTATACAGGTGCAGGCTCAATTCATTTAAAATTAAATCACCACAAAAACGGTGCGGATATCATGTTTTGAGAAAAGGACAGTCTAGTTTTTAAAAAGTTCTAAATAATCCCCAAAGGAGAAAATATTTAACTTTTTTCTTACTTTTTTTTTCAAATCACGTTGCGGACCTGCAAGGAATGGTTCCCGAACCAGCACCGGTCCGCGGACCACCATTTTGGAAAGCACTGATTTACATCACGTCGCAATCAACACTAGCTTTTTATGACTGTTGGTGATTATTTAGGAAGTTTTATGTTCAGTAGTTTGCCATTGCGTTCTAAACGACTGGAACTCTCACCATTGTTCACAATCAACGCAAGGCGGTCTGCTTTCAAATCACCTGCAGCTGGGTTCGAACCCGATTTGTGGGATTGTGGAAAGTTTTCACTGCCCCTACGTCGCAGATGCCGGCTTGAACAATTATATCGTTCATTAATGACAGCTACAAGAGCCTAAGAATGATCGATATAGCTGAACAGATACAGAGATGCCGACGTCCCATCGGTGTCAAGTAGTCAGTCTACAAGAATGATCGATATAGCTGAACAGAGACAGAGATGCCGACGTCCCATCGGTTTCCAGTAGTCAGTCTAAACGATGGATTAATATAGCTGATCTGAGACAAATGCCGACGTCCCATCGGTTTCAAGTAGTCAGTCTTCGAGAATGATTGATATAGCTGAACAGAGACAGAGATGCCGACGTCCCATCGGTTTCCAGTAGTCAGTCTAAACGATGTATTAATATAGCTGAACAGAGACAAATGCCGACGTCCCATCGGTTTCAAGTAGTCAGTCTACGAGAATGATTGATATAGCTGAACTGAGACAGAGATGCCGACGTTCCATCGGTTTCAAGTACTCAGTCTACGAGAATGATTGATATAGCTGAACAGAGACAGAGATGCCGACGTCCCATCGGTTTCCAATAGTCAGTCTAAACGATGGATTAATATAGCTGATCAGAGACAAATGCCGACGTCCCATCGGTGTCAAGTAGTCAGTCTACAAGAATGATCGATATAGCTGAACAGAGACAGAGATGCCGACGTCCCATCGGTTTCCAGTAGTCAGTCTAAACGATGGATTAATATAGCTGATCTGAGACAAATGCCGACGTCCCATCGGTTTCAAGTAGTCAGTCTTCGAGAATGATTGATATAGCTGAACAGAGACAGAGATGCCGACGTCCCATCGGTTTCCAGTAGTCAGTCTAAACGATGTATTAATATAGCTGAACAGAGACAAATGCCGACGTCCCATCGGTTTCAAGTAGTCAGTCTACGAGAATGATTGATATAGCTGAACTGAGACAGAGATGCCGACGTTCCATCGGTTTCAAGTACTCAGTCTACGAGAATGATTGATATAGCTGAACAGAGACAGAGATGCCGACGTCCCATCGGTTTCCAATAGTCAGTCTAAACGATGGATTAATATAGCTGATCAGAGACAAATGCCGACGTCCCATCGGTGTCAAGTAGTCAGTCTACAAGAATGATCGATATAGCTGAACAGAGACAGAGATGCCGACGTCCCATCGGTTTCCAGTAGTCAGTCTAAACGATGGATTAATATAGCTGGTCAGAGACAAATGCCGACGTCCCATCGGTTTCAAGTAGTCAGTCTAAACGATGTATTAATATAGCTGAACAGAGACAAATGCCGACGTCCCATCGGTTTCAAGTAGTCAGTCTACGAGAATGATTGATATAGCTGAACTGAGACAGAGATGCCGACGTCCCATCGGTTTCAAGTACTCAGTCTACGAGAATGATTGATATAGCTGAACAGAGACAGAGATGCCGACGTCCCATCGGTTTCCAGTAGTCAGTCTAAACGATGTATTAATATAGCTGAACAGAGACAAATGCCGACGTCCCATCGGTTTCAAGTAGTCAGTCTACGAGAATGATTGATATAGCTGAACTGAGACAGAGATGCCGACGTCCCATCGGTTTCAAGTACTCAGTCTACGAGAATGATTGATATAGCTGAACAGAGACAGAGATGCCGACGTCCCATCGGTTTCCAGTAGTCAGTCTAAACGATGTATTAATATAGCTGAACAGAGACAAATGCCGACGTCCCATCGGTTTCAAGTAGTCAGTCTACGAGAATGATTGATATAGCTGAACAGAGACAGAGATGCCGACGTCCCATCGGTTTCCAATAGTCAGTCTAAACGATGGATTAATATAGCTGAACAGAGACAAATGCCGACGTCCCATCGGTTTCAAGTAGTCAGTCTACGAGAATGATTGATATAGCTGAACAGAGACAGAGATGCCGACGTCCCATCGGTTTCCAGTAGTCAGTCTAAACGATGGATTAATATAGCTGAACAGAGACAAATGCCGACGTCCCATCGGTTTCAAGTAGTCAGTCTACGAGAATGATTGATATAGCTGAACAGAGACAGAGATGCCGACGTCCCATCGGTTTCAAGTAGTCAGTCTACGAGAACGACCGATATAGCTGAACAGAGACAGAGATGCCGACGTCCCATCGGTTTCCAGTAGTCAGTCTAAACGATGGATTAATATAGCTGAACAGAGACAGAGATGCCGACGTCCCATCGGTTTCAAGTAGTCAATCTACGTGAATGATTGATATAGCTGAACAGAGACAGAGATGCCGACGTCCCATCGGTTTCTAGTAGTCAGTCTACAAGAATGATTGATATAGCTGAACAGAGACAGAGATGCCGACGTCCCATCGGTTTCAAATAGTCAGTCATATCAGTCTGTCAAATTTGCAGAGCACTTGCCTACCTCAGAGTTAACGCAAACACACAACATCCACTGCCACTGCACAGTGAAATTAGGAAGGTGAAGGGCAGCAGGTTAAAAAGAGGAAGGTCGTGGATGGGTCAAGCCGAAGACATTTTTCAACAGGTGTGTTCACTGGAGGACTTAATACCTGGCGAGAGGTGGGTACAGGTGCCAACATATTTCTGTACCTCCTTTTCAGTTTGCATCCAACTAGACAGAAAATCCGGCTGCTGTGGAGGCGGAAGTACAAGCGTTGATTTTCGAGAATTGAAGCTGTCATTTACATTTCCTTAGCGACTCAACAAGCATGCTCAAGAAGTTAGAGACGGGGTGGATCCGAAGAGATTGGTTGCTGTCTCTGGAGCGGTCTCGGCTGGCAAAGATTAGTTTCATATTCGTGCCAAGGCATGCGGGAGTACAAAGAAATGAGCGGGCTGACAAGCTCGTAGGTAAGGCTACTGTGGAGGGCGGACGCGCCATGGACCAGGCTGACATTATGAATGCTCTACGAGAAGTGAGACTTTTGCGAGAACCAAGTGATGACTACGAATCTACAACCATGGTCAGACTGCGAGAACAGCAAATTAAAAGAGGGGTGGCCAAACAAGAACACTACGCAGGAAGCCAAAGAATGTTGATAAACCAAAACAAAACTGGTGTCGTTAGCCGCTACACGCTGCGGGATTTGCCGAGAAGGGGATCCGAGCACTTATGGACTGAATGGTTCGATGTGCAATGAGGATGATCTGTCGACTAACTAACTAACTGTTGGCTTTTATTTACCGCTTTTTTGATGGTTCATTGCACAGCCCGACACATATCCATACATTTTATTTGTGCAATCAAGAATTTTACACTTGATTTTGCAGAAATTAGGTCTGCTAAATTCAAATATCACATTTATTTATCCGTAGCAGCTCTAGGTCTTGAGGGACTGGCATTTGTGTATTTAAGTAATATTATTACATTATTTTCTGAACAAGGTTCTGGAAATTTAAAAAAAAATTATTTCTAACTAGCCCTTTACAAAATTAAACTGCTTGTTTACTTACAGTTTCAGTTTTCCAAGAATCTTCCAAGAATTGCCTTTTAAAAAAAAAAAAAAGATTTTAACCCACTGTATGCATATTAGTATGCTAGTTATTTTCTTACACTTCTAACACAGAATGACATCAACTTCAAGAAGAGCATGTTTTCTGGAGAGTACACGGTACATCAATTTTAATGTGTACACTTTGAAAGAAGAACATAGGAAGCTTATTACTATTGTGATTTAAAAGGCATTCTTGGCTTACTTTAAAGTAAAACTAAGATACCACGACAAGTCTAAGGTTTATCATCATCATCATCATCATCAAGTGCCATGTCGGCTTGCGTAGTCGTTCATGACTCTCTACAGATCTCGGTCTTTGGTTTTCTGGGTCAACTCCGCTGTTGATATTCCATGCCACCGTTGCAATCCATCCAGAATCATTTCTCTTGGTCTGCATCTGCCTCTCTTCCGCTCCATCTTTCCAGTTGTCACGATGTTCTCCAATGCCTCTCTTCTCATCACATGACCAAAAAAAGTTGCTTGCCTCTTTCTTATTGTTGTATATAATGTTCTAGTTTCATTAGCCTCTTTCAGGCATTCGTTGTTAGTTACTTTGGCAGTCCAAGGAATCTGCAACATTCGTATCAGAAACCACATTTGTGTCGCTTACAATCTCTTCCTAGTTGTTCATTTATAGTCCAAGATTCACTTCCATACAGCTAAACAGGTTCGATACAGTACGTCAGCACTCTCCTTCTTACATTCAACGATAGTGACTTATTGCATTGCATAAGATATTCTTCATTTTCTGAAATGCAATCTCTGCTTGCATTATTCTGCTCTTAATCTATGTCGTACGTCTTTTTTTATTTTAAACTAGCTGACCCTGCCCGGCTTCGCCCAGACCCTGGTGGGGAGCATCTCATTTAATTCATATAAGTAGTCATATAAGTTCCCGTTCCCGTTACCGACTATCTGTCTGTCTGTCTTGGGTAAATGGAGGAGGGAGGAGGAAGAGGGAGATGGAGGAGGGAGGAGGAGGGCGGAGACAGGAGGAGTAGGGAGGAATAGGAGGGAGGAGGAGGGATTAGGAGGAGGAGGGGGAGGAGGAGGGAGGAGAAGGAGGGAGGATGAGGGAGGAGGAGGGAGCAGGAGGAGGAGAGGGAGGAGGAGAAAGAGGGAGGAGGAGGAATGTGAAGGGAGGAGGAGGTAGAGGGAGGAGGAGGGAGGAGGAGGAGGGAGAAGGAGGGGGAGGAGTAGGAGGGAAGAGGAGGTAGAGGGAGGAGGAGGAGGAGGGAGGAGGAGGGAGGAGGGGAGAAGGAAGAGGGAGGAGGGAGAGGGAGGAGGAAGTGGAGGAGGGTGGAGGGAGGAGGAGAGGGAGAAGGAGGGAGATAGAGGAGGAGGGAGGAGGAGGGAGGAGTGAGGAGGTAGAGGGAGGAGGAGGGAGGAGGAGGAAGGAGGAGGGGGAGGAGGAAGGAGGAGGAGGGAGGAAGAGGGAGAAGGAAGAGGGAGGAGGGAGAGGGAGGAGGAAGTGGAGGAGGGTGGAGGGAGGAGGTAGAGGGAGGAGGTAGAGGGAGGAGGAAGAGGAGGGAGAGGGAGGAAGAGGGAGGAGGAGGAAGCGGGAGGAGGAGGATGGAGGAGGAAGAGGGAGGAGGAGGAAGGAGGAGGAGGGAGGAGGTAGAGGGAGGAGGAGGAGGGAGGAAAAGGGAGGAGGAGGGAGGAGAAGGAAGAAGGAGGAGGAGGGAGGAGGTAGAGGGAGGAGGAGGAGGAGGGAGGAGGAGGAGTGAGGAGGTAGAGGGAGGAGGAGGAGGGAGGAAAAGGGAGGAGGAGGGAGGAGAAGGAAGAAGGAGGAGGAAGAGGGAGGAGGAGGATGGAAGAAGGAGGAGGAAGAGGGAGGAGGAGGATGGAGGAGGGAGAGGGAGGAAGAGGGAGGAGGAGGGAGAGGGAGGAAGAGGGAGGAGGAGGATGGAGGAGGAAGAGGGAGGAGGAGGATGGAGGAGGGAGAGGGAGGAAGAGGAAGGAGGCAGAGGGAGAGGGAGGAAGAGGGAGGAGGAGGATGGAGGAGGGAGAGGGAGGAGGAGGGAGGAGGAGGAGGAAGGAGGCAGAGGGAGAAGGAGGAAGGAGGAGGAGGGAGGAGGAGGGAGAGGGAGAAGGGGAAGAGGGTAGGAGGAGGAGGAGGGGAGAGGAGGAGAAGAATGGAGAAGGAGGGAGGAGGAGGGAGGAAGAGGAAGAGGGAGGAGGAGGAAGGAGGAGGGGGAGGGAAGAGGAGGAGAGAGGAGGAGGGAGAGGGAGGAGGAGGGAGGAGGAAGAAGGAGGAGGAGGGAGGATGAGAACGCAGGAGGAGGAGGAGGAGGGAGGAAGAGGAAGAAGGAGGGGAGGGAAGAGGAGGAGAGAGGAGGAGGGAGGGTGAGGAGGAGGGAGGAGGAAGAAGGAGGAGGAGGAGGGAGGATGAGAACGCAGGAGGAGGGAGAGGGAGGAGGATGAGGAGGAGAGAGGAGGTGGAGAGAGGAAGAGGTAGAAGGAGGAGGGAGAAGGAGGAGGGAGGAGAAGGAGGGGGAGGAGTAGGAGGAGGAATGATGAGGAGGGAGGAGGTAGAGGAAGAGGGAGGAGGAGGTAGAGGGAGGAGGAGGATGGAAGAAGGAGGAGGAGGGGAGAGGAGGAGGGAGGAGGCAGAGGGAGAAGGAGGAGGAGGAAGGAGGGAGGATGAGGAGGGAGGAGGTAGAGGGAGGAGGAGGAGGAAGGAAGAAGAGGGAGGAGGAAGAGGGAGGAGGAGGATGGAGGAGGGAGAGGGAGGAAGAGGGAGGAGGAGGAAGAGGAGGAGGGTGGAGGGAGGAGGTAGAGGGAGGAGGAGGGAGGAGGTAGAGGGAGGAGGAAGAGGAGGGAGAGGGAGGAGGAGGATGGAGGAGGGAGAGGAGGAGGGAGGAGGAGGAGGGGAGAGGAGGAGGAGGAGGAAGGAGGGAGAGGAAGGAGGGAGAATGAGGAGGGGAGGAAGGAAAGGGAGGTGGAAGAGGAGGAGGAGGTAGGAGGAAAGAGGTAGGGGGAGGAGGAGGTAGAGGGAGGAGGAGGAGGAAGGAAAGGGAGGAGGAAGAGGAGGAGAAGGGAGGAGGGAGGAGGAGGAGGGAGGAGGAGGAGGAGAAGGGAGTAGGAGGAGGGAGACGGAGGAGGAGGGAGGAGGAGGAGAGAGTAGGCGGAGGGAGGAGGCGGAGGGAGCAGGAAGAGGGAGGAAGAGGGAGGAGGAGGAGAGAGTAGGCGGAGGGAGGAGGCGGAGGGAGCAGGAAGAGGGAGGAAGAGGGAGGAGGAGGAGGGAGGAGGAAGGAGGATTAGAGAGTGGGAGGAGGGAGAGGGAGGAGGAGGAAGGAGGAGGAGAGAGTAGGCGGAGGGAGGAGGCGGAGGGAGCAGGAAGAGGGAGGAAGAGGGAGGAGGAGGAGAGAGTAGGCGGAGGGAGGAGGCGGAGGGAGCAGGAAGAGGGAGGAAGAGGGAGGAGGAGGAGGGAGGAGGCGGAGGGAGCAGGAAGAGGGAGGAAGAGGGAGGAGGAGGAGGGAGGAGGAAGGAGGAGTAGAGAGTGGGAGGAGGGAGGAGGCGGAGGGAGGAAGAGGGAGAAGGGAGGAGGAGGGAGGAGGTAGTAGGATGATTGATTGCCATCCCACCAGGTTAATATGTTATCGCGGACCTCAGAGAGAAGTGTCTATGTAGAAGACCATTTCCTGGACGTACGTATTTTGGGAGGGGGAGGAGGGAGGAGGGAGGAGGAGGAAGAAGAAAAAAAAAACTACGACAGTTGGCATCTCTGGAATGAAAGGAAGGCGTGTAGAAAATTTCATCTCAATCGGATGGGCCGTTCGCGAGCGTATAAAGGACATACGGACAGAGATACATAAATACATACAGAGATACATACGCACAAGTCTTTTTTATATATAAGATATGCGATTACCGTTTTATACGCTTGGCATAAATCGGTATCTGTGGCTAAGGGCTTGCGAACGCGGTTTGTGAGCCCGTATACCCGGGTTCGAAACACAGCGGTGCTGGATTTTTCGAAAACGGTATAGGAGCCGGTCGTTCAGAAAGCAATGGGAAGCTACTGAACGTAAAATTTGCCCAGGGATCACGAACAGCTTAAATGCTGCGGTTGACTGCTACGTCCTGTGAAAGACATGCAATTTAACTTTAACGTCTTCCATGTGATGTTATAAATGCCCCTAGATATTTAAAACTATCCACTTGGTGAAGAATTTTCCCTTCTATCTCTATTTCACATTTGGGTGTCACCTTTGTCTTGGATATCACCATTTTTACTGTTTTCGTGATATTCTTTGCCCTCTCTGTTACTACAATGTCCAGCAATTATCGTGGATCTTTTGCATTATCCATCATCAATACTGTGTCATCTGCTTAGTGTATATTCTTTATATTATAACCATTGAATATTATTCCTGTCTTCTCTTTAATCTCTCTCATTATTACTTCGTTATAGAAGGAGGAAAGATCCGGTGACAAAATACATCCCAGTCGTTCTCCCAGCCTTATTTGTTCGTAATTTACTTCCTTATTTCTCATTTTAATTGCTGCTAGTTGGTTCCCGAAAATATTTTTTATTATTCTGAGATCTTTCCCATCAATGTTAATATCTTTCAACAATTTAATAATTGCATCATGTTCTACTTTATCAAATCAGTTATCAGTTATCAGTTTGGGTATCTTCATTGCACTCCGGACAGGTCCATAGGTGCTCAGATCCTCTCCCACCCCCACCCCCAACATAAGCATCAGCGTTCGGTGGCTAATAGTGCCAGTTTTGTGTTGGTTAACGAGGCACCTCGTTTTCCCGATGTACATCTCGTGTCTGGCCGTGTCAATTCTTACTCCGAAGTCTTTCATCCTGGACAGCGATGTGGATTCACTGAAGTCAAAGTCTTCTGTTCTCGACATGTCTTTGAGGACGTTAATAACATCGGCACGATCCATGGGCTGCAGGGGACGCAGAGTCAACCAGTTTATCAGCTCGTTCATTTCCCTCGACTCCCGCATGTCCCCGGACAAAGATGAAGGTGACTTTATGGACAACAGACTTCCTCAGCGACTCAGTCCACTGTCTACGTACAGATCCAGCTTCGACCTTCCGAATAATGCTCATTGAATCACTTAGTACACACACGTTGGTATAATGCTGTGCTTCTAGCCATAGGAAAGCCTGTGTTACTACCATTACCTCCATCGCCATGCTGCATGTGGGCATAGTGTGGGCACCACTGGATTCTTGGACGGTTCGGTCCACTGAACGGGCTGTAAATGCCCATGCACTTCTCTGCTTCTTTACAACAGATCCATCTGTATAGATGAGCACTTGGGGGTTGTCTGCGTGTTCATTGATGAGCGCGTTGACCTCTGCATAGACAGTGACAGGATTCTGTTCTCTGCATCGTCTGTCAAGTGTACTTTATCAAATGCTTTAGTATAATCTATGAAGCACACATATATGTCTTGTTTTTTGTCTCTATAGGTCTTTCTGAGCATGAAATATAAATGCATACTGTTCTTCACCAATTTCCATTGTTATTTTCTTTCTTGTTCTTCTCATTATAATTCTGAGTATAAGCTTAGTGGCAGGGTTTATGAGGTTAATCGTACGAAAATCTTCGCATTCATTTGCTCCTGGTCTTTTTGGTATAGCTATAAATACATATTTCAGCATATCGCTTGGTAGGTATCCACTGCTGTAACTATCATTCAACATTTTGTTTAATATATCTACTCCAAATTCTCCCATTAATTCGAATTCTTCTGTTGTGATTCCATCTGGTCCAACTGTTTTTCCTTTCTTCATATGCTTGATAGCGTCAGCGACTTCTTCTTTTAGAATGAAAGTTACTTTCATCTGTTCATGCTGTCCTTTTCCATCATATAATTCTCTCATTTATTAATTCCACCTCTTCACTATAGCCTCTTCCTCCAGTAATATCTTTCATGTTTTTGATTTTAAACACCCTGTATTTATTCTTACTTTTCTTCCCGTGAGCTCACTAAATTGTCTGTGCATAATTATTGTATCCCTAATATAATTTAATGAAATTTTTTTGCACTGCTCGTTTAACCAACTTTCATTTGCCTTCACACAATAATTTCTCATTTATGTATGTATCCCGTTATATTCTTGTTTATCATTTTTACTATGTTTACTTTTGGACATCAACTTTAAGATTTCTCCACTCATTCATTTTTTTCTTAAGTTTCTGGCTTCACTCCGGTAATATGTCTTTACTCGTTTGATGAATGAAAACCTTTAATATTTCCCATTGTTCGTTTATAGTCTGTGTTTTAGCAATTGCATTGTACCTATTTTTCACAATAACTCTATATTGTTTATTGAATTTCTTTATCTACCTTCAAAGCCTCTTTATTAAGTCTCACGTTCTTAACCACTTTTCTTTCTCTCTTCAGTCTTACATTTATTAATCCACAAAGTGGTAAATTATCACTATTACAGTCAGTATCCGGCATTGTCTTTACATTAATTAACGCATATCTAAACTTTTTATTAATAAGTATATAGTCAATTTGGGTTAGTATTTTCTTATCAGGGCTTTTCCTCGTGTAAAGTCGTCGTTTATGGTGTTTAAACTAGGTCTTTCCAGTTATCATATCATTGATATTTGCCCATTCTATTAGTTGCTCTCCTCTTTCATATTTTGCACCTAAACCATAATTCCCCACTACATCCTCCATTTTTCCTTTTCCTACTTTTGCATTAAAATCACCTAGTATTAGACTCCTCATACTGTTTGCAAAACAAGTGCATAAAATAATAGTGATAATGTTTTAATGCATGGTTGGTTTGTTATATGAAGGCAATTAATTCACGGTAATTACATATGAATGCAGATTACAGTCAAAATGCCACTGATTGCACCCAACTCTAGGTTTTTACATAACAATTGCCCTACTAAGAAGGTCATTCTTAGTTATCTCAAAAACTAGAGCTGATAGAAACAATCTGATTACATTTTTGGAATCAACAACAGGAAATTACCCAAAGAACAGCTATACAATTTAAGGCACCACAATATGTGTAAACCAGTGCCACTATTTCCTGGCATTATGACAGTCATCTCAATGTTCAGCTAGACACAATTATTCATTATGTCTACTTCACGAATTGCTTTAAGCTGTTGTTTGTGTTTTTATTTGTATTTATGTTATGTGTTCATTCTACCATTGTTGAAATTGGTCTGTGTAGAGTGTAATAACGCTATTCTTTCGTGACATTATGACAGTTGTCTAAACGATCCTAGACATAACTATTAAGTATGTTTACTTTACCATTTATTTAATGTTGTTTCGTTTTTTTTATATTGTGTGTCGCTTATTTCTTCCATGGTTGAATTTGTAGTGTTCAGAGTGTAATAACGCTACTCTCTTCTGACATTATGATACTTGTCTAAATGATCCCAGACACGACTATCAAGTTTGACAACTTTAAGATTTACTTTATTTTCTTAATTGTGTCTTTTTTGGGTTTTGTTATGTTTATTTTTGTGTTCGTTTATTTCTTCCAGGTTAGAATAGGACGGCCTAGAGCAGGGGTGAGGAACTGTTGTTCTGCCAAGTGATAGTTGGATATTGGTTACCGTTCCTGTTATAGAGAGTAATGTCGCTCACACTTAGTCACATATCGACGTGTCTTACTGGTCTTTGTGATTGTGGAGGACAAAGAGAACAAACACATGTATCTAATAATAAGTTAGTTTTTAAGGAGATTTGGTTATTTAGGCAAATACAGCTGAGGAAAGTTACATATTTTGGACATGTGCGAAAATATAAAAGTCTGAAGATAAAAAAATATAACTATGGAAGGGGATTTATCGAGGTTGTGGAGAATATGAAGACTACAAAGTAGTTAAGTTGAGATGAGTCAAGAACCGATATCACAGCACTCAGGACATTCACGTACGTGCTAAGTCCTCATCTTCAACAGACTGCGAAGGGTACTAATACTAATGATACCCTAGCGGTGTGATTATATATCCGTCAGGCCTTTCCTGGGAGTTTTGAGTGTCGGCCAGATCCTCTGGTCACTCTTGGCAGCACCGTTGTCTTCAAGCCGTAATGATCTCCCCTTCGTCTGCACTATACGCACGATTCCATAGTGCCCCGCCCACATCTGTCTTATCATGCACCAACACTCCATCACGTGGTGCAGGCCCGGCCAGTCTGTCCGCCTGCTAGTTTCCTACCACACCAGCACGTCCTGGATGGAAACAACCAACAGATGCTCTCTATTTATGATTGTTGAATGGAAGCTTGCCATTCTGCCAGTTACATGCCTGTCTTCACCTTTCTCATCATACTTTGTGAGTTCGTTACAATTACGACATGCGCGTGCTGTTTGTCTTCCAGCCAACAGAAAGCCGCTATTATTGCTTCCACCTCCATTCTCAGACTCGATCTTGTAGTATCATATGCCAGACTCACAAGCACCAAACACCGTCCATCAACTTCGCCATGAACTCACGGACACTTCTTTTACCTCTTAGCACAGAGCCATGGGTTTAGATGATTACATCACATGGTCGTGAATTGTTGTGGATTAATTGTTGCACATTCTGTTCATGCGATTTAGCTTGCAGCACCTTCGGCCTGACTGCAATCGTGGGTAAAGTTATAATGTATCACATACACACCTCCGGCATGTCCCTTGTGCATTCCAGTCTCACCCGCGCAGCTTCATTCTTTATGCGCTCTAGTTTCACTAGCTGACTCTGACAATGTAAGCAGTCCCAACCCATACTCAACTACTGAGATAACCATTTGTTAAAATAGTATAAACATCATTCGTTGCTCCATGCCCATTGCTGCCACGATCTTTAGCGCAATAAGTCACTTCTTAGATATGTAACAGCTACTTCCAAATAATCCCTGAATGACAGTTTTCTGTCAAGGCAGATCAAGATGTGTTGGATAATATGAACATGACAGTAGTAGTGGCTATTGCTAGAGACTGCAGTAAACTTCCGCACAGGTCAAGCCATTGGATGACGATGATTAGCCTTGTCTGTTAGTTGCATATACTCCAACTTTCTGTTAGATGAATCAGAACAACGGCATTAATTCCAGCTGTCTGTTAGCTCAGTGGTTCTCAACCTTTTTTCTTTTTTTTGGCCCATGTCCCCTTTACCATATGTTCAGAACGTTCCCCACCCCCCTTTTAGAATTTCCTCCCTATAAATCACGCCACCCTTACACAGTATACATAAAAATGGAAGCTAAATTTAATAACACATACTAGAACAAGTTTAGACATCTACATAAAACGTGATTTGCGGGTCTACTTACGTTATAAAACGAACTTCATTAGGGCGAGAAGTACAAAACCGTCAAATATAGAGGGAAAAACAATATCAAGTAACTGTTTCTTGTATTAATGTGATCTTGAAATAATCTTAATTCCCCCCCCCCCCTGGAAACCCTAACCCCCCCCCCCCCCAACCCCGAGGGTGGGGGGAGGGAATTCCCCACCGGTTGAGAACCACTGTGTTAGCTGAATCAGGACAACAGCAAATACTCAAGCTCTCAGTTAGTTGAATCAGAACAACGGCTATACTCAAGCTCTCAGTAAGTTGAATCAGAACAACGGCATATACTCAAGCTCTCAGTAAGTTGAATCAGAACAAAGGCATAGATTCATGCTCTCTGCTATCTGAATCAGAACAATATCATATGCTCAAGCTCTTTGTTAGATGAAACAGAACAAAGGCATACAGACATGCTCTCTGTTAGATGAATCAGAACAAAGGCATACAGTCAAGCTCTCTGTTACTTGAATCAGAACAAAGGCATACAGTCAAGCTCTCTGTTACTTGAATCAGAACAAAGGCATACAGTCAAGCTCTCTGTTACTTGAATCAGAACAAAGGCATACATTTAAGCTCTCTGCTAGTTAAATCATAACAAAGGCATACATTTAAGCTCTCTGCTAGTTAAATCATAACAAAGGCATACATTTAAGCTCTCTGCTAGTTAAATCATAACAAAGGCATACATTTAAGCTCTCTATTAGATGAATCAAAACAACGGCGTAGTTTCAAGCACGCTGTTAACTGCGAGGGTAAGTCAATAAGTAAGTCACAAATGGCTGTAAAAAAAATAACTAAATATGATAACAACTTGAAACTAGTTTATTTTTATACATACATTGTCCCTTTATTTCTCAACATAATTTCCACCAACATTGATGCATTTATCCCATCGTTTTATCAGTTCTCACAAACTGGCTGCATAGAACTGCGTGTTCTGTTTTCTAAACAGCGTTTTTACTTCACATTCAACTTCGGCGTCATTCGCGAAGTGTCTCCCGCCAAGGTGAGGTGTCAGTGTTTATGCTGACAAATGTTTATCCCGCAAAGCGGTGCATAGCTGGGTAGAAAAAGTTACGAGGGCGAGTCAATGAGTAAGTCACACAGTTCTGTGGGATGGCAGGTATATGAAAACAAAGCACGCAGTTCTATGCAGCCGGTTTGGAAGGACTGATAAAACGATGGGATAAGTACATCAATGTTGGTGGAAATTATGTTGAGAAATAAAGTGACAATGTATGTATAAAAGTAAACGGGTTTCAAGTTGTTATCGTATTTAGTTATTTTTCTACAGCCATTTGTGACTTACTTATTAACTTACCCTCGTATTATGACTGTACTCTACGTTGAGGACGATACTAAGGATGGAATCCCAACACTTATCAACTGAATGCTTCGATGTGCAATGAAGATAGTATGAAGACCGACAACTTTCTAGACATGTATTCATCGATGCTTCTCAAAACACGTTAAACAAAAACGTTTCTCATGTCGTCATTTCACCAGCAGAACGCCCATCTTTGTATTCCTACAATATATCTTTTCTCTGCACCGTGATGGCAGTAGCAGGACACACGTATGACGTCATTGGCAACTATACTGCTAATTTAGAACTCCAGGCCCCGCTATTTCGAATGGTTAGTGTAAACTGTATCTGCTCCGTGGCGACGGGTGTCGGAGTTCGTAATCCCGCATACCGCGTTCGAAACACAGCTGCGAACGATTTGATTGCAAACAGCCTTGCGTTGGATTTTTTTAAAAATGGTATGGGTACCGGTCGTTCAGAAAGCAATGGCAAATTACAAAACGTAAACTTGCCAAGACATTATCATCATCATCATCATCATCATCATCAACATCATCATCCTCATCATCATCATCATCATCAAGTGACATGCCGACTGGCGTAGGCATTCATGGCCCCCCACAGATCTAGGTATTTTGTTTTCTGGATCAACACTACCATTGATATTCCCCCATGCCACCGTCGCAATCCGTCCAGCATCATTTCTGTTGGTCTGCCTCTGCCTCTCTTCCCCTCGATCTTTCCAGTTGTCACGATGTTCTCCAATGCCTCTCTTCTCATCACGTGACTTAAAAAAAAGTTGTTTGCCTCCTTCTTATTGTTGTATATAATGTTCTAATTTCATTAACTTCTGTCAGCAACAACAGCAACAACAAAACAATGCTGGTGTTGACTGCAAACTTCCTGAAAAGGTATGCAACTAACTTTTTAAACTGTAAATGTAAAGTTTGAACTTGCAGTTCACCTCTAAAATAAGTGTTGTTGTGCTTCGTCAAGCGGAACATTTCTCTTGAAAGACAGCATGCCGTGATGTGACAACAAACCTGCTTTGGGAAATTTTGCCACACATACAGCGTAAATGAAAGGAAGATATTCAATGTCAGCATAGGAGGCATGCTTGTGATGGACTCATTACGTGTCCTGTACAGGACATTGTCATTAACCCCATATACCTTTCTAAGCAATTTTAAGCTCAATAGCTTCCGATTGTTTTCTCAACGGGAAGTCAATATGCTGACCCGTGTGTGGAGCGAACCCATTACTCAGTTGTCATAAGAGAAAGTTGAGGCTTGTTAAACCTCTTGGCCACGCCCACATCCTAGGGACTCATAACGCTATCAGAAATAAGTCAAGGACCTTTTCTCCGGCCTTGAGGCGAATTGGGTATAAGGTTAGTTAGTTAGTTAGTTAGTTAGTTAGTTAGTTAGTTAGTTAGTTAGTCGCGGTTCCAACTTCACGGCAACGGATCGTCCCCATATTGCTCCGTTCCTGTGCCAGTGAATATCACAAAATGCTTCTCACTGCCCCATTTGGACAATGGAATAGACAGGAGTGACGGCAAGCCAACAGCTCGCACAGGTACACTGTGCATAATGCCAGAATGCCAACACGAAAAATACAGTTCATCGTCGATGAAAACGGCAGTCACCACGAAGACTTCATTGACCGGGGTTTTATCCCATATGGCTCGGTCTCTTTCTGCAGGGCGACCCACCCAAAGCGCCGCCCAAAGCACGAACTCCGTAGCTACAGCGACGACTCCCAGGAGTCTCCTGAAAAATGCACTCGTGAACCGAAAAGGCAAACCAGTCAATCCAGCAACAGCTAGCCGTCATCGTTACGAACATGCAGATCACGCGAAAAACAACCGCGGACAGATGCAAAAGCATTCCACGCGAAATTCACAGCTCACAGTGTCGCTCCACGCACTCACTCAGTAGCAAGGAGACGGAACCATAGCCTCCTTAGTCGCCTCTTACGACGGGCATGGTAGGCAACTATTCTTTGCTCCCCCGTATGGGCCCCGGCAACACACGGGCGATTGAGTATAAGGTTCTAACCTATATTTGTATAAACCCATAGGTGATGTCGGCAGTATCATAATGTCGTCTTTACTTCCCAGAACATTTCTTGCTCACAATTTTAGGCGGATCGATCTTGAAGCTTAGCTCAGTTGTTCAAATCTGTTAGTGTTGGGGATTCAAATACATACGGACATTGGACCTACAGGCGAGCGTGCTAGCCAATTCTCGGCAGTGGCTACCACTCACAATAATATAGGGTGTATTTTTAATGACTGTGCAATGTTTGAAAACATTGCAGGTCCAAGTTTTGTATCCACCCTCTGTAAAGTTCATGCAAAATAATAGGTGAATACAAAACTTGGACCGGCAATATTTTCAAACACTGCACAGTCATTAAAAATGCACACTGTACTACCTATTAATAGCATAAAGCACATGTGTCAAACTGAAGGCCCGCGGGCCACATTCGGCCCGCCGTACATTCATTTCAAGCCCGAGAGGTCTCAACCGACGTACAAATATATAGAGAATGTTTTATGGTCGAGACAGGAACACGGAGCTGATTCATGACTCTGGTGATCGAGTGAGATGGCAGAACATGACCGCCCACGCTTATCGGCATAGCACATGATGGATAGAAGAGAGAATTTTAGGAAAAAATATTTTTTTTTATGGTCACGATATAAAGTGCAAATCAAATTCCCTAATTAGCAGCTTTCCGAATGATAGGCTACCTGAGAGCGTTCTCGCTTCGATCAGAATAAGCGAGAATAAGTGGTGTAGTGAGTTAGTCTTAGATGCTCGTTTTGGATTGGCGCATAAAAAAGAAAGTAGTGTAATGGCCGGATATTACATCACCTTTTCCCGCTACGGCTAACCTGATATAAATCAAGCGTCTGTCCGTCGATGCACAATCTTTTAAAATCAAAGCTAGCCTTTAAAATGGCCACGAGAAAGTTGATTCTGAAAACAAAGCCTTTCAAAGCCGCTGGGAGGCTTAATATATGTTTACTGACATTGGCGATGTGTCTAATTTGTGGAGATAATGTGGCTGTGATCAAAGAATATAATCTGAGAAGGCACAATGAGACTAAACATCAAGACAAGTTAAACAGCCTGAATGCAGAGCAGAAGCTACAGAATGTAGAAGAATTGAAGAGGCATCTAACATCACAGCAGATGTTTTTCACAAAAGTTCAGTTCAGTTCAGTTCATTGGCACCTTGCCGTCTTGACAGACGATAGTTTGTGCTCTAAAAAGGCATAATAACTTTTAACTATGGCGGTAGCGAGTGTGACTGATAAGGCCAATTTGCGCTGTAAATGTCTGTTCACAGAAGCAATATCACAAACTCGCGCTGCAGTCAAAGCAAGTTTTATTGTGTCAGAGGAGATCGCAAAATCAGGCCGACTATTTACAGAAGGAGAGTTTCTGAAGCGATGCATGGTGAAAGTGTGTGACGTCTTGTGTTCAGATAAAAAGCAGATGTTTGCAAAGGTAAGCCTTAGCAGAAATACGGTTGTTGATCGGGTTTGTGAGATGGCAACTGATGTGAAAACACAGCTGATCGAAAAAGGCACAGACTTTGTCAAAGTTTAACAAACATAAACCTGCTTTGGGACAAACTCGTTGGACTGACAACAGATGGAGCACCGGTGATGTGTGGCGAAAAAAAAGTTGACTAGTTGGAAGGATGCGGTTAAAGATGCAGGAGAACTGTACTGGTGAATTGATATCATATCCGTGCATCATACACCAAGGATCACATGTGGTAAGCTCCTCAACATGGAAGATGTAATGAGCATTGTAATATAAACCGTCAACTTTATCAGAGCCAAAGGTTTAAATCACCGCCAACTTCAATATTTTCTGCAGGAAATAGTGTCGGCGTTCAGTGACATGCCTTATCATACAGAAATGTGGTGGATAAGTCGGGGGAAAGTTCTCAGTAGATTTTTCCAGCCAGCTGATCGAGGAAATCTGTCAGTTCATGGACAGAAAAGGAAAAGATTACAGAGTTTATAGGGATAAAAAGTGGAAATGTGAGTCGGCGTTTCTGTCTGATATAACCACTTATCTCAACGAATTGAACCTGCAGCTCCATGGACGGAATCACATTATTACTGATATGTGTCGTGACTTCGTTTAAAGTGTCGTCCCTGGAGTGAGGGGAGTCAACACCCACATTATATTTAACCCCTTATCAATATCCTGGATAATCCACTAGCTTCCGTCCATCACACTCCTTCGATTCATGGACACCTGTTTCTCTCTCTCTCTCTCTCTCTCTCTCTCTCTCTCTCTCTCTCTCTCTCTCTCTCTCTCTCTCTCTCTCTATCTCTACCTGATCATGCCCCCTCTCATTCTTCCCCAACGCAACATACTCAACAACTCTTGCTTCTAAAAATTAATAACCATTAATTTATTAAAAGCAAAGTGTAACGTTTGTGAGACGTGTATGCGAAGAAAATGTGTGTTGTATATTCTAGGGTAAATGTAGAAATAAAACCACAAAGCTCAGGATCAGAGTCCACTCACCATGGCAAGGATTACAAGACATCACAAGAATCAGCACATTGGAACTCACCAAACGCTGCGTCTCTCCCGCCAGACATTGTCCACATCCAGGAGCTTTGATAACCACGAGGCCTGATCCCCACTCAACTATACAGTCTGGGACTGATACTAATGTTTTTCCTTAAAAAAAAAACTTTTCCTAATAGTTTATAGAACTGAGACCACACAATTCCTGCACAGTGAAAAGCGGAACAATGTCCCATGAACATGACATTCTTCCTTCTTACGAAATGTTCTAAAGTTTTCACTCTTAAAACAGTCATTGTACATAGTCTCAAATAGATCTCTTAATTTCCCAGATAAAGTCTTAATGTTCTGATGTCCTTGTTAAGTGGAACAAACACTCTCCAATGTTTTGGTTTCATGTAGTGTGAAAATCAATCCCTACTGTTCTAGTAATAAGTGGAATGAACATCTATCACCACTGGTTTATTCATGAATGGTATGAAAACCCGAACCCATTACTATGTTGCTGTCCACAGGTAGTGTGACATATTCTCAATAATGTTCTCAGTATTTATCCTGTGGGATACTTATACTATTCAGCTCCACCGAGTAATGTCTCATCAACTTTTTCTAGCAGAGGCCCAGTGAGAAAGTCGCTGGCCAATCTTCCTGCACCAAAAATATCTGTGATCGGAATTTTCAATGTTTCTGTGTTCTTCATCTCAACCAGAGAGAACCTGTAAAATATATAACACAGCTGGTGAGAGCCACCCCGTCACTGATCCGTATTAGATGAGCGTAGGCCACTGGCCTCGCTCAGAAAAATACAGTGAACCAAACTCTGCCAGGGACAGATGAGCTCATCACATAGGACTGCATCAGGCCAAGACAAGAAAAAAAAACCAACAAACAGATTGCAGAACACCCCAGGGAGCACCCCACTGGAAGATCCCACTATTGGACAATTTCCCCATCTCCCAATTATTCCCCATTACTCTATTCTCAACTAGCAGAGCTTATCATCACTTCACTACTCTATTCTCAACTAAAAGAGCTAATCATCACTTCACTACTCTATTCTCAACTAACAGAGCTAATCATCACTTCACTCTAGCTAGTTTCAACCATGCTACTGCCTAAATTAATTAGGCCTAATTACACAATAAGTAATACCTTATGCAACACTGCAGTTCTCCTAAATCACATCTATATTTTGCCATGACAGGCACGTGTAAAATTAAATCTAATTAATCCCGCACACGGTAGATGTTATTAAAATCCATAACTGCAGTGACAGGGCACGTCTGCCTAAGTCCACTTTCTGAGTTACACTAGCTGTAAACAGATCATGTTTTTGTCAAACAGCCTTGAATTGTTCACGTGACTTCTTTGATGTACAACACAGGTGTTCTTACGGGCATACAACTATTTGAGAATTCTCTCCCCTTTGATCCACCAATACAAAAGTTGCTTCCCCTGTTTCAACATATGCCTACAATGTTCTGTCTTGTGGCAAACTTTCAACAACAGCCCCCCCCCCCCGTCTCTCTTTGATCCTGCGAGTCGGTAAAATGACCTCGTCATATTTTCTGTCTAACCAGGAATTCTCAGGGCCGGCGGTGCTGTTTCATCTCCCGACCACTCGTAGTAAACAACTGCAGCTGGGAATCAGACTGTCTGTATTATCTGTATCATCTGATTGTTACTCTACAGTGATTTTCACGACAATATGCATGATGCAGTGAAGGCATTTCAAGTGAAGCTGCGCTTATGGAAAACACAAAATGCACCAATGCAATCTCTCACTTTTCTTGTTGCCAGGCAATGTTAAACCAAGTCAACGCTGTGGTGTTTCCCAAATGCACAATTTGCAGAAAAACTTAGCTTACTTCGTGCAGAGTTCGCTTCGTGCGCTTTAGTGACTTCGAAGCACAGAAAAGTAATTTCGAGCTGTTTCGTAATCCATTTGCCACAGATGTGGAAACTGCACCTGTAAATTTGCAGATGGAGTTAATAGAGCTGCAGTGTAATGGGACACTAAAGGCAAAGTACGACACTGGGATCAGCACAGTTCACTCGTTTCATTCCTGAAGAGATGCCCCGGCTTCGTCTACATGCGACTGGAACCTTGAGCATGTTTGGTAGCACATATCTGTGCAAGCAGCTGTTTTCTGTGATGAAGATTAACAAAACATCACACAGGAGTCGTCTCACTGATGAACACTTGCAGTCCATCATGAGAATCTCAATGACACAAAACATTACTCCCAACATAAACGAACTTGTAGCCAAGAAAAGATGTCAAAAATCGTGCTCTGACAAATTGACATAAGAGTGAAAATGTTTATACCAATGATGTTTTATTATTAAAACATTTTTCTGTTTTAATTTATATTAATGTTTAAAAAAGGTTAAATTTTCAGCTTATTGAATTTTTATCCTGTCCGGCCAGCAATCTTACGTGTGATTTGACTTTTGGCCCGCTGAGCGATTGAGTTTGACACTGCTGGCATAAAGGATTCCGCGGTAACCCAGTGCCTAGCATGTTACCTGTCGGTCTATTGATCGTATGTTGGAATCTCCTTCCAAGTGGGGTGTCCCTCTCCCCCCCCCACCCCATTTTCCTAGGTTCCCAGATCTAATCAACTTAACATGGCTGCCAGGGAATGTTTTGGGAAGTAAAGGCGTCCATCGTAATACTGACCACTTTACATTTTTGCTGATGTGTTCAAAGTATGGAGCCAGCAACATATTTCCAATGCAACTATAGCATTATGATAGTCATGCTCATTATCATTACCATCAATATTATTATCGCTGTTGCTATCGTCAGTTGTTATAAACACTCCTATCATCACGTTATTGCAGTCAATATAACCCTCATCATTATCATGTTCCACGTCTATACGCATACAAGGCAATGTTTCATATCTTAAACAATCACCAAAGTCTCCAATGAGGTCTGTGTTCTCGTCTCAGTTAGGTTAAGTAACCAACCCATCCATATATTTATTTAATGCTGACTCATAAAATAACTCTGAACTCGATGAGATTATCATGATCGTGTAAAAATGGCAAGGGACCCTTTAATACCCCTTCGGTGCATTGGATATATGTTTAAAAAAAGGCATATTAGGCATGTCGGTCTCTCTGACCGAGGGGTTACAACACTTTCTCTCCGTAATCCCGTTTATCACACAGAGTCTCGTAGCGGGCGAGAGCTGGGAGCAGTTCGACCCCCGCTGGTGACTTGCGGGATAACTGAGCCGGCCGCTCAGAAAGCAATGGCAAACTACTGAGCGTAATCTTGCCAAGAAATCAACCGACAGCTGAAAGATGCTGCTGTTGACAGCGATGTTCTGTAAAAGATATGCGAATTAAAAAATATATATATATTAGGCATATGGATGAAGCCGTAACATGTACGGTGATGTGAGGTAGAGAGCGCAACGCTGATTGCTTCGGCCAAAGAGGAAAGCATTATGGTGAAAGAGAAAACAAAATAGGTGCCATGTAGCACTTGAGAATGAGATACAGAATTTATAAGTGAGAAATAACCCGAAGGGTTAATCTCAAAGAAAGACACCGCAAAAGTCGCCAAATGATGTCACGATGTGAAAAACATGATGAGGTGATACACTAGCAACTAGTCAGAGAATGATGTTTGGGCTGACAACAAGGACAGGCGGCGTAACAGTCTCCGAGACGAATTATCAACGTGAACCGATTTGGAAGATGGAATTAGTAACAGAGAACCATCGTTCATAGAGGATACACGATCAAGGCATGCTCCACAGTCAGGACAGATGAATGGCCACTGATATTAAACCAGAATTCGACGGAATGGCTCAAGATTAGCAAATGTCAACAACCACTGTAAGTCGGTATAGTTATATTAAGCGGCAACGATAGAATTTGAAATAACTCTGGGCGGCTGAATCATTTATCTGAGCATTCAATTAATTAATTATATATCATGAGCATTGTGCATTTTGCCTATTTACGTCACACCGACCCTCCCAGCAGCATGGGACCGGTGTATATTAATATTTGAGGACGCTACAAGCCATTTTGTATCAATAAACATTGCATTACCAGAAAATGTCGGCCGCCTTCAATCATTATATATTCATTAACGTTTCTGCAGTAGTTCTGCTGGACGGTTGTTCTTGACGGCGAGCTGGAATAATATTCAACAACTATACGGCAATAGGAATAGAGAGTGGAAACCTCTCTCCTCCCGCTGTCAAACAAGAACAGGGAAAGTATAAAAGCAAGAGCGGGCTCCAGAACTCTAAAAATAGAGGTTGATATTGTTCATCTCCCAACCCAATCAATGGATTAAACTGTTAGACTGTAATGTTAACGGTGAGTGCACAAACTAATCTTACACAAATTAAACTAACAAATCACGAACAACACGAAAGCTCTTTATTTCTGCAAGGATAACAAATGTTCACACAAACATTGAAGAACAATAAGAACACACGCTAAAAACAACTTTCTCTAGCATCAAACACTAACAATGGTAAGTGATAACCAAATATTCAACCATCTGCCCTCTATCTCACCAAGTACAACAATTTAATGATTAAACACCTAAACGGAGTAGAAAATGACGCTTAACAAAAGCAAGACACCGAAACAAGAGATAAGTGACATTTCAACAGAAAGAATTTCAAAGCCAACAAAAATGTACAGTATAACTAAGAATGTAAGGTGCAGCACAAATATATTGTATAACCAAGAATATAGGCACAACAGAATCGTATGGCATAACCAAGAACGTCGTGAGGCACAAGAAAAACCTGGCATTCAAATAATGGCTGCTTCAATGCAGCTTACAAATAAGTACCACTCAACATTAAACACAATCTGGCCGGCGCTCAACGCTCAGAGGAAAGGCGAGACGGACATATAATCAGATTGCTACTGGAACTATTGGTGTTGGAACTCTTCGCTGGCTGCTGAGGATGGGGACGGAGCGCTTATTGGAATGCCCCAAATGCTGTGATGTCAGTTCCTAAATCAATCAACCAATCAATCAAAACACAACCTAGATCATACACGACGCGACTGCATCAATAGGCGCCTATCTGCCTCCGTGGTGAAAGTGAAAAGAAGGTAAATCATGCCCTCGTCTGCCTTCTTATGCCATGGCTGGGATCTCCTACCCAAGCTCTAGCGTCCGGGGTTTCACTGTCATCATGACCTGTGTACGTGGATCTACACACATATTTTTGTAGACCACACGGCACTCACTAGGGGTCGTGGAATACTGAGAGTTAATGATTCCCAGATAGACGACCTTATAAACCGACTAACCAGGTAGGAGAAGGGTTAACAAACAAAACAGTAAGGATAACCAACCACGGTGTGACCGGAGTCAATGACCCCCAATGTTAACGGATTGAACTGTTAACGTAGAAATAACAGCGGCACAGGTCGACGAGAGTGTAGGATGACGAGGTTAAGTCACTGGTCACAAACATCACGAAATGTCGGGTTGAGTGACCAGGCGCATGTGTTTATAGGTCAAGATACGGAAGTGCCCGCAGACAGCACAGGTAAACTGTCGCGTGGACAAATAGGTTTGCGACAAAAGCAGACAGCTCTATTGGACAGTATCGCGGTCAGGTGATAAAGACAGGATTGAAAAACCCAGATAGTGTCAGGTGTGTGTGGAGAGGGAGTCAGCGCTGATTACGCGGATGGTGAACTACCGGGAACAGAGTTAAAAGAGCCGCCAGAGTTGGGGCTGATAAGGAGGTGTGGAGATTGGTTACTGAGGAAAATTTCCACAGCATATTGCGGCCTAGATGACTCAGAGTGAAGGAACAAAACAATGAGGGTTTTATAAATAACGGAAAAGTTTCAGATCAGTAATTTTCCACTAACGGTGATAATGAGGTATTGACTTGAGGTGTCAAGCCAGGTCAAGGACTATGCGGCAAAAATGACCTATAAAGAGTGGCCACTTCTTTGTGGAAGTTTAGTGTGATTCTGGATTTCCATGAGACAAGGGAGTATGAAAAGGGTGGTGCTGCGTTCGGAGGAACGTTTGTGTATCTATTGTGCATTAGTACTCACAATTCAGACAAGGATAATTATAAGGTAAATCACAGTGAAGTAATCTTCTAGCATAGGGGAATAGATGATGCTTTGCGTGTGCAAGTAAATACTAGTAGGAATAGTATAGACGTTAGGTGAATCTTCTATCTTATGTCAGAGTGGGTTTTTTCGGAAGCCTTTTCATTTTGGCTGGAGGAAAAGACACTCACATAGGAAAGCATATTAAGCAGACACAGCTCTCATTATTAAATCTTTATTACACAGGTTCCAATACCAGTGCGGGACATATCAACGAAGATATAACACAGATGGCTGTGGTAAAGATCAATCAGTGTTGTTAACCCCAAAGAAAGCACTTTCAAATAATAAAGCACGACACTTGTGCATAAGAAAGGAGAGGAAAGAAGTGTCATCGTAAAAAGTAAGGATGACAGAGAACGGAAAATAGAAGACCCTGTAACATAATAGAAAGACTCAAATGACTCAGTATCGAAGAGTTGCAAGGCGCATACCAAGTGTCTATACAAATTAAGGACTATCCAGTGTAGAACTTTTACAGGACAAAATAGAAAAGACTAGAAAATCGATGTTGTTTCCAGGATGGAATTAGGAACGTTATAAAAAAGCAAAGAACATTCAGTCTAAGCGGACAATATATAGTGATCGGTTTAAGTACAGTGATACAGTGGTGAACAATTTTCCTTACACAAAACGGATATATCTACAGACTCAAGCAGACGGAGCATTCAGGGTGAGATCGTTCCTTTGTATCTATGTACTGTCCTGTACTTTAGCCGAGAGAAGAGACGAGAGAAGACACGGAGACTATCTATCAACATCTTATCTGGCATCCACACTAGAAGAACATACCAACTACATAGACACTATCCATACCTACACCATACATACCTTTAATTAATAAATCTGTTATTAATTGTGGAAAGTAATGTTGTCGGTGTATGTGAGAGAGAGAGAGGGGGGGGGAGAATAAGTGAGAGTGAGATATTGTGAAGAGTAGACAGAACGGAGGAGTGTAGACATATGTCAGGCAATATAATAGAAGTAGAAAGGATATATATAGGGTGTGCTTGTGGAGTCCACCTTCCTCCAAGGACAACGAGCTACACTAGGTTATGTGATCGGTATCACGTTGACCGCCTTTACTTCCACAGACACTTCGTGGCACATATTTTAGGCTGGGACGATCTGGGAACCGAAGTCAATTTAAAAAAAATTCAAACCGGCTTGGATCTGTCCAGAGTCGAGGTTAGCTCTTGTTGCGTTTTGAGTGCGCAATACGCTTTGAACGAATTGTACACTTTGAGTGAACACAAGAGTGAAAGGGCTGTTGAAAAACGTTCACTCAAGCTGAGACCATTGTAGGGAACGCATGGCTCAGAGTCAAAATCGGTATTGGCAAAGTTAGATGTAATCACAAGAGAAACATTATATTATGAAAGAACCGTTATCCTGTCATTTTATTTGTTTGTTTTGGTGAATATATTCTGAAATAGTACAGAACAAATGTGTCATTTTTCGATATAACCACCACACCTTTTTAATGCAAGTCCTCCTGTACCGATAAAGTGCTTGGTATTCCTGTAGAAAATAATGCTCTTGGTCTCGTGTGTAACCAATCATGCATCGCCAGCTGTACCTCTTCATCGGGCCGAAAGGTCTTTCTTCCCAATGACTCTTTGAGTTACCCAAACAGATGGAAATCACGTGGGACTAGTTCTTGACAAGCATCAATGCGTCATTGTTTTAATTCTGGAGTCTGCTGTGGACCCATCTTGCAGACATGTTGCTTTACTGTAGCACATCACGGATGATGTGGTGTGCTGAACAGTGAACAGTCTGTGGCAGAAGTCACGTCATTTTGAAACTTCATATTCCACTCATACACTTGCTGAACTGACAGGCATGCAACCCATACTGGACCTTCATTCGCCGATGAATTTTAATAGGTATCACCCCTTCACTGATCAAAAAACGGATAACAGAACGCTGTTCCTTTTTGGTGCATGCCATAGGGGGATGGTCATCTTTAAACCATCCTTATGTTGTCACAATGTTCGTCTGCATCATGATGTAGCGTGCTAAACACCCTTGACATCCTTAACAGCAATAGTGACAGGTTACAAGACAATGGCATTGTTATTGTAATTTATATCACACTTTTAAGGTTTTAATTTGAAGCGTTCTCGCACTTTCACTTTCATTTTCATAAATAGGTTTTGTCAATTTGTAATCTCGTTATGCTTTTATGTAAAAATTTACACAACTGCGACTTACCGACCCAGGGCACAATTCCTTGTAACGGAGGGATGTTTCTTTGCAACCTATGGCTCCTGGGTCGACACAGCTTCATAAAATAGAAACAGGATGGACTGAATAATGAAGACACAAACAATATATTACACAGATTATTGCCTGGAATATTTTGCTGTATTTCGGCAGGTGCGAACTAAAGAAACACAATTCAACATATAATGAAGTAGCGTGATAAATCCGTTCATAGATAAATACATAATATAACATATAACATGTAATAACATAAATAGTTTAAAAAAGACTCGTGGTTTCTGTTTACATAATTATGGCTTCCTGGGTGTACAGTCGATAGTCTCTTTACAACTGTCGTGGTGAAATTATGTCTTCCTGAGTGTACAGTCGATAGTCTCTTTACAACTGTCGTGGTGAAATTATGGCTTCCTGGGTGTACAGTCGATAGTCTCTTTACAACTGTCGTGGTGAAATTATGGCTACCTGGGTGTATAGTAGATAGTCTCTTTACAACTGTCGTGGTGAAATTATGGCTTCTTGGGTGTACAGTCGATAGTCTCTTTACAACTGTCGTGGTGAAATTATGGCTTCCTGGGTGTACAGTCGATAGTCTCTTTACAACTGTCGTGGTGAAATTATGGCTTCCTGGGTGTACAGTCGATAGTCTCTTTACAACTGTCGTGGTGAAATTATGGCTACCTGGGTGTACAGTCGATAGTCTCTTTACAACTGTCGTGGTGAAATTATGGCTTCCTGGGTGTACAGTCGATAGTCTCTTTACAACTGTCGTGGTGAAATTATGGCTACCTGGGTGTACAGTCGATAGTCTCTTTACAACTGTCGTGGTGAAATTATGGCTTCCTGGGTGTACAGTCGATAGTCTCTTTACAACTGTCGTTGTGAAATTGAATCATGACAATGAGCTTTGAATAACGAAGACACAAACAATAGATTGCACGATTTATTGCCTGGCATATTTCGCTGCATCTCGTCAGGTACATACTGCAGAAATCACACAACTTACGTGAAATTAACTAGATAAATCCTTCAAGTTGAAATATACACATGTTCGCACAGTAATGTCACTTATCTACCACGGTAATTTTAAGCTGACTAACATGTCTTTCTGTTTACACAATTCTGGCTTGTGTTGATAGATCATAATTGCTTCTGCAAATTTTAACAAGCGAGTATTTTGTGTTCTAAACAACACTCGAAATGCAGTGTCTCTGGACACAACATGGCCACTGGCGACAATGTGCCTGCCGATTGAAGACGCCGGGAGCTTCCGGTGTGTCGGCTCCTCGCGGCTAGCATCTCCTGTGTGTTGTATCTTGTTGACCCATTGAGGTATGTGTTCTGACACCCGTTCTGACACCCGCAAAGAAACATGGACTGGCCAATACCTAAATTTTCAGAGCTTCACACCTGTCCAGTACAAACGGGGCTTAGTACGGACCTTGTTTGACCGTGCTAGAAAGATATGCACCCAGGACACACTGACAGAGGAATTTGAAACTCTGAAGAATGTCTTAAACCTGAATGGGTACTCCACAGGATTTATAAAGCGCCATTGCCAACAGCCCAAACCCAAAGCAGACGTAACTACAGTCCCTAAGCTCAAGGTATTCATCCAGCTAACCTTTCGAGGGGATGACGTAATGCAACGTCTACAAGACCGGCTTACTACAGCAGTAGGTCGAACATTCTGTGCGGCAACTCCAGTCATTAGACGTAAAACCGTACCCATTCCTACACCAACAGTCAAAGAGCCCGTTCCTCTGTACGCCACAAACAATTGTATTTACCAATTCACATGTAGATTCCAGGCCGTTTACATTGGTCGAACGGAGAGACAGCTTAACAAACGGGTGTCAGAACACATACCTCAATGGGTCAACAAGATACAACACACAGGAGATGCTAGCCGCGAGGAGCCGACACACCGGAAGCTCCCGGCGTCTTCAATCGGCAGGCACATTGTCGCCAGTGGCCATGTTGTGTCCAGAGACACTGCATTTCGAGTGTTGTTTAGAACACAAAATACTCGCTTGTTAAAATTTGCAGAAGCAATTATGATCTATCAACACAAGCCAGAATTGTGTAAACAGAAAGACATGTTAGTCAGCTTAAAATTACCGTGGTAGATAAGTGACATTACTGTGCGAACATGTGTATATTTCAACTTGAAGGATTTATCTAGTTAATTCACGTAAGTTGTGTGATTTCTGCAGTATGTACCTGACGAGATGCAGCGAAATATGCCAGGCAATAAATCGTGCAATCTATTGTTTGTGTCTTCGTTATTCAAATTCACTACGGGAAAACATTGTTTTGAATTTCACAATGAGCTTTGTTTATTTCCGTTGATCGAACTTCCTGCAAAGATTTTATTTTAATGCTAATGGCGAGATATAGCAAAATATAATAATAATAATAATAATAATAATAATAATAATAATAATAATAAAAGTCGCTTTAAAGTCGACAGGGTCGACTTCATTGCACCGGGTTTTATCCCATATGGCTGGGTCTCTTTCCGTAGCACGGAAAGCGTCACACAAAGCACGAACTCCGTAGCTTTTAGCGACGACCCACAGGAGTCTCCGAAAAATTTAACTCGTAAACCGAAGGGCGCGGCCCGGAATCGAACCAACAACATTCGGAACACGAGTCAAACGGCTTGACCACTTCGCCACAGAGACTCCCAATATGCCCCGAATGCTATGATGTCGGTTCATTGCTATGATTGCTACCCCGAATGCTATGATGTCCCAATAATAATAATAATAATAATAATAATAATAATAATAATAATAATAATAATAATAATAATAATAATAATAAAGGTGCATATCCTGTACAGGACGTTGCAATCAACACCATAATTTTTTGCCGTTGTGATCTCTTGGCAAGTTTACGTTCAGTAGTTTGACATTGCTTTTTGAACGACTGACACCCTTACCATTTCGTAAAACAACCAACACAACGCGGTCTGCCGTCAAATCGCGCGCACAAAAGACAAATGAATTGAGACTAACAGTACAGTGTATAACAGGGACAAAACATCAAGTAGAAGGCCTGCTTCTCAAAGGACACCATACATTCGTCATCAATCGTTTATTCTACTCTTCTTATGCCTTTTGATTGATTGATTTAGGAACCGACATCATAGCATTCGGTGCATTCCCATAAGCGCTCCTTCCCCATCCTCAGCAGCCAGCGAAGAGTTCCAACACCAATAGTACCAGTAGCAATCTGATTATATGTCCGTCTCGCCTTTCCTCAGCGTCGAGCGTAGGCCAGATTCCCTCGTTACTCCTCGCTGTCTCATTCTTGCCAGACCATGGTGATCCATTGTCCATCCATCTTATGTCTTTTCTCTGGAGTAAATGTCATAGTGTAGAAAGAAGTAATAAAGTCGAAGGTTGAATAAAAGTTTGTTTATTTGCGTAAGATGACAAGCCGTGTCTGCCTTGCTGGACTATCGGATGTTGACTGCCCTTCACAACAACAATACGTCACGATTGAGCATCTCTCTCCGCTTTCACTCATAATGCTCAATCGTGCTGTATCTCTAATTCCCCACTAGATCCTAATTATAACCCAAACTACACATACTGTTACACCTCCCCATGTTTATTAAAGAATTTTCCTTATAAAGGAAAAATCTTTACTCCTAATCCCCTTACTCTATTCCCTCTTTTTCCTCTAATCTTCCATAGTTCTTCTAATCCTCCCCAAACCAACTCCAATTTAATTAAACATTCTATTTCTTTAACTCTTTCCCCAGCTATATAATCAACCCACTTCTTCTTCCATTCTTGGTCCTTTAACCAAACATAACATATTTACATATCTTTAATAACATTTCAATTTCAACTATATACAATAACATCATAACACGTCTTCTTAAATACTCCTTCCTCATAAGCAATCTGCTTAAAATTTCCAACTCAACTCTAACACCAACTCCTTATTTTTATCACCAACGCTACTAATCCCCCACTTTCAACTAACCTGAAATTACTTTCACACGATAGGCAGACAAAGAATCGGTGGCCACCGGTATTTAAAAGAAGCAGTAGACTCTTCCACACAAAGACCACACTCAGCTAAAAAATCACACACCCCCTTTACCAAACCATCCTCCTTTACCCTCCTATGTCATTTGAGACTTTATGTAATAAAGTCTAAAACCACACTCACCTAAATCACACACCCCCTTTACCACTCATTATGGTAAACGTTTATGCTGCTATCTACAGCATCAAAAACATTATTCACATCCAATAATATTCTTCACTTCTAAGTGTCTATATAACAGACACTACCTTACCTCAACCTCACATAGTAATGTAAACTACAAAACACATCCCGAAGACACAATTAAAAAATCTATTATCCCCTAAGAACACCTCACATAACCTCATCCTCGTATAACTAATCTTCTCCAATATCTCAGGTTCTCTCTTAATGTCCATTTCTTATGGGCATATCTACTAAAATGCTCTACTTATGCCGTCATCAACAGCAACCTAGTAACCTTGAAATCTCCCCTTAAATATTAACCATCAAACACAACATTGTAATCTGACCCACTTATAAACATTTACATCCTGCCCAGGCCATGTAACCCAATGTCTCTCTAAAATCTTCCACCTCTCAACTCATAATTCATGCCGTAATCTACAGCAACTTTAAATGTCTATTTATTACAGACACCCGTAACTTCATAACATCGTAATCTGACCAGTATATAGACTACTCTAGCAACCCACTTCTATCTCTGAAACTTAATACACCCAAAGGGATAACCATTTACCTCCCGTCTTTAACGGACTCTCAAGAACCCCCTGTCATTATGTCTCCACTATGTTCATCAACTTACACTCCCTTACTATTGTACTGTTATCCACAGTGTCTAGTTAAACATGGATCCAATTCATGTTTACTCTCTGGGGTAATTTTCTTATTCTTCTATAACCCAGCATTCTGTGTACATCATGGTTCTTCTGACCCCATGTAACCCATGTTTAAAACTTTCTCCTCATTTACCCCACTGCTATATTAATCTTTTCTTCCCCCATATGGCTTCTAATCCATATATTTCCAATCAATGCTGACTTTAGTGTAACTCTAAACTTCCCCATAACCATCCATATATTTCCACTACTTCATAACCATCTCAACCTCACTATGCTGATTATCACAGCAACAAAATACCCATGAACTTATTCTTCATAAAGAGAATGTGTCTCTTTATTAGCTCTCAGTAGTTTTATTACTATTTTCTGAACGAAGGATCCCAAATAAATGTCTCTCTTCTAGTCCCCAGTAGTTTATTACTATTTTCTGAACGAAGGATCCCAAATAAATGTCTCTCTTCTAGTCCCCAGTAGTTTATTACTATTTTCTGAACGAAGGACTAAAATAAAGCCCATGTATTGTCTTTATTCTAGACAAAACCCTGTACTTAAACATAACTTAACTAACTACCATTTAACATACAAAACAGCGAAATAAAATCACAACAGAACATCATACCCCCCCAAATTTTTGTAACAATCATTTATGTTTCCCCGCAACTCAACTAAAGGTATGATGATGATGGTGATGATGATGGTGATGATGATACAACATACATCCTATTCTATTTTTACCTAATACTACTGGTCTCTTTTACGGACCAGTAGTTCACACATAAAGGTCTACGAACACAATAATCCTATTCTAAAATAATAACAGGACCAAATCAAGCAAAAAATTTTACATATGAGGCATTGAAAGCTCAATTTCAATAAACACAACTGAAGGTTTTTAAAAAAAAATATATAATTCACTTAGAATTAACCACTTAAAGTGACCCAGCAACATTAGCCTCCTTTTCTAACCAATGTAACACCTATCTATTTAGCCAAGTCATGTATAACAAAACAACTCCCTTCAAATTACTACACACAGTGGCCCATCAATCTTGGCCTCCCATAACCGAGAAAACAAAACACCTCACTGCTACGTATATATATATCTGTTAACCACAGACTAACTTTTTAATCTTAGAACAATATTTGTTCTCCTCAACCACAATCACCACTCCACCATTGACCGTTCCATTTTCTGGAAGTCAAACTAACTCCTTACACATCATATTATTTGTAATTCCATCACTGTAAACTACAGGTCAACTCCTTTCATCCATTCCTAATGTGGCGACTATTCCAATGTCAACCCAATGTACCAGCCATCATCCACTTATTAATAACCTGTGGCTCGGCACAGCTATTGTTTCCCTTGGCTTTATACAAAACATCACTACCACTTCTTAATCATTACTGTTAACTACAGTATCTCCACCATGCTACTCCCATCAAAAGAACTTGTCTATTTATTATAGACCTCTCACCAAAACCACCAATTCCACTTCCAACTTTCTCGTCTACCTGCCGCAATTAACATTTCATCTTCCTGCTTCAATACTTTCAACGTCTCACTAGCACTACTATAACTATCCTCAGGTCTCTCCTAGCACTCTTACCTCGTGACGACAATCAAACCGGTCACCCTCCTCGGAACACGTTCTCCAACACTCATTTAACTAACCATGTTTACTTCCGCATCTTTCATTCTTCTTGTTATTTCTCGGAACTCTTTCAGAACTGCAACCTACGCCACTTATAACCAACAGCAGACCTCTTTTTCCTCGCTTCTCAGTCTTAGGCACTCTTGCTTCGCCATTTTCCTGTCAAGAATACTAAACATTCATAATGTTAATTCAGCATACAACTTCCATAATTTCCTTCCAAGTTCAGATATTACTATTTTCTTTCTATCTCTCGATTTTCGCATGCTCTATGTTCCACCACGATTTATCAACGTCACTTATCAACCGCTCTTCTCATATTCACACGGACAATGACACACAACCTCGCTCTCATCTCACGCCTACTCTCGCATCGCGACAACCTAACGTCTCCATACTATTACTACAACAAAATACTTTAGATGCCACCTCAACATTCCAGCAATCATTCACCACATATCTACACGTATTAATCTCCTCTACACACATTGACACAAGACATTTTAACGCCACTCTTACATTCTATCTACGTATTTCACTTAGGCGACTTCATCACACCTCTCTCCTACTTCCTTCATTACGCCGAACTCCTGTCTGACTACAGTTATATTCACGTATGAACAACGCATAACCAGAGGACTTTCTCAATTCACTGTTTTCTTATATCTCTACTCCTATACGAAGGTCAGACCCTATACATGACATCTCGCAACTTATATTGCTTTCACAGCACTATAACTATCTCTTCAAAACAAACTTCATTCCAACATGTCACAAATCTCGTAACTATTATTCTATACTTCTCCAGACACAACAACTTTTTCTTTCTCCACAAACACTACGTAACTCGTATTTTTCAAGCATCCACTTCTACAGTCTTTTACTCTTAATATTCTCGTGTTCAACTGGCTACTTTACACACAGGACGCTCAGTACCACCTCGATCCATATCTCTTCACCAGACACTCTCGGTTCACCTGTCAACAATACTATTCTTTCTTCTCCAACCAACAAGCAAAACTATCTCGGACATCACGTCATAGCTCTGAGTCAAACCACTTCTAATACGAACATTCATACTTAATTTATCTCTCACCCTCTACTAATTCTCTCTACTAAGTGCTGAATCCACCCTATTTTATTTAATGTACTCTCCCTACATCTTAACCAAACAGAAGATATGATATCCTGTATTACGTAATCCACGTGGAATATCATTTGCCGTACTTCCTTATCCTCAGCACCACTATCACCTACCTTGTACCATTCTACCCCAAAAATTTCATCTGTCTATTTTAGAGTTCTTCTCCTAAGCCAAAACTATTTCATTTTCCTTCTTCACCCAAGGAATTTTAAGCGTTATATAGTGTGTCCAAATTAAACATTTCACTGTCTTTCAATACATTCACCCGTCTTTCGCTTATTATGTCTTCATCACTATCTGTTGTCAACCTGTTAAAGTATTCAGGTCTTAAGGTCATAAGGTCTTCTATTTTTCTTAAGTCGCTTTCCGTCGTTGCGTAAATTCCCGCTATCTGTCTACCACTATTCTTTTTCTTAAATGAGTTATTTCTATTTCTTTTATTTCTGTCGTCGGTCCGCTCACTGTTCCCTGTCAACCTTACGTAACGTTTACACTTCCCCATCTCGTCCTCAGATGACACACTAATAATAGTTCCTTCATCAGACTCATTATAGTTTACTGCAAACACGTCGGCCCTATTTCCATAGTCATCTTTAAAACGTCTGGCTTTCTTTCTCTTTCTCGGTCTTCGTCCCTTAGCCTTCCCAATATAGTCACTAACTACAACTCTGTCCGTCTGTCCACCAGCAACTACTCCGTATAAGGGAACATCACGCCTCGATTCAGGATCTGCTCTTAGTGCAGCACTCTCATTCTCCGAATCCTCAGTAATAATATCCGTTTCAGCATCACTATAATATTTGGCTGTAGGAATATCTTCTCCATAACTTGAACTCTGGCAGCTAATATTCCTACACCATTTGGGAATTAGTTTCCTGTCTATAGCTGAAGAACTAGACATGGCACTACCTCTATTTACAACCATACTGTTTCTGTCTTCAATACTTCTTCTCTTTATCTTTCTTTCGTTCTTGGTCCTCGTCTGTCCATCTTTCCTAACTTCAACCTTGTCTCTCTTAGTCAATTGAGTTGGTTTTGACTGATTCTCTATGAAGTCAGTTTGAGTTCCCTTTGTTATCTTGCTGACTGGTTGTACCTGAGTCTGCGTACTACTTTCTACTGTATTATTTGTCTGCGTCTGTGTCTCTCGGTTTATTTTCCTTACTAACACCGTCGTCTTCTTTTCCTGTTTAACAGTCATATTTGCAATCGCCTTGGGAATAGTTGAATTTTCACTTACGTTTTCTACTTTGTTCTTTGACCCTGACTTCAAACACTGTCTCTGTCTCTTTTCAAACCAGTCGTTACGTCTTTTTCTGGCGGTTTCACTATGAGAGGGCCAGTCCCACGATTTCTTTGCAAGATTTCTGTCACGCCCACTACTATACCAGTTTGACCTTTCACTATTATGTCTGTTCTTCTTACTGTCTCTTACCCTATAAGCATTTGGACTTGGTTCGTCATAACCAGCCGCACACATAGACCCATATCGTCTTCTGTCTTCATTAAGCACTGGCTGTCTCTTGTTATTCTCTCTTACTCTGTTGTTCCCTTTTATCTCATTACCTCTTACATTGCTCTGTAACCAGTGTACAAAACATTCTACCTCGCTGACTGCTACCTTTAATTCTCCTAACCATGCAGTCACGTGTCCTAAGTCTCTGTTCAAGTACATTTTTACTCTTTATGCTATCTCAGCCGAAATAATTCTCACTTGTGTCGTGATGAATCTGCTCTGCTAAAATATTCCTAAACAGAGTTAAACTTGTGCTAAGGTGTCCTGTTCCGCCATGCTGAAAATACTGAAAGAAAGCAAGCAAAGAACCAAGAAGCACACAATTTCAAATTATTTGTTTCTAAAAACTGGTTAATTAATTACCCTATTTATGAATCACATAAATTTACTAATTTACAACACACAATTCCCACAGTCCATAAAACTGTTCAATTAGTTATTTAGTTCTAGAATCGCAAAAATTTCACTTTGTTAATCCCTAAAGAGCACCAGTTGTAATATTAATTACACGAATCACCATCAATATCCTGTCAGCGTAGAGGAAGGAAGAACCCTGTCTTCAATAACTCATATTGAAACCAAAAAGTTCACTATAAATCCTCGTACCTGTTTCTTAGAGTACAATAATGTTTTAGACTCTGCTCTAACTAAGAAATTACGGCACATCACCGGAGATCCAGGAAATACAAATTGTCTCTTTAATTAAACAGTTACCTTCTTTTGCTCGCTGACGGATCCAGTTCACTTACACGAGCTCGCATCAACTGACAATTAGTTCCAGAGTTCCGGTGGCGGAGTTCAGATATCCCCTCTCGTCCTCAGATAATTTCGTCCTTCTCGTGGGCTGCTGGACACTCTTCCTGCTTGGGTCCCGTCTCATGGGATGCCTGGATTATTTTCGACCCCTGGTTGGGTCCCTTCCTTGATTCTCGAGTGGGTATTTCATCGTCATTTGGGATGGGTCATACATTTGGGTCGTAGGATTGACAAGGCCCAAAAAATTGTCAAGGTCAACCGAAGCCCAATGACAATTAGTTTCAAGAAGCCCGATCACGAATTTACGAGGCTTTTTCCATGATTAGTTGAGCCCGACAAATGTTCAACTTGAATTTCTGATTTTCTCAAGGTCCCAGGACAGGATGGCTCTTCTTGAAAAACGATAGGATTCATGCAACGGCCATGGGAGGCCCCTTGAATTTGATAACGTTCATTGGCTGGCGCTTGGAAATAGTAAGCCTTTTCTTTTGAAACTCCAGAGTTCAGATCGCGGCCCTGGAAAGCGTTGAAGGCTGAGATTCAGTTAACGGCCATTACCAGTCCCCTGATGCCATTACAATTCAGCCACGGCTCTAGAAAAGCCTCTTGATACTTTTATCTTCTGAGTTATATAGTACTTCGCGTGGTAGCCGGACGGTTCAATTCAGAATCCTGGACATACGGCTCCATATTTACTTCTGTCATAGTGTAGAAAGAAGTAATAAAGTCGAAGGTTGAATAAAAGTTTGTTTATTTGCGTAAGATGACAAGCCGTGTCTGCCTTGCTGGACTATCGGATGTTGACTGCCCTTCACAACAACAATACGTCACGATTGAGCATCTCTCTCCGCTTTCACTCATAATGCTCAATCGTGCTGTATCTCTAATTCCCCACTAGATCCTAATTATAACCCAAACTACACATACTGTTACATAAACTAGGCAGGCCGAGAAAGGGATCAAACTGCATGGGCAACACATGGTCTCTAGATTCAACCCAGGTTGTGTGCTATGCTGAATGTTCCATGATGGTTTGGAGGCCTGCTTAAGCACACCATTCTAGTCACCTCGTATGACTTCCCTGATAGGCCCAAAAATGGCAAGGGCGAACAATCGACGTTCACGAATGCTCTGCGTCAAGGTCACGGGCACGACAGTTCACTAAAGGTCGTCTCTGATCAGCGTGTCTCACAGGGTAGCTGCTGTTCTCAAGATTGACACTAATCAATAAACAGAGGACTCTGCGTCGACACGCCTTCGCCAGCAACCCATACAAATAACAACAACAGCATTACACTAAACTAATTACACCAATGCATAATATGTAGTTAGATTTTCGACAGATTAACCTCACTTCACCCGGTTTATTCAGTCAGTGCCCGGAACCTCATCCGAGTAATGTTCACCAGCTACGTTTTGTTGAATATACAACACATTTGTAAACATATAATGAAACTGAAACTAATATCTTCCTAGTACGCAGTATCACACGTTGAACCATACATTTCTCAATAAAAGTAATATTTGCAGATAAAGTGGGAGCAGAGGTCTAGCAATTACACTATACTATCTTCACTGGATTCTCCTGTTAGGCGTAAATTTGTATGACGTTTATGGTAAAAGGTCTGTCGATTACTTTAACCTGTAGAACTCTGTCTGACACAGCCCAATATCCTTGAATATATAAGGGGCGTTCATTTGAAATCCGTTCGTGCCGCACCGCGCGTGATTGCGTACGTTGAAGATGATCATGTCATAGTCATGTGATAAGTAGTGACCAATTAATAAAAGAGCACGTGCGTATCGTCCCATGATGCATAGGTTCTGTTTCTTACTGTTGAGAAAATGGCCGGGTTGATCCAAAATCCGTCCAAAGAAGCTCAAAGAGTGGTGATTCAGTTTCTTTCAGTTAAAGGATGCCGACCAGTGGACATTCATTGAAGAATGCTGGCAGCGGACAGTAATAAATGTGTGTCGAAGACAACTGTGACAGACTGGGCACGAATGTTTCCGAAAGGACGTCAGTTCACGACAGATCTTCGACGGTTGGGTCAAGCGCATATTGTTGCAACAGAAAAAAACCATCGCCAAAATTGATGCAGCAGTACAGATGAACCGTTGTCGAACTATCCGTTCGCTAGCGAAAGAATTTGATGAGTCAATTGGGACAATTCAAAAGGTCGTTCGTAAGAAACTGCAATATCGGAAGGTGTGTTCACAGAGGGTACCACGGATGTCGACCGACCACCAAAAAGAGGGACGAAAGTGATTGTGTTTGAACCACTTGCTGCGTTACAGAATGGAGGGCGATGCATTTCTCTTCCGCATAGTGGCATGCGATGAATCATGGTGTCACCACTTTGAGCCCAGCAGCAAAAGACAGAGCATGCAATGGAAGCATGCTGGATCACCAAAAGCCAAACAATTTAAGTTACAGGTTCCCGCTGGTAAGGTTATGCTGAGCGCATTTGTGACCACGAAGGGCTATTGTTGGCCGACTTTAAAGAACCTAGTGTCAACATCAACTCTACCCACTACATGCAAACACTAGACAAGCTGCAAAAAGCCATCAAGAATAAACGACCCGGCATGCTTTCTAGCGGTGTGATTTTGTTGCACGATAATGCCCGTCCGCATGTCGCAAAGATTGTGCAGGAAGCATTAGCAAGGAAGAAGTGGGAAATTCTGCAACAACCATCCTATAGTCCTTATCTGTCACCATGTGATTTTCATTTGTTCGGACCTCTACAAAAAGCTCTAAAGGGGCAACGATTTCACTCAGATGCAGTCGTAATGAACGCTGTAAATACTTGGTTTAATGAGTAACCACAATCCTGTTTTTGCAGACGGCATTCGCCGCCTACCTATGCAATGAGATGCTTGCCTGAATGCCTACGGCGACTTCTTCTGACCAACCCATGGGTCATAATTCATTCAAAATGAATGCTTTGTTTAATTCTACCACACCTGCTAATGTTTCTTTCATGATTTTGTAATAAAGCCATTGGAACGTCCTTAATATTTTGATGTTTGCCGATTCAAGATAACTGCTACACCTATTTGTCATTTTTCTCCCCCAGAATAAACAATCTTAAAATGTTCATCTGTCTGAATCCCTGCTCCTTACCATCTCTTTTCGCACATTCCTAATATATTAATTTTCTCTCTTTCTGTTTCTTGTTTGATATTATCTAATTGTCCTTCGTCGCTTAACGTCCGAACATTCCATGTTGCTAATTTCAAATGTCCCTGTCTTTTTCCTGTGATGATCTGTAATTAGGCGAATCATGATAAACTAGGCAACTTAAAAAAAGGTATGCCGTTGCTTTCCTTCCTTGCAGTGACCATACTGCCCGGGGACCGTAGTCATTGTCTCATGAAAGAGATCTTCTGCCTACCGTCGCGAAACTTGAGACCATAACCAACAACTACCTATTGGCTCCCTCAGTACTCTGCTCAACGTTACGTGGGCCAAGAACATCAACCTGGGGTTGATCGAACGTCCTGCAAAGGACTCGCACTGTTTTTTATTTAATGCAACTGACGAGATACTTGCTTGATATCGAACCAATCTGATGTCTCGCCATCTATTCTATAGATAGAGCATTTTTATGAGTTGTGGTCTTGTGATGGAAAGTTAATTTTCCTCATAATTTCCTAACGTTTCTGATGTTGTACACAGTCAAATGCCTTTGGGTAATTCACAAAACATGAGAACAGGTGTACATTAATTTATCTACTCTTCTCTATTATTAAACGCATGTTAAGTATGTGATGATCCTGTTCCTGTTCCTTGTCTAAATCTAAATTGAACCACGTTAATCTCTACTTGCATTCTCTTAAGAAGTCTTCCCATTATGATTTTCAGTAGAATTTTACTTGAACGACTGATATATATATATATATATATATATATATATATATATATATATATATATATATATATATATATATATATATATATATACACTAGCTGACCCGGCCCGGCTTCGCCCAGACCCTGGTGGGGAGCATCTCATTTAATTCATATAAGTAGTCATATAAGTTCTCGTTCCCGTTACCGACTATCTGTCTGTCTGTCTGTCTGTCTGTCTGTCTGTCTATCTGTCTGTCTGTCTGTCTGACCCGGCCCGTCTTCGCCCAGACCCTGATGGGGAGAATCTCATTTAATTCATATGAGTAGTCATATAAGTTCCCGTTCCGACTATCTATCTGTCTGTCTGTCTGACCCGGCCCGGCATCGCCCAACTCCTGGTGGGGAGAATCTGATTTAATTCATATAAGTAGTCATATAAGTTCCCGACTGTCTGTCTGTCTGTCTGTCTGTCTGCCTGTCTGTGTCTATCTATCTATCTATCTGTCTGTCTGTCTGACCCGGCCCATCCCATGGTGGAGAGCATCTCATTTAAATTATATAAGTAGTCATATAAGATCCCGTTCCCGACTATCTGTCTGACTGTCTGTCTGTCTTGGGTAAATGGAGGAGGGAGGAGGAAGAGGGAGGTGGAGGAGGGAAGAGGAGGGAGGAGGAGGGAGGAGACAGGAGGAGTAGGGAGGAATAGGAGGGAGGAGGAGGGATTAGGAGGAGGAGGGAGGAGTAGTGTGGAGGAGGAGGCGAGGAGGAGGGAGGAGGAAGAGGGAGGAGGAGGGAGAAGGAGGGAGGAGGAGAACGCAGGAGGAGAAGGGAGCAGGAGGAGGAGAGGGAGGAAAAGGGAGGAGGAGGGAGGAGGAGGAGAGAGTAGGAGGATGGAGGAGGCGGAGGGAGAAGGAAGAGGGAGGAGGAAGAGGGAGAATGAGGAGGGAGAAGGAGGAGAAGGAGGGGGAGGAGGGGAGGAGGTGGGAGGCGGAGAGAGGAGGAGGAGGGAGGAAGAGGGAGGAGGAGGAATGTGAAGGGAGGAGGAGGGAGGAGGTAGAGGGAGGAGGAGGGAGGAGAGGAGGTAGAGGGAGGAGGAGGAGGGAGGAGGCGGAGAGGGAGGAGGGGGAGGAGGGAGGAGGAGGAGGAGGGAGGAGGAGTGATGAGGAGGGAGGAGGAGAGAGGAGGAGGAGGGAGGAGGAGGAGGGAGGAGGAAGAGGGAGGAGGAGGAATGTGAAGGGAGGAGGAGGGAGGAGGTGGAGGGAGGAGTGAGGAGGAGGAGAGGGAAGAGGAGGAAGGAGGAGGGGGAGGAGGGAGGAGGAGGAGGAGGGAGGAAGAAGGAGGAGGAGGGAGAAGGAGGGATGAGGAGGAGGAGGGAGGAGGAGGAAGAGGGAGGAGGAGGAATGTGAAGGGAGGAGGAGGTAGAGGGAGGAGGAGGAGGGAGGAGGAGAAGGGAGGAGGAGGGATGAGGAGGAGGAAGAGGGAGGAGGAGGGAGGAGGTAGAGGGAGGAGGAGGAGGAGGAGTGAGGAGGAGGAGAGGGAGGAGGAGGAAGGAGGAGGGGGAGGAGGGAGGAGGAGGGAGGAAGAAGGAGGAGGAGGGAGAAGGAGGGATGAGGAGGAGGAGGGAGGAGGAGGAAGAGGGAG
>OY992891.1:54529626-54544626 GCA_963921405.1 Cepaea hortensis
TCCCTGGAGTGAAGAGAGTCGACACCCACATTATAATATTTTCCTCCTTTTTAATATTCTGGAGAATCCACCAGCTTCCGTCCAACACACTCCATCAGCCCGTGGACACCTTTTCCTGTCACTCTCTCACTGTCGTACTATGCCCCCTCTCATACTTCTCCAACGCAACATACTCAACAACTCTTGCTTCTAAAAAAAAAATGAATATAGCTTAATTTATTAAAAAGAAGAGTGTAACGTATATGAGACGTGTATGTGAAGAAAATGTGTGACGTGTTCTATAAAGTGTGTAGAATCGGACTCTCAGACAACAACCCAGTCAGCTGATCCCAGCAAGGATAGACCACAGCACGTTACGTCAGAACATGTACATCTCACCCAGTGCCGAAACCATCCTGCTGGATACTGATTTGCCTCTGTAGACCTCTGGTAATCCCATTTCATGATCTTCCGAAATAGACACCGGTGGTTAGTTAGTTAGTTAGTTATCAGTTGGGGTATCTTCGTTGCACTCCGGACATGTCCATAGGTGCTCAGATCCTCCCCCCAGCATATGCATCAGCGTCCGGTGGCTAATAGTGCCAGTTCTGTGTTGGTTGACGAGGCGGTTTGTTTTCCCGATGTACCTCTCGCGTCTGGCTGTGCCGATTCTTACTCCCAGGTCTTTCATCCTGGAAAGCGATGTGGAATCACTGGCGTCAAAATCCTCTGTTCTCGCCATATCTTTAAGGGCGTTAATAACATCGGCACGATCCATGGGCTGGCCATCTACAGGGGGTGCAGAGCCAGCCAATTTATCAGCTCGTTCATTTCCCTCGACTCCCGCATGTCCCGGGACGAAGATGAAGGTGACTTTGCGGACAACAGACTTCCGCAGCGACTCAGTCCAATGTCTACGTACAGATCCAGCTTCGACCTTCTGGATCATGCTCATTGAATCACTTAGTGCACACACGTTGGTATAATGCTGTGATTCCAGCCATATGAAAGCCTGTGTAACTGCCATCACCTCCATCGTCATGCTGCTCGTGGTCATAGAGTGGGCACCATAGTCATGTGCGAACCCAGCCAAATCCATCCACTTATGAAGATAAGATTTAAGACGCAAACTGTAGGCGGCAAACAACTCCCCCGGTTCTCGTTTCGCTGCTCGAAATTGTTTCCGGTAGGTATGTGACGTAACCTCGAATCGTTTCAGCAGAGCCGTCTTTAACTCGTCATAATTGTTCTCATGTCCTGGTGGCAGGCGAGAATAAACCTCGTAACCGGTCCCGCGTAAACCCTGGGATAGCTTAAGATTCCATTTGTGACGCTCCAGACCCATAGCAACTGACATAGCCTCGAAGCGTTGAATGTATTGGTCAATCTTCTCTTTGTCCTCCTCGTAGACCGCTAAAGGAAACTTCATAGCATGGTACCCATGTCCACCTACTGGTGTTGAGCCTGGGATGGAGGAACCTCCAACTGCTCCCTCAGTTTCTCCATTAGATTGACTCTTCAACTCGAGTTCCCTCATCCGGTACTCGTGCTCCCTTTTCTGTGCTTCCTGTTCAGCTTCTAATTTCCTAGCTGCTTGCTCAGCTTCCAATTTCCTAGCTTCCAATTTCCTAGCTGCTTGCTCAGCTTCCAATTTCTTAGCTGCTTGCTCAGCTTCCAATTTCTTAGCTGCTTGCTCAGATTCCAATTTCTTAGCTGCTTGTTCCAACTCCATCCTTCTCAATTCCAGCTCGGCCTTTCGATCTTCCCGTTCTGCTTGACGATACTCTCTCTCCACTTCCTGTATGTAATCCGTTAGAGCAGAACCCGCCAATCCCATTTCTTCCCCCTTTGCCTTTAATTCTAACGTGGTTAGTTTAGGGGTGGCCATTATACAGAGAGGTAAGCTAGCAGGTCGAGTACAATATAACTGCAAATTACTATACAAATATATGAACAAGTACTATAAATCTAGATATTACCACACATAGCACATTCACTCAGTGACAAGAGTAGAATCAGGACCACAGACCTATGCAGACGTGTGAAGTGTGAATAGGTAAGATATTAGTCCTAACCCCTATCCACATTCACTCTAGCTGGATTCTCCAATATGATATCTCCCTCTTATAACTAAGGATCCCGTGTCAAAAGACCCCCTTGTCAGAAGAACCCACTGTCAAAGGTTCCTGCTTGCAGGAGATCTCGCTGTCCAAGGATTCCGTTTACGGGAGATCCCGCTGTCCAAAGATCCCGTTTACGAGAGATCCCGCTGTCCAAAGATTCCGTTTACGAGAGATCCCGCTGTCCAAAGATCCCGTTTACGAGCCCCCAATAATGTTGTGTCCTCCTTTACAGTGTCGTCCCTGGAGTGAAGAGAGTCGACACCCACATTATAATATTTTCCTCCTTTTTAATATTCTGGAGAATCCACCAGCTTCCGTCCAACACACTCCATCAGCCCGTGGACACCTTTTCCTGTCACTCTCTCACTGTCGTACTATGCCCCCTCTCATACTTCTCCAACGCAACATACTCAACAACTCTTGCTTCTAAAAAAAATGAATATAGCTTAATTTATTAAAAAGAAGAGTGTAACGTATATGAGACGTGTATGTGAAGAAAATGTGTGACGTGTTCTATAAAGTGTGTAGAATCGGACTCTCAGACAACAACCCAGTCAGCTGATCCCAGCAAGGATAGACCACAGCACGTTACGTCAGAACATGTACATCTCACCCAGTGCCGAAACCGTCCTTCTGGATACTGATTTGCCTCTGTAGACCTCTGGTAATCCCATTTCATGATCTTCCGAAATAGACACCGGTGGTATTAACAGTTAATCATGGACCGGTTGACCCTACACAATGTCCGTTCCTATCGTTCCAAAAAAAAATGCACAAGTCCTTTGTAGTGTGTACACAGTTATTAATGTTAATAGTCAATGTACTTGATCCTCACTCGTGTCTATCTAGCCTCAAGTATCATGTCTTGTGTTCTATTACACGAGATTATATCACACTAGGTAACTATTATAATTAATGTTCTCGGTTAGTTACTACTGTCTGATGCTGTGTGGTGCATCAGTAATCATCACCCTCTTTGGTGAATCATCTTCCATCTAGCTTTAGTTACGTTCTGTACGAAACTTTATTGACTGTTCCACTGGTGTTCTTCCGAATGGGATTTGAACCTTTCCTAAAAACTTGTTGAGTTTCCTCGGATCTGGTAGGGAACCTAGGATAGAAACAACACATCTGGTGATAGTACTAGTCACTGATCCTATCGGCTGAGTGTAAGCCTATTGCCTTGCTTAATGATCTTTAGCTAACTAAACTTTGTCATAGAGCAGATTAGCTACCCACCTAGGGCCGAATCAGGCTATGACAAGGAAAGTCCCATACAGAGTGCAAAACCCCAGCGGCCAATTCCCCCGTCTCCCAATTATCCATCATTACTCGATTCTTAACTAGCATAGCTTATCACCACTACCCTACTCTATTCTTAACTAGCAGAGCTAATATCACTATTCTACTCTAACTAGTTTCCACTAACAGTGCTAATCATCACACTATAGTTTTAACAAGGCTACAGTCTATATTAATTAGAACTAATAGACTATATTGACTACCTTATGCAAAACCGCCTCATTCCCGGGATGGCTACTACACTTTGCCATAACGACACATGCTAGTTAATCTAGAATTAATCTAACACTGTAGAGCTCTCCCACAAACACGTCCATCATAATCCACGGTTTTTGTCAACTCCCCATCTCCAATCATGGTTTTCTGGCAAACCCCTAAAATTGGTCACGTGATATGGGTGACGTCCTGCAGGTGTTATTTATTTTTCATATCAGCCATTGTCAAGAATCGATTCTCCCTTGCCTTAGTCACTGTCAAAGTTGTCATCACTTGTTTCTACTCCCCCAACCAACTAACGAGTTACTGTATGATCCCAACAACAGGTTTCCCCAACAAGCTGTCAATAGCAATCTGCCCATCTGCGTGATGTCCGGAAACTATATGACAGATGGACTGTTTTCTTCCGAGCTGAGTACTTCCGTTCTCAATCCAACTTGTTTATGAACTGTCAAAGCGATGTCGGGACCCGTCTCCCTCACCACTGAGTGTTCCCGATCTGTCGACCAGATGTAAACACGTGCAGTTACATTTCCTGGATTAGTTGAAACAACCTTTGGCCTCGAACATCCGCTAATTCAGATCGCCCTTTATTCTCATCACTGGTTAAATCATGTTGGACCATTATGTGACAATTATGCCTAATGTTTTGTGCTCAATTACACTTTCTACTGGCATGTTATCGATGTGAAGTTAAAGTGATGTGTGTGAGCTTAGAGTTTGAAGTCTTTGTCTGGTTGTTAGTAACATTGATTTTGTTTTAGTGATGTTAATTTGCATACGGTTTGAATAGCTCCACCTAACTACATTATTAAATTCTTGTTGTAAAGACGACTCCAATAAAATACAGTTTTCAGCATTTGTGTACACTGTACAGTCGTCTGCAAATAAATCGCAGGACGACGAAAGATGCAAAGGTAGATCGTTATGTCAGTCTTGCATAACACAAGACAAGTAGCTCGTTTTCTGGCAAGTGTGAAGTAATATCAAACTATCAAATTACACGAAGTGAATATCCGAAAGTATTATTCACACGTTTTATTGACGCGCAAACATCGCGCACTGAAAATCCATAACAATCATTATAGCATGAACAATATCACTACAATACATAATAATACATGCAAGCAATAAACATCTCACTTACAGTCAAACTATACAAGCGTTCGAACCAGTCTCCCACTGTCATACAGGCTAGCTCTCAAGGCAGATTCAAACTCAACTCGCATTCCCTTGCGACCTGTCCGTTCAACGATCTAAGCCCGTCTGCCAGTTCTGGCGTCCTACACGCTTACACGCACACGTCAGCTGGTGTCCCCTGCACGGTTCACGGGGTGAACTCAATTGCTGTGCGTGGCTACCTATCCGGGCGTCGGTAACGACGCCGCGTTCTCCCTGCCGTGTTTAACATTACTCAGGGTTGCGTGTTGTTATGTTGTCTGGCGTTGGTACAGACAACGCGTCGCAACCTAGGATGTGAGACCTTGACACTCTCCACACCCCTTTTTCATGAAAGGATTTCCTTTCATGTACAATATATATCTAGGTGTTATTAAACATGTCAAAGTCGAACATTATACATTAACAATTATCATAAATATATACAGGTGAATAGTCAACAATATGTATACACCACTTATGTTACACTATGAAGTACAACAGTCAAGTACAATCTCTTTAATGGGCATTACCTCGCTGTGACCCAGCTAGTCCGGTAGGTATCGGCTAAACTGGCCCCTACCTCACAACCAAGAACAAAAATACTAAAATAATCAGGTCAAGCCGTGAGCATCTCCCTCTGAGATGACTGCTCCATCAGACCTCTGTTTAGAGTTTCTAATGAAGGTCAACAGTTTTGGCAATATACTGTCCATATTTAAACGATGTTACATTGACATGTTAATTATCAAGCACACATGTTAATGGTTACAATACATATTTACATATCACCAATAATTTAGAATAATGTCCCCTGGTTATTATACAGAAAATTTAGGAACAATAATTTATCGTCGTTTACAAGACATAAATTACAATTGGAAATTTATTTCTTAGTTGCATAATTTGATCCTTATTGACAAATGTGCACAAAAAGTCACGTTTGTAAAGAAGCAATCAAGTTACGATGCTGAGATTACATCCTATAAAAAAAAATCGACATATACAATTCCGTATATGGAAATATTTTAAATCACATTTTAATAAAACGTCATACATTTATATACTTTTAATATTAATATGCAAAAAATCGGAAGTATACAGCTGTCCTATTACATGTGTTGTGATGTCATTCAAACAAAGCTGGTCCGTTCTGGATGGATCTTCTATAAACGGAGTAGTAGTTGTTACTATCAGCTGTTAGATCGTCTCTTCCGCCTTCTGCTCGGATTGTACTGTCGCAGTCATCTTTCGTACCTTGTTAAAACGTCTTGGGCACCTCGGTCTGGATACTTTAGGATTACCTCACGTTTTAGTGGCTTGGTAACTTCTTGGATCCTGTAGTGTTGTCCCGTGACACTTCTCTGTAGTGTCTGGTTGTTATAATATTTATTTACAATAATAATTACATTCTTTCTCATATCTCACAGTTATACAACACATTAGTTTACATAATACTGATTTCATTCTTTCACATATCTCACAATTATATACGCATTCATTCGCATGATAATAATAAGAATCACAATATGTACATAAGTTATATACATTGGGAGATACAATCTTCCCCATCACAATGGTGTACACAGCGTTACTGACACATTGTCACAATTGGCTGTAGTACTGAGCACTATCTACGTTGCAGTTTTATACACCCTCTGCACTGTGCTCTGGTGTCGACTGGGTATTAGGTTCGTTGTATGGACATCTCGACAAAAGGTCTGCAAGACAGTTTTGTGAACCCTTTATATGGTTAATCTCATAGCTATAGTCCTGCAGAAGAAGGGACCATCTTGCCACCCTACTGTTACTAGGCGTTCCTCTGGTAACAATTGTCAGCGGAGTATTATCTGTTTCAATAATGAAATGTTTGCCTAACAAAAATCTAGAAAGTTTACGTACCGAAAATACCATGGCAAGAGCCTCGAGTTCCGGTGTACTGTAATTTCGTTCGCTGGTGTACAGTTTTCGAGAGACGTAGAATACTGGGTACCAGATTTGGTCGTGTTCTTGGAGAAGCACACCTCCAATGGCTACGGAGCTCGCATCACATCTTAATCTAAAAGTAATATTCAAATTTGGCAATTTCAGAATAGGTGATTTAGAAAAATATGAAAGAATTTTCGTAAATGCTGGCCTTAAACATTCACTGTTTACAATCACATTGGGGTGTTTATTTGTTAGTAGATCAGTGAAACATTTGGTCAATTCAGCAAAATGAGGAATAAACTGTCTATAATGGTTGAAAAGACCTAACACACTTCGCAACTGTTTCTTAGTTGTCGGAAGCGACAATTTCAAAATTCTGGACATGATGTTATCGTCAGTTGATATAAAGCCATTTGAGATCTTATAGCCCAAAAATGAAATGTCCTGAAAGGCTATATCCACTTTGGAAGGTTTTACAGTCAGTCCATGATGTCTAATTCTGTCAAATGTCTGCTGTAGTGCTGTTATGTGCTCTGTCATGTCCTTTGTGTGTATGCAAATGTCGTCCATGTACCAAATGATGTTAGCATTGTCTGTCAAAAGAATTCTTGTCATTCTGACGAAGGTAGCTGGTGCATTGACTAATCCAAAAGGTAGTTTACACCATTCGTATAAACCCCAAGGTGTGGCAAATGCAGTCAGATGTATACTATCAGGATGTACAGCTATCTGCCAGTAGCCTTTTGTCATGTCAAGTTTAGTAAAATAACGTGAGTCAGATAGTTCAGTCAAGATGTCTTCACAGTTGCTCATTGGTTCTAAATCCAAATGTGTAATGCTGTTGAGCTTACGATAGTCCACACAAAGTCTAATAGTGTTGTCCTTTTTGCGTACCAAAACTATTGGTGAACAGAAATGAGATTGTGAACGTCGAATGATATTATTTGTTTCTAAATCAATGATTTCTTGATGAAGTTTTTCTTTATAGTGTATAGGGATGGAATATGGTCTACACTTAATAGGAACGTCAGATGTTAAGATGATTTGGTGTTGCACTAAATCTGTCTGTCCTGGGCTGTCCGAAAAGATCGTCCTGTAGTCTTGTATCAGTTGTCTGCAACTGTCAGTTTGTGTCTGAGTCAGTTTAGGATTTACCTTAATGTCTTGTAAGTTGGTCGTTGTGTCAAGAACTGGTGTCGGTATCTCGTCAGTGTCGTTGTCGTCCGTCTGGTCCACTATGGAGGTGCTTGCTGCAGTCTCTACTTGTTCGTCTTGCCTGTGGTGATAAGGTTTGAGCATGTTAATATGGAAAATGTTATGTTTGTCCCTAACTGCAATCTCGTAATCTACCGTCGAAATTTGTCGTAGCACTTTGAACGGTCCTTGCCATGAGTCAGTTAGGAGATGTCTATCACTTGGCAAAAGAAGAAGAACGTCCTGTCCTGGCGTCAGTGTAATAGTTCTATTTCCTCTGTTAGCATATTGTCGGTAAATAGCTCCTGATTTTTGGAGAACTTCTTTAGCTAATATACATGATTTCATAATTCTATCACGCAATGATGTTACATGTTCATATGGTGAAATGGGTATAGACACAGTTGTACTTCCAGTCAACACAGATTCATACAGAGATAATGGGCCGCGTGGTTGTGCACCATATAACATTTCGAATGGTGAGAACCCAGTGCTGGAATGGGGCACTTCCCTATATGCAAACAAAATGGCAGGCAGATAAGTATCCCAATCTTCAGGATGTTCTTGGGTTACCTTAGAGAGCATATGTTTCATATCGCCATTAATCTTTTCTACTATACCGGTCGAATGTGGGTGATATGGACTGTTGAAGCATTGTTTAACACCCAACATTTTGGTAAAGGCTTGTGTAGCCGAGGAAATAAATTGGCTACCCCGATCTGAAAGGAAGGTATCAGGGAATCCTACCCTCGCAAAAATATGAAAGAACACTTCCATGATGTCGTTGGAAGTTATGTTCTTCATTGGAATTGCCTCTGGCCAACAAGTACATAGATCAATGAGTGTTACAATGTATCTATTACCTTTAGATGTTATGTGGTTCAGAGGACCAACTATATCGACCGAGATCTTTTCAAACGGTCTGCTAGCCAAATCAGTAACTTGCAATTCAGCTTGTGGGTGTTTACCCTTTTTGACAAGCTTTTGACAGATGTCACACGTTCTGCAATACTGTTTGGTATCGTTGCAAAACTTTGGCCAATAAAATTGAGTAAGTAACCTTGCTCTAGTTTTAGCATAAGCCATGTGTCCTGCAAAGGGTATGTCATGAGCTATGTTCAATGCTTGCTTGCGGTTTTCTAACGGTAGCACTGTTTGTTCTATAGTGCTGGAACCTTTGGTGTAATACCGTGTTAGAATTCCGTTCTTGAGAGCAAAGTACCATTGAGCATTCTTTGCTACTCTTGGCTTTTGGCCTATAAGTTTAAAATACTTTTGCAGAGATCGATCGGCTTTCTGAGATGTTATAAACGTCTCCCTAGTTGTCTCAGGAGATGTTACAACAGGACTTACTCGTTGTAAAGCCTCTGTTTGATCGATTCGATCTTGCATCTGTGCAGTAGATCTAGTTACTGCGTTTACTACATTACAACGATCATTCTCATCACACATTGATGTTACATTCACACAATTACATGTATGTTCTGGCATAGCCAGGTTGGTATTTGTACATTCAAGTACAGGTGGTAATACATCATGAATGGTGATTGGTGATGAAGGTGAAGTGGTAGTATCAATATTACAACTGACAGATGATGTATTGATGTCATGTGGTATGTCATTCACTTCAGGAAGGTTTCCAATAATAATATCACAGCAAGGATTGGTTAATGCTGCGCATTTCACCTTTCCTGTAAGGAATGGTGTAGTTATATATGCCCATGCAAGTGGATATTTCTCTATGTTCCCTGAGAATGTCCTGCATGTGACATATTTACCACTATATTGTGTTGGTAAAATATAATCTCTCTTTACACCAATGAGAGTACTTCCGCTATCACGTAAAACTGTGGCAGGTTTACCATTAACATACCCCTGGTGGATTTTCAGTCTACCTTTGGAGTTTACTACAGAATTGGCCTCCTCACTGGTAATAGGTATAGAATGGCCGCATGTTAACACGCCATCCTCAAGAAATTGATCACAAATGGTACATTTTTCCTGATGGAATACCTCAATGGAATGTGCTGAGTTTACTGGGTGATCTTGTACACTTTCATCTTCTGACGAAGAAATGTCAAACATGGCTGCATTAGCCTTTTTGGTCATTGACTTGGCTTTACAATCCTTACGCCAGTGACCAAAAGCCTTACTAAGGTAACATTTTGTAAGTTTTTTGTAGTTCTTCCTCTCTTTCTCTTGCTTAGAAATGTAATTATGCTAGTAAGTAGTGTACCCAGGATGTTGGTCGCACATATCATGCTCATTGTGTGCATAGTTGCAATATTTACACTGATATAATTTATCTGCAGTTTGCTTATAAGGTCTTTGTTTGCTATTTGACCCTGCCTGATATTTGCCATATGTAGCTGCTGCTACAAAGTCTGTGCTGGTCAGACTACTAGAGAAACAATGCTTATTGGCTGCAAAATAACCAGAGCCACGACTTTCAATCTGTTGAACACTTTCACACTGACATTCCAACAAAAATTTAGAAAAGGGGGATGGGAGAGATGCAATAATCTTATCTCTCAACATAAGATCAACTAATTTGTCATAACTTCCATTTACTTTAGCTGCTGACAGCCATTTAGAAAAAATATTTTGAATTTCTGAGATGTAATCAGAGAACGTGTGTGTTGGCTTAGGAGACAACTTCCTAAACTGTTCTCTATAACCTGATTCATCTAGCAAAAAATGTGACATAATTTTTGCTTTAATGTAAAGATAATCTTCTTTCAGGTCATTTGGGATCGACTCTATAACTTTAAGAGGTTCCCCAGAAAGACTTCTTACATATACTATCCCCCATTCAGGTTTTGGGATTTTGTAATGATCCATAACAAATTCAAAATTTTGGGTGAATGCTGCTATGCAATCACCTGTGTTGTAACTTTTGATCAGACCTTGATACTTCTTATGAGGTTGATCTTTGTCTGTTTCTCTATTAATTTTCTCTTTAGAACATTCAGCTTTTAGCTGTTCAATTTTTAGTTGTGTTTGTTGCTCTTCTCTCTTACTTTGGGCTAAGATCTCAGCTTGCCTCACTGCAGCTTCTGATTGTGCTTGTTGAAGCTTTAGAGCAGCTTCTGATTGTGCCTGTTGAAGCTTTAAAGCAGCTTCTGAGTCTGCCTCTTTACTTTTCAGAGCCATTTCGGCTGCTCTCTCATCCCTCTCACTAATTTGCTCTTGTTTCAAACAATATTCTGCATATTTACTTTCACTCCATGCTCTCAATCCCTCACCAGACATATTCATTTTTAAACCCATTTCAATGAAATCGTTTAAAGAAGACATGATGAACAATAGGTATGATGGAATAAATATAAACAAAATTACTTATGATGTTAGTAAGTTACAAATATTTATAGCACAGTTAATGACTAAAGCCAGACTAACGAAAGTATAAAGAAAGCTGAAAAAAATTTTTATACTCAAGTAATCCTTGGGTACTGTGCTGTTCAGTGGTGCTCGAAATCACACTGGAACGTCTTTCGGGTTGACGCACAAAAAATTTTTGAAGTTCACCAGACTCAGGTAAAGTTGTCACAAAAACCCTGTACTTTTTAAACTAAACGAAATTAGAACGTTTGTAAATGTATGGTGTGTGTAATGTCACTGAAGTCTGTAAAGGTTTGTATGCTGTCAAGTATTATTGTTAGTCGTTACCACTTTCAACAACTTTCACGCTCACACTACCTCTACTCAATGACATTCAAGGGCACGGCCGCCATTTTGGATTTTAGGTACAAAATTTGTTGAATTTAGTGCTAAGTCTGAAGACGCCTCGGTTGGCTTCAAATAATATCTTCACACTTATTTAATTAAATCAACTCTATTAATTCGTTACTTTACCTTAGTCTATGACTTGCGCACTTCTATCGGCATGTTCACATTCGCTTCAAACTCGGACAAAAAAAATTTATACGTTCGCATTTGATTCAAAACCCGGACGAAAGCCTCCACATTCGCACTTGTCAGAGTCTTGCATAACACGAGACAAGTAGCTCGTTTTCTGGCAAGTGTGAAGTAATATCAAACTATCAAATCACACGAAGTGAATATCCGAAAGTATTATTCACACGTTTTATTGACGCGCCGCATTTATCATCGCACAAACATCGCGCACTGACAATCCATAACAATCATTATAGCATGAACAATATCACTACAATACATAATAATACATGCAAGCAATAAACATCTCACTTACAGTCAAACTATACAAGCGTTCGAACCAGTCTCCCACTGTCATACAGGCTAGCTCTCAAGGCAGATTCAAACTCAACTCGCATTCCCTTGCGACCTGTCCGTTCAACGATCTAAGCCCGTCTGCCAGTTCTGGCGTCCTACACGCTTACACGCACACGTCAGCTGGTGTCCCCTGCACGGTTCACGGGATGAACTCAATTGCTGTGCGTGGCTACCTATCCGGGCGTCGGTAACGACGCCGCGTTCTCCCTGCCGTGTTTAACATTACTCAGGGTTGCGTGTTGTTATGTTGTCTGGCGTTGGTACAGACAACGCGTCGCAACCTCGGATGTGAGACCTTGACACGTTAATATATATGGCAAACAATAGAGGGCCAAGAATAGAGCCTTGCGGTACTCCAATATTGAAGGTAGTGGTGTGAGACAGACATTTATTATGTGATACTACTTGCTTTCTGTTTGATAGAAAAGATGATATTAGAGTGACTACATTAGGGCCAATTTTCATTGCCTCAAGTTTTTAAATTAAAATAACATGGTCTATCATATCAAATGCTTTCTTGAAATCAATAAACACAGTTCCACATAGACTGTTGTTGTTTATATTCTGGTGCCAATTTTCTATCATGTTTGTTAGGGCCGTATGGCAAGAATGTTTTGGTCGAAACCCTGATTGGTTGTTAACAATAAGCTTGTTGCGAACTAAATACTGTAATGTTACTTTATGGATATGTTTTTCTAGTGGCTTAGATAGTGATGATAGTAAGGAAATGGGTCTGTAATTGTTCGGGAGATCATTGTCCAATGAACCAGATTTAAGAAGAGGGCACACTTTAGCGATTTTGAGAGCTGATGGAAAGTGGCCTTTGGTGAGACACTCATTATATACATAGGTTAGTGATATACAGATCACTGGCGCAGCACAACGGAGAATCCGGTTGCTGATTCCATCTAACCCAGATGAGGTTGTGTTTTTTAGGTTACTGAGGTAAGTGAATACCTCAGTAATTGTCATTAGCGGTATGTCGGAAAGAATATCGCCGGAGCATCTATTCTCACAAAACGATGACAGTAAAGATAAGTTGCAAGGATAATTAGGTATTGAAGCCTTCTACTGGTCTATGTCAGTTTGAAAAAAATTACTGAATTGGTCGCATGTAATATGATTTGATGGTAAAGAATTTCGGAAGTTATACTTGTTTGTCAAGGTGTTAATTGCCTTCCATATATCCTTACTATTTGTTTTATCCATTACTAAGTTCTTAAAGTAATTTTTCTTTTCCCGTCGTATGGTATATTGAACTTTGTTTCTAAGAGTACGGTATGCGCTGAGATCCCGCTTTTTATGTGCTTTATCTCTGTCTCTCATAATTTCAAGTATTTCCTGTGTGATCCAAGGTGGCTTGACGTGGTGTTTTACTCGAACTTCCTTGATTGGCACATGTCTATCAAAAGCATCAATAAATGTTTTCATCAAGATTTCCAGAGCATCATCCGGGTCAGGAAGCTGATAAACATTGTCTAGAGGTGAACTGAGCAAGTCCTGTAAAAATGCGTTTTGGTTTAAATGTTTGTAACTTCTATATTTTACACTTATGTGTTTATGTTTAGGAGTTTTAATTCCTTGTTTAGACCACGTGCAGCATATTGGGTAGTGATCGCTCATTGCACAATTGGGTACAGCGCATTCTATGATGTTGTCTGAGCAAGTTACATAAATGTGATCTACGACTGTTGAAGATGACTTTGTTACTCTAGTAGCCTGTTGTACTATTTGTTGGAAATTGTATGATGCAATTATATTTCCCCATATTATGTTGGATTTGTTGGTGTCAATGTTAAAGTCTCCGAGTAGTATATATTTCCTTCCCGGAAGCGAAAACCACATCCATCATGGTAGTGAGTTTTCGTACCAGACGTGTCCAGCACTGGGATTTCGATAGAGGTAGCCAATTATCAGGGGTGAGTGGTTTTGAAGTTTTAGCTCTAACCACATACATTCTATTTCGCAAGTTTCAAAGTCTAGCCTACGGTGAGCATTGAGTAAATTAGAAACATAGGTTACTATGCCTGTCTCTTGTTTCCTACAGGGATCCCTTCTAAAAACTTTGTACCCTTTAATACAGTGGTTCTCAACCGGTGGGGAATTCCCCCCCCCCCCAGGGGGGGATTTTGGGGTTTCCAGTGGGGGGGGGGGGAATGAAGATTATTTCAAGATCGCGTTAATACAAGAACCGATTACTTGATCTTGTTTTTCCTTTCATACTTTACGCTTCTGTACGTATCACCCTTCTGAAATTCATTTTATAACGTAAGTAGATTCGCAAATCACATTTTATGTAGATGTCTAGACTTGTTTTAGTATGTGCTATTAAATTTAGCTTCAACTATTACGTATACTGTGTAGGGGCAGGGGGGAATTTTTAGGGAGGAAATACGAAAGGGGGGGGGGGGAATTACGTTCTAAAAATATGGTAAGGGGGGATTGATGTCCTAAAAATATGGTGAGGGGGAATGACGTCCTAAAAATATGGTGAAGGGGGGAACGGACCAAAAAAGGTTGAGAACCACTGCTTTAATAGATATGTCCTCATCTGAAATGTTATAATTAAGTCTACTTTCACTAAGGCCGAATAAATGAAAATTTTGATTAAGAATAGAAGATAACTCTGGTAGCTTGTTAAATAAGCTGCAAATGTTTAAGTGTCCAAGGCGTATTCCTGACTTATTGAGCCAGTGTTGCCACTTCTCAGACATTTCATCCATGAAGAAAGTGTAAATTAGTGAAAGTTAACCAAAAATACAAGATCATAAAAAAATAACAATTACATTAACTTACAAAATATCAGTAATACAAATCGATATGTAAATGACAATATTATAACGAT